>CM035415.1:40337762-40527762 GCA_020310875.1 Ceratopteris richardii
AGGACTCAGGTGCCCACTTTATCTAGGACAAGTTTGACACAAAAAGCATTGGTTTTTAAATTAAAGAGAGCATGCACATACACACACACACACAAACAAACACAAACACTCACATAAAGGTAAAGTCTCTCCTTTGTTGTATCTTTCATTGTGCCCAAACATAGACACTCACATAAAGAGAAAACCTCTCCTTTGTTGGTATCTCTCATTGTGCACACCATGCTACCAACTTAAAACTATACCATATTGATTGGTTGGTTTCCCCTTCACCCACTTCCTTAGATTGCCTTGTCTCAGCTCCTCTTCTACATCTTCCAATCGTGCTAGATAAGGCACGTTCCATTGAAACTTTTCTTTCATACCATGTAGTATCTCTAAAGAAATTCTGTTTGATAGAGTCATAAAAAAGGCGATCCTACAACATTAAAGATTAATATTACCTAATGATATTTTATTTTAGAAAACCTCCCCTCTCAATTGGGAACCCAAAAATACTGCCTTGGTAGAAGAATCAGGAACTCTAAGAGTACTACACCCTTTAAACACCATAGGGTGTTTGTTTTAGAGAACAACAAGCTTAAAAGCAAGTGGAACCTGCATGAAAGGGATGAAAGGATTATCAGTCTTTTTTTGTATTTCTCTTTCGCTCTCTTGTATTTCTCTACTGTCTAATTTAATGTTTTGTTGTTAAAGAAAAAGGATGCTTGATTTGTGAGACCATATGCCTCCATCACTAAAGAGAGATGGAAAAATAAATAGATGAACATGGGGATTGGAAACTTGGATATATATAGTGTGGATTCATCTTTCTCTTATTAGCACATATATGTCAATGTCAATGGAGGAGCAAGACATGCTTGTAAAGAGCATTATGATTTATCTGTAGAACTTGGTATAATATTGTTGGTTGTAAGTTTTCTGGGATCAAGGTTCACACTCTATAGAAGATATCTTTGAGAAAGCTTCATGGTCGTTCATAAGAGAAACAACCAACCTATTTTTATTACTTGATTTCATTGGGAAGGCACGGTTGACACAATGAGCCCTATTCCCACACGCCATTGTGGAAGGGTAGAGCTTGCGAATGGCCGATCACTATAGATCCAATCATCAATAACCACATGCATGATGAAACATGTGTAAGTAAGATATGAATATGGAAAATATAGCACTTCATTTGTAGAACCAAGTATGTTGTTGTTAGTTGTGATTAAGTTGGGATCTTGATTCGAGCCTCTTTATGCACATCTTTTAGAGAATTTCACATTTTAGAAGAGAAAACAACAAAGTATGATGCACAGAGGTGTCTTTGCCCTATTCTAAGATTCAAGAAGAATGTGGAATTTATAATGTGATGCTAAATAGGAGATGGTGTCTAGATTGGTCGAGTTTTAGATGGGATCTTAAGTTCCAATCCCTTTGACATCCCCTCATGGAAATTAAAAAATCAGGTCTTATGTGGAAAATCCTCCACGAAGGAATTTGGACCAATGTAAAAGCTAACAAAATTTGCGGAGCCCATCCATGGTGTAAATGATGCCTTCATGGCAATGGGAACTTGGAAAACCTCTTCTTTTCATGCCCCAATTCAATGTCATTCTGGCACACCCTTGGGAAAATCATGTTGCTACAAGGACAAATCAACTGAGTGCTATTGGTTGAAGCGATCGGTTGTTCCTCACCATTGTGGAATGCTTTAAGAGATCAGACCCTCTAGAAGATCTTGAAAGATAGGTGTGCTACCAACTTTGGTAGCCCCCCTAAAGAATGGCCAATAAAAAAATCTTTTTTCCTTTTAGGCCAAGAAATTTTCAATTATAATGAAGTCCCCACCTTTTAGACATCATAGAGTGCTTTTCCTTGAGAGCAACAAGATTTAAAGCAATTGGGCCCCCCATGAGGAGGATGAAAGGGTTATCAACCTTCTTTCTAATGTTTTCTAGCAAGGTTTAAGCAACCCATTTGTTGTATAAACCTTAGGCTAGACCCTCAAATATTGGTATTTATCTTGGGAAACCCTTGGTCTAATTTAATGGGTTAAACCCTTGAAGTAGGAACCTATGCTTCTTGGTTTTAACCCTTGAGGATTTATTTCAATTGAAGTCTCAATTGAAGGGTTTTTACCTTAGGAATAATTACCCTAAGGTAAAAGGAACCTTAGTCTTGGGAGAATCTTCTCCCAAGTGACACATTGACTCGTACGTGAAGGGGAGCCTTCAATTGAAATAGAAGCCATGTGATTTTCTTTGGAAAGTGTCTACATGAAGGACACTTGGAAGGAAACATGGATGAATATTAAGGCATGCACCCCTTGGACCTTTGGTATAAATATGAGTGGAGTTGGATGGGTGGATATATACTCACTCACTCTCTGGTGGATGCTATACTCTAGGAAGAATATAACATTGGTAATCAGAGCTTGGTTCTTTTCAATTGCAAGTACTTGTAAGAGTTCAACTTTAAGAAATGAGAAAGTAAGCCTCCCTCTAAGATTTTTGAATCTTTGTGCCAATTTTTCATGCCATCTCTGGAGTCTACGTTCATTTAGTCATCTTGGAAAAAGTGCTCATGTGGAGGTCTCAGATATTGTGTGTCCTTCTCTAGCATCGATTTCAAAAGAGTTTTTGTTCTCTGATCAAAGAGTTGGCACCTGTGCCCCATCATCCCACACCCAATAGCTTTAATCAACTTAAGGAGAACCCCCCGAGTTGAAGGGTGGCTAGAGGAGACCCCCCAACCGACAGGCGGCTAGGAGAACCCCCCTAGTGGACGGGGTGACCAGAGGCGACCCCCCAGCCAATGGATGGCCAGAGAGCACCCCCCAACCGATGGGCAGCCAAGGAGAACCCATCAACCAATGAGAATGTGCAGCCATTGCTCCAATTGGAGATGAAGCAAGAATGAACTCCATCCTTTTCCTATACGCTTTCAGAGTAAATCGTGCCCAATTTATGGGATAATAAAAGATGCAGTCGCTGCCTTCACG
This sequence comes from Ceratopteris richardii, assembly GCA_020310875.1. Classification (NCBI taxonomy): domain Eukaryota; kingdom Viridiplantae; phylum Streptophyta; class Polypodiopsida; order Polypodiales; family Pteridaceae; genus Ceratopteris; species Ceratopteris richardii. The sequence goes on from CM035415.1 coordinate 40,340,749, forward strand.
TAGAATTTCACTTATGCAAACATTGAAGCCAACCTGAGAGCAATAAAAAGATAAGTTTTGAAGAACAATAGAGGGAACTTTAGCCAGAGTCCAAGAAGAAACTCATCCAATTCAATCTATGAACGAGATTTGAAGAATCAAGAAGACATTCCCCGAAGTGTAAGAGGAAGTTCATCCAAAGAAGTCAATCTACTGACACCCACTCTTTTTCTCAACAAAAGAGTGTGAAGATTTGGAGCATTGGTGGGTGAAAGGACCATAACTCTTCAACTTTGAATTGTGAAGAAATCCATGGAGTAGCAAATCATCCAAGGTGGCCTAAGCCGACCTATAATTGGAAGCAAATTTCAAAAAAATTATCGGAAAAGTACTTGGTTTAATTTTCATCTATTTTTCCTTCCGTATTAGGAATGGCATTTTCTCATTTTTGGTTGATTCCAAAGCATTCACTAAATAATGGGGGATTCTTACGCTAGCAATATGTTATTAGACATACCTAGACAAGAAGTAGATTATGCGCCACAAGAAGGGAGTAGATAGTTAGATGACACTCTTGGTCTTCTTGAAATAGGACAACAGGAAAGACAAGAAGTGAATATTTATAAAGAGTTAAATGGATTGGATGAAAAGATGAATGATATCCAAGTGGATATGTTCATAGTTAAGGAAATCCAAAATGAGATGGGTACTCTTCGTACTTAGATTAATGAAGTTAAAGGGAAGATGGAACAAATTTTGAATACACTTTGTCCATCTTTACCCCTACTTGCCCATCATTTTCCATTCGACCAAGGAACCCATCATCTAGTAAAGGACCAAATGCTCCTTTACCAACCCATAGTAACATATCTTTAAAAAATAAGAATGATGAAGTAACCATAAATCCTCCTATTTCCATTAGGTCTAGGAGTCTTTCTTTCGTGAAAAACTTAAAACCACCTCAATTTCTAGGGGAAGATAAAGACCGAAACAAGGATGCAATCTTGACATTGTTGGAAAAATGGCAAGACCTGCATCAATTAAAAACACCCCTAAAGCTTATCAAGTTTTTCACTTGGAACTAAGTCTTATAAATGGTGGATGAGCTTGAAAGATGGAAGTATTTCGATGGCGATGCACCACAGTGCACTCTCCTTCTCAAGAGCTTCACGATGATATCCTCGGAGTAGAAAACTGAACTCCTAGGGCCGCACACGGTACTCCGCATAGAGACTACCGAATACGCAGAAAACAAAGTACACAGGGAGCACGAAGATAGACTTCTCAAGTCTTACAAAATGTGGTCAAACTTATAGTATGTGGCTGACCAGGCCGCTATATGTTTTATTAAAGAACATATACAAAGAAGTGTCCAGTGGCCATTTGGCCTTTCACATGTACACTAATGGTAACAATCTCCCACTAAAGGCGAATATGGCCAAAGTAACTATGGGAGAAAAATAAAGAATGATAAAGAATACCTGAGTGTAAGTACACAAACTATACCTCCCACTTGATGGGCATGTTACATAGTATACAAGTGACTGTGTAAGATCATGCTCAGTGGCTAAGCAATCTCTAATGAAGTGATACCTCACCTCAATGTGCTTGGTCTTTGCATGATAGACCGGATTCTTAGCGAAAGCAACGGCACTCTGACTATCACTGAGCAAACGAGGTACATGCTAAGGTAAACCCATATCACAAGCAAGACAAGAAAGCCACAATGATTTCTTACATGCCTCACTTGCTGCAACATACTCTGCTTTTGTGGTGGAAACAATTGTACATTCTTGAAGACGAGATCTCCAAGAGATAGCACCTCTAGCAAAATGAAAAATGTACCCTAATGTAGACTTATGATTGTCTACACAACCAGCATAGTCAGAATCTATGTAATCAATAATGGATGCTTCCTCTACTTAAGCATAGACACTTGTCCTTAGTGCCACTCAGATATCTCAAAATCATCTTGACCGCTTCCCAATGTTTCTTGCCAGGATTAGACATATATCTGCTCACAACTCCCACTACAAATGCAATGTCTGGTCTCATAGCTACCATAGCATACATGCGACTACCAACAACAGACTGATAGGGAATTTTAGTCATGAATTCCTTTTCCTCATCTGATTTGCAGCAATCATCCTTTCTCAATTTCACATATGTGGGTAAAGGTGTACTCAATGCTTTTCCACCTTGCATATTGAACCTATGAAGTACTTTGGATATGTACTCACTTTGAGACAAGTATATGCATCTTTTACTCCTACCACGAGTAATGTGCATGCCCAGAATATGTTTGGCATCCCCCAAATCCTTCATATCAAATGTTTGACTCAACTTCCTTTTGAGAATTGACAAGTTATAGGAGGACTTCCCAGCAATCAACATATCATCGACATAGAGTATCAAGCATATCAAGCTGCCATCTGAGCATCTCTTTGTGTAGATACAATGATCCTCATTGCGTCGAGAATAGCCTTGGGACTTCATAAAAGCATCAAACTTTTGGTACCATTGTTTAGGGGACCGTTTAAGTCCATACAAGATCTTCTTGAGCATACAAACTAGACTTTCCTTGCCAGGAACTACATAACCCTCTGGTTGTTCTATATAGATCTCATCTGTAAGATCTCCATGCAAGAAAGCAGTTTTCACATCCATTTGGACTAACTCTAAGTCCTCCATTGCAACAAATCCAAGCAACATGCACAAGGTAGTCATCTTGACCACTGGAGAGAAGATTTCCTCGAAATCAACACCATGTTGTTGCTTAAAACCCTTTGCAACAATTCGTGCTTTATACTTTGGAGAAGCACTATCTGATGTGAATTTCAACTTATATACCCATTTACATGGTAAAGCTTTCCTGCCATTTGGCAAAGGTACTAAATCCCAAGTACCATTCTTGTGAATAGAATCCAACTCACTCTTCATGGCACGCTCCCACTTGACATGATCCTCTGTCTGCATAGCCTCTTTGTAGCAAGAAGGCTCACTGGCATCTGTTAGCATAACAAAATCTAAAACTGGAACATATCTATCAGGTGGATGTGAGACACGTGTAGAGCATCTCAATGGTTGCTCAACAGGAACATGTGCAGACTGATCTGATCGGACATTCTCTTGAACATCCCTATGTGCAGCATTTTTATGCATGCTAGCTGGAGGACTAGTATCCTCAAACACCACTCTTCTCACTTCAACCTCCTTAATGGGTTGTTTATGCATCTTAGAATCATTGAAAATGATATCACTACTTCTGATCACTAACCATGTTTCAGGATCCCAGAAGCGATATCCAAATTGTCCTTCTCGACCATATCCAAGAAAAATGCATTTCTTTGACTTATGGTCCAACTTTTGTCTAATACTCTTGGGTATATGAACATATGCTTCACACCCAAAAACTCAAAGATGATCATAATATGGTGGCTTCCATGTCCATAACTCTTGTGCCACTTTCAGACCTTTGGCAATATTAGGTGAAAGGTTAATCACATGAACTGCAGTCAATACTGCTTCTACCCAAAAACCGTGTGAGAGGTTTGCATGATGCAACATAGAGACTACTCTATTTTGAATAATCCTATTCATCCTCTCAGCTACACCATTTTGTATTGGGATATAAGGAGCTGTAAACTCTCTACGAATCCCTCTAGACTGACAAAAAAGGCTGAATTCATGTGAGGTATACTCACCCCCATTATCTGAATGTAAAGCCTTAAGCTTAGTTCCTTTTCCAGTCTCAACTGAAGCAAGCCATTTTCTGAAAGTAGGGAATACCTCATCTTTTGATTTGATAGGATATACCCAGAATTTTCTAGTAGCATCATCTATGAAAGTGAAAAAGTAAAGAGAACCACCTAAGGACCTAGTGGGCATAGGACCACATACATATGTATGAACGAGATCCAAAGGTTGAACTGAAGAGTTAATGTGCGTTCTATGCACATTTCTGGTTTGCTTTCCATATTGACAATGCTCACAAAATGAGAAATCAGAGAAAGACAACATAGGTAAGTAGCCAGAACGAGAAAGATTTTCCATTCCACTACCCGATATATGGCCCAAACGACCATACCAAATACAAGCCATAGGCTGTTCGGTAACAACTAACAAGTGTTCTTTTTGTGATACAAATAAAGGATAAAGTGAGCCAACTTTGCTTCCTTTTGCAATAACCATATTGCCCTTTGATATGAGAAAGGACTGAGCATAAAAGACCACCTTGTAACCAAGGTCATCAAGTTGACCAACTGAGATCAAACTACGTGATAACTGAGGTACATGGCATACATTATGCATAGTAAATTTTGAACCATCAATGAACTGCACAACCACATCTCCAATACCCACAACATCAAACTAGTAAGAGTCACCAAGTGTCACGGTACCAAGAGACTTTGTTGCATAATTAGAGAACCATTCTCTGTGTGGTGTCACATGGAAAGAAGCACCAAAATCTAGTAGCCAGGTGTGGGAAAGAGAATCAGCCATAAGAGCCTCAGTTGGCACAATACTATCAAGTGTCAACACATCAGCATCATCCAAAATCGCATTAATCTCTTCAATCTTCACAGTCGAAGTAGATGGGGTAGGTAACTGTTTAACATGCCCATCAACATTCTGTCCTTTACCTTTAACATTCTTTAATGCATAACAGTCTTTCTTCATGTGTCCTTTCTTATGACAATAATGGCATTCGATATCCCTCTTCCTTGATTTACTTCTACTCTTATTCCGTTGACCATTCTTTTCCTTGTTCTTGCTCCTTCCATGTTGTTGATTCTTTCCTTGGTAAGAATCACGAACATTATATGCATCTCCACTTTGAGTGCCAACCATGGATTTTCTACGAATCTCCTCACTCAAGAGTGCTCCACATATGTCATCATAGACGAGTTTACCACCAAGTGCACTATTGCTAATAGATGTGCAAAACATATCCCATGATGATGGCAAGGTGCATAACAACAATAGTGCTTTCATTTCATTATCCATATCCATTTTTTGAGCCTGTAACTAGGAGAATATAGCATCAAACTTATTCAGATGAGCAGCAACACTATCTGTGTCCCTCATACGAAGGTCATATAATTTTCTCATCAGGTACACTTTATTTGATGCCGTCTCTTTTCATATGTATTGCATAACTTCTTCCAAAGCTCCTCTGCACTTTCACAATATAATATTGTAAAGTAAACATTATCTACTAGGGGCATGCGAATGGTGGACCTGGCCATTGTATCTAACTCATCCCAATCATCTTCATCCATGTCAGCAGACTTCTTTAAAATTCCATTTACTGGCTTCCATTGCCTCCTTTGAATCAGCACATCTTTAATTTGATTCTTCCATAGAGCAAAGTTTGTGCCATCAAATTTTCGGATCTCAAAATGGTCTTTGCCCTGCAAGTTATAGCTCCTCCCTGGAACACTAACACTAGACCTTGATCCACCGGATGTGCCTGAGACCTCTGATGCCATGATGTTAGAGAATTGAATAGAATGATAATGGAGTTAGAAGATTCTGAACACCAATGAATAAGTGTATCAAGGAGTAAATCGACCACTGTATAGTTGACAAAACCACAAATCTGGAAAATTTTGCCAGAGTATCCTTTGCAAAATGAGCGTATGACCAGTATCAAAATATCATAAATCTGCAAGTACTGACATGTTTTCCTGCATAGTGACTCACTGACTCCACTGCATATAATTAGTTACCCAATAGAAGCCAACTAGGCTTATCGAGCACCTATGAACAACTATCATACATCTCCTATGGCGAGGCTAGGTACGTCTTCCACCTGCATCACCGAAGAGACCCCAACATCGGGTGTCTCCAAGTTAAGAAAACCTCACCACGTATCTCTTTTTCAAATGTAAAAGGCTTTATGCAAAAACGTAACCGCTATATCAATGACCACATGGACGTACATAAGCAGTATCCACGGAAGCATACATGGTGTGTATGTGCTCAATATATGCAGTAAAATGAAACTAAAGGCTGAATACACGCCCAAAAGCTAGCCAATAACACCTGCAAGTGTCTGTCAACTCTGATGTTTTAGGCTCAAAAAACCTGTATAAATTTGCAGCAATTGCTCCCACCAAATCTGAAACCTTTCAAGAAACCTGTAGTTTTACAAGTGTGGCTGAAAACACAGCCCCAAATGTTGATATTTATTTTTGGAGGTACAAAGAACACTCTTCTTGATGTTCTTGGATCTTTGTGAAGAGAACTATGTGTAGAAGTACTCCAAAATGGCTCAAAATACACCCCAAAAATGCTTCAAAAATAGGCTTTGAAAGTAAAGAATGAATCTTTGAGGAACCAAAACATGTTCAAGGTAATTTCAACCTTAGTCTTTCCCCTTCTTCAAACACCACAAGAGTGTAGCTTAGTGGCAAGAGATTGCCACGGTTAAGCGAGCTCTAGGGGGAATAGTACTAGGATGGGTGACTTCTCGGGAAGTATCGGGAACCTCTATATCCCTTGATCATTGAGGTCCTCCCTCGTGCACAACCAACAGTGCCAACGGTGACTTCAGTGACTCGGATGACAAAATATGCCAAGGTCTATGCCTTGGTCGCCACCTTAGTCGTAAGCCTTGAAGAAAATCGAGGGGGGGTGCTCGCTTCGCTCGCACAAGAGGAACAAAGCTTTTGCATCGAACTACTCTGATACTAGTGAAGTATTTTGATGACGATGCACCACAGTGCACTCTCCTTCTCAAGAGCTTCATGACGATATCCTCGGAGTAGAAAACTGAGCTCCTAGGGCCGCACACGGTACTCTGCACAGAGACTATAGAATACGCAGAAAACAAAGTACACAGGGAGCACGAAGATAGACTTCTCAGGTCTTACAAAATGCAGTCAAACTTATAGTATGTGGCTGACCAGGCTGCTATATGTTTTATTAAAGAACATATACAAAGAAGTGTCCATTGGCCATTTGGTCTTTCACATGGACACTAACGGTAACAAAAGAGGCTCACAAAATCCTAGAAACTTGGAATCAATTTGAAGAATTCTTCAAAAAAGAATTCTACCAGAAAATGAAGACGAGCAAAACTGGGAAGAGTGGGATAAAGTCCTTCAGCGAGGGCATTCCCTCTCTTTGTATGTTTCTCATTATCAAGAAATAGTACTTAAACTTCAAAACCTAGATGATTTTCATAAGGTAAGAGGCTTTATCTGTGGTCTCAACAAGGAGATCAAACATGAAGTGAAGAGAAGCGCTCTAAAAAGTTTAGAATATGCTATAAAGTTAGCACAGATCTATGAGGATCATGCTAAAACTAGACCAGAACCACTTCATCTTATCGGGGAAAATAAAAACGTTAAAAGAGATAAAGGAAAGTTAGGCACTTTCAAAAAAGATGACTTTAAGACTCTTAGACCTTCATGGCCTAGATTTGACCCTGAGGTCTGGGAGAAAGCAAAAACTAAAAACCTTTGCTTTAAGTGCCTCACCTCAGGACATAATAGTAAGAATTGTACTACAAGGGGGCAACAAAAAGCCACCTGTGAGATGAAAGGGGAAATATAAGGCAAGAATCCACATAATCCAAACTTTAAATCTTGAAAATAGCAAAGTTTGGAAAAAAGTGGAAGTCCTTCATGAAGACTGAATGCATGAGTGTTGTCTGTCTTATTCAATGTGGGTCCAAAATTAGTTTGGACCCCATGACTTGGTCAAACTTCATGTTTGCATAAGAGGAGAAAAGGCCAAAGTCATGATAGATGATTCAGCCACCTATAATTTCCTAAACTACTCACTAGTGAAGAAATTGAAGTTAACCTAGCAGAAGTCACCACATCAGTATATAGTACATCCATGATGCAAGGTCAAGATAAGAAGGTTTGGGATACTATGATTTGTGACCTTGAAATAGAATTTCAAGGTTATAAAGATAAATTGGACTTCCATATCATGCACATGGAAAGAATTGATGCGGTTTTGGGTAGGAAGTGGCTTTGGGGATTAGAAAAAGAATTAAAAGAAGCTATCAGTTGAATACTTTGGAGTTTGATAAGAATGGAATCCGTTACCTAATTCAAGGAGAGCATGATGTGCTGAGTACTCCTTTGATTTCTAACATGGAATTGAGAAGACTTGTAAATACCCAAAAAGTGAAAGTTTTTATGATACTTCCAACTGATGTAAACAATGTTTATAATATGAATCTAGTTCCTTATGTCTCGTCTCCATTATCAGAACATGAAAAGTTCAAATTCAAGTGTTTAATATATAATTATGGGGATGTTCTTACCTCCTTCTCGTGGACAAGTCGATCACGCTATAAACTTTCTCCCAAGAACTAAGCCTATATGTAATCCCCCTAATAAACTCCCTTCTTCCTAGCAAGTTGAAGTAAAGGAACAGTTAAATGAATACCTAGCTAAGGAATTCATTCAGCCTAGCCTCTCACCCTAGGCAACACCCATTCTTATTGTAAAGAAAAAAGATGGATCAATGAGACTGTGCATTGATTATCAAGCCCTGAATAAAGTTACGATCAAGAATAAATATCCAATGCCTGGAATTGATGATTTATTTGATCAATTGAGAGGGGCTAATATATTTTCGAAACTTGATCTCCATCAAGGATATCACCAAATTAGGATTAATTTGAAAATTATCCTAAAACAACTTTTAGAACTAAATATGGGCATTTTGAATTTTTAGTCATTTCTTTCAAACTCAGAAATGCCCCGGCAACGTTCATGACACTAATGAACACTATACTAAGCCCTTATTTAGGAAAGTTTGTAGTTGATTTCCTTGATGAAATTCTTGTCTATAGTCAGGATGCAGCCTCTGACTTAGAACATTTTGAAAGAGTTTTCTAAGTTCTAAGAGAAAATAGATTATTTGAAAAAGAAGATAAATGTGAGTTCTTTTCAACAAAAACTAGATATCTTGGACACATTATATCTGAGAAGGGTATTCAAGTAGATCCTAAAAAGGTCCAAGTTATTCTTAACTAGCCTCACCCTAAAACCATTATAGTAAGATTCTATAGAAAATTTGTACCAAAATTTGCAAAAATCCCAATCCCTTTATTTGAGAAATTAAAGAGAAAACCCAAAAGTCTTAACTAGGAGAAAGAAGAGGTCGAACGTATGGAAAGACTTAAGAAAGCCTTAGCTTTGGCCCCGGTTCTACATATAGTAGATCCAAATGAACCCTTTGTAGTTGAAATAGATGTTAGTGATCTAGCAATAAGAGCTGTTTTGAATCAAAATGGTCAACCAATTGCTTATTCAAAAGCTAAACCAGCTCAAAGAAATTATTCTACCTATGAGAAAGAGCTTTATGCAATTGTGCATGCCCTAAAAAAATGGAGACATTACTTGTTTGGTGCCAAATTAACTATAGTTATTGATCAAGTAAGTATTAAATGGTTTGCAAACCAATCTGAACTGTCAGTAGAAAAGCTAGATGGTCCCAATTACTCCAAGAATTTGACTATGAACTTAGATATAGAAAAGGAAAATTTAATGTCGTGGCAGATGCACTAAGTAGGATGCCAATGTTAAATTCTTTGAGTTTCATACAAATTTCTAATGATTTAGTAACATTAATGAGAGGCAAGTATCAGGAAGATACAACCTTTAAAGAAGCCTAGATAAAGGTTTCAACTCAAAGTCCAAACTTATCAAACAAAGATAAGTTTAAAAACTATAATATTCAATATGAATATTAGTTATACAAGGGAAAGATTTGTGTCCCTTGTGACCCCAAACTTAGGAGAAAAATTTTGTTTGAATGTCATGAGGCCCCAAGTGCTGGACATCCTGGAAGCAAAAAAACTTATGAATTAATCAAAAGACAATTTTACTGGCCAAGTGTACATAAAGATGTATATAATTATGTACTTAGATGTACCAAGTTCCAAGTAAACAAAGACAAAAAGTTTAAGATAGGAGGTTTGTTGCATCCCTTGGAAATTCCCAATTGAAAATGGGAAAGAATTTCCATGGACTTCATTACAGGCTTGCCACGAACCCAAAAAGGCCATGATGTTGTTTGGTTCATAGTCGATCAATTGACCAAAATGGCTCGTTTCATACCTATTCGTACGATGGTAAAAACTCCTAAAATGTTCATAGAACAGCTTTACAGACTCTATGGACTACCTCAAGACACTGTTTGATAGAGATAGAAAATTTACTAGTCATTTCTGGAGAGTTGTGTTCAGTATATTGGAAATCAAGCTAAACATGAGTACTATAGAACATCCACAAACAGATGGTCAAGCTGAAAGGGTCAATTGAATACTTGAAGATATGTTACAAACATATGTATCTTCTACCCAAACAAATTGGGAAGAATATTTACCGCTAGTAGAGTTTGCTTACAATAGCGCAAAGCACTCTGCGACTAAATATAGTCCTTTCATGCTAATGTATGGATTCCAACCAAGGGTGTCCTATGCAGTTGGACTATGAAATGAAAAAGTCCAAGCAGTTAAAGATTTCTTAGAAGACATGAACTTTAAGCTAAGAATAGTTAAAGAAGACCTGAGGAAATCCTAGGATAGAGCTAAATCATTTAGCAACCCTAAAAGGTGAGATATTTCCTTTTAGCTTGGTGAACTAGTATATCTTAAAGTTCCTAAGAAATCTAAAACATTGAAATCTGGACCTTGTCCTAAACTCTCTCCAAGGTTTTGTGGCCCTTTCAAGATAATCAAAAGAATAGGGACTTTGGCTTATGAGTTAGAACTTCCAAATGATTGTTCACTTCATCGAGTATTTCATGTAAGTAGATTAAAAAGAAAGTTGGTTGAACAAGACAATCTTCTATCTTTAGATAGAATAATTCAATCAATCTCCCTTCATAAGATCCCTCATGAATGAGAAAAGATCCTATGCACTGGACTTAAAAAAATGAGAAATCATCTATATAAAGAGTGCATAGTTAAATGGAGGGATGGAACCGAAGAAAGTGCCACTTGGGGATGAGTAAGTTCCATAAATAGAAGATTTCCCTCTTTTCCAGCTATCGGTTAGAAACTATCTAAATATCTTTTGAGAGTGATTCCATGATCAACAAACTAAATCATGATGCACAAGGGAATACTCCACATATTATGCCAATGCACATTTTCGAGGACGAAAATGTTAAAGCAGGAAAGAATGTTGTATAAACCTTGGGCTAGACCCTCAAATATTGGTATTTATCTTGGGGAACCCTTGGTCTAATTTAATGCGTTAGACCCTTGAAGTAGGAACCTATGCTTCTTGGTTTTAACTCTTGAGGATTTATTTCAATTGAAGTCTCAATTGAACGCATTTTACCTTAGGAATACTTATCCCAAGGTAAAAGGAACCTTAGTCTTGGGAGAAGCTTCTCCCAAGTGACACCTTGACTCATACGTGAAGGGAAGACATGCACCCCTTGAATCTTTGGTATAAATATGAGTGGATTTGGATGGGTGGATATGTACTCACTCACTCTCTAGTGGATGTTATACTCTAGGAAGAAGCTTTTCATAACACCCTTGTTGGACATTGGTCTACAGAGATCACTCCATGTGTGTGTCCAGCAAGGGCCAGCCATAGCCAAGGTCCCTAGCTTCAGGGATATCCTAAGGTATTCAATGGTAATGAGGAGAGTGTTGCATGATGGCCACATGGTGTCACTAGATCATTCTAGAGCATTACTATTTTGGATGCAAGGGGATATATTGGATGGGAGGAGAGTGGCACACACATCATTCACAAGTCTAAGTCTAGCATTTGGTAGTGCCAGAGACCAACCTACCAAGAATGGAGCTATATGCTCTAGGCAAGCATCAAAACCCAGATATTCCTAGCGAGAGTGTTCTAGTAAGAGAGGTCGGATGGTAGCTTAAGGATCTTAAGCCACCAGGATATCACGACTCTACTAGTGCACATACTGCTGATGTTGTTGAGCAATGGCTTAACAAGTGGAAGCAGTGCTTTCATCTATGCCATATCGTAGAGGATAGGCATAACATTCAATAGGCGACTTATAATCTTATGGATATTGCCCATAGTTGGAGGCACAAAATTGAGCAAGACAAAAAGGAGCCCACTAAATGGGAACAATTAAAGTCTTGCTCTATAACAATTTTGTACCACTTGACGAGAGGTCTAGAGCACTAGACACTTGGTTTTTCATTAGTCAGAAAATCCAAACCATTCAGGATTATGCGGATAAGTATAGGGAGGTACTTCTCAAAGTACCTAACTCTATCCGAGAGTTTCTCCAAGTTCACAAATTCATCTTGGGGCTTAAAGAAACTATCCAACCTCTGTTTAGAAAGGAGAGGTGTCACTCTTTGGCACATGAAATAGAGATGGCTCTAGTTTATGAGGATGGCCACAGGGGCATAGGCTCTCATGGTGAGAGATCCTCATGGACTAAGATGATTTGGCCCTTTTTCACATCCACTCTTAGCTTGACCAGTGCATAACCTCACAAAGAGGCTAAGCAGGTGCATATGATCAAGATAGTTTTAGGAGGTAAAAGAAAGATGTTTGTTGTAGCTCAAAGGGCATACAACAAGTCCATCCTTACCTCTCAGCAAAAATAGAAGGCATGAAGGAAGGATTATGCTATGGATGCCTAGGATAAGACTACTTTAAGGACTATCCTAAGAAGAAAAAGATAGCAGTGACCATAGTCATAAATCCTACACAAGGAGGGAGTGATGTGGATGAGGATTTCAATGATTCTCTATCACATATATTATCTCTCATAGTAGCCATGATGTTCATGAAGAAGGTTCCTTACATGATAAACACTGTGCTTTTGCTAGTGGCATAGGAAGGATACAATTTCTAGATACATAACTCATTGTTATGAGAGGATTCATGGTAGGATAGTCTATCAAGGTCCTCTTTGACATTGGGTCTATGCATAATGTCATTAGTTCTCGGCTAATCAAAACTTTACATCTAGACGTATAGTTAGAGTATGCATACACAGTGGAGTTAGCTGATGGCAAGGGAACTGAGACATGGGACCAACGAGTAGTAGGCCTACCCATTCAAATCTAGTCCCACAAGAAAAGATTGAATTTTGAGATAGCATGACTAGCTCGTTTTGATGTAGTCCTAAGTAAAAGTGGCATGCTAGGAAATGACCAGTCATAGATTTTTCTTCACATGTTTATTAGTTTGAGCATGAGGGGAGGCAATTATTGATCTATGGAGATTCAGATCTCCAAGAGATGCAATTGGTGATTACAATCAAGTTGCTCAAGATCGATTGTAAGTATATTTACTTTATTTATTTTGTGCATTCATCGTGTGCAGTGATGGACTCTTGCAGTCTAGGAAACTTTAGTTGGAATGCTCAAGTACTTTTAGATAAAGTAAGAGCAAAATTCCAAGAGTTGTTTTTAAAAGAATTGCCTTTGAGTTTACCTCCTTGTAAGAGCATAGAATCGAATTGGTACCAAGAGCAAGTCCAACTGCTCGATCAACATTTCAAATGAGCTTGTAGGAGGAGAATGAAGTCCACAAGGTCATGGAAGAGTATTTGTAGAAAGGGTTGATCAGACCCAGGTATTCGCCCTTTGCAGCACCAGTTCTTCTAGTAAAGAAGAAAGATGGATCTCATAGGATGTGCATCAACTATAGAGCACTCAATAAGATTACCATCAAGCATAGATATCCCATGCCTAGAATAGATGATCTTTTAGATGCTCTAGGTGGAGCCGTTGTATATAGTAAGATAGATTTGAAAAGTGGCTAACACCAAATTAGAGTAAAGGACAAGATGTATATAAAACAACTTTCAAGACCCGTTTTGGTCATTACAAATATTTAGTTATGCCATTTGATCTGACTACTACACCTACTAGTTTCATGATGTTAATGAATGATATTCTACGACTTTTCATTGGAAAATTCGTTATGGATTTTGTTGATGACTTGTTGACGTATAGTAGGTCTATACATGAGCATGAAAGTCATTTACGATTAGTGTTAAATAAGCTAAAAGACAATGAGTTATTTGTAAATTCAGATAAGACTCAGTTGTTCCTTCTAGAGATAGAGTATTTAGGGCATGTGGTATTGGTCGATGGGGTTTAGATGGATCCCAAAAAGGTCTCACTTATTCTAGCTTGGCGTAGTCCTAAAGATGAGGGGTAGTTACTGTTATGAGTTATGGAATATGTTGAACAAGGAATTGTTGGAGTGTTAATTTATTAATGTATTAATGTATTTTGGTGTTTTTGATATAGACGCTAAAGGTTCGTGAGGGCATGAAAGTGCATACATCAATAATCCGACTTTAGGGTAGACATCAATAAATTCAATTTATAATTTAGTTTATAAATAAACCCGCATAGAAGGTTCTATTGTTAGAAATAGTTAGAAAAGTAGAGGTTAGAATAATGGTCATTGTAGACCACAATTTCTGATATTAAAAGCAAAGGATTTCTACAAAAGTCACCAACTTTTACTTTCACGCATGCTTTTCGAAGCTTCTCTCATGTAACCACTCTTTTCAACATACTAAAAAATTCCTATAAATACATGCACTCTGTGGACTGTCGAAACAAAGTGCATGGGGGGAGATTTCACCCAATGTTGCGTTCTATCTCGTTTCTTGGTGTGTCTATTTTTTAGTGTATTTTCTCCATCCGTAACCTATGTGTGCGTGTGAGAAAGATCCTGATAATAGTGGTATCAGAGCCTTGCATAATCACTATGGAGGGGTCTGTTTCTGTTCGTTTTGGTGATTGTTCTCTGTTTCGTTGTTCTCTATTCGCGATCCCATTTGGATTCCGATTCCGATTCAGATTCCGATTCCCGTTTCTGTTTTTGTTTCCATTTTTTATTCTGGTTCGTATTCCTATTTTTGTTTCTGTTCTTGTTCCAGAACCAGAACCTACGTTTACACCTACATTTACACCTACATTTACACCTATGTTTACATCTATGTTTACACCTACGTTTACTCCTTCGGCTTACTCCACCTATGTTTACTCCTTTGGCTTACTCCAAGGTGTCGACTAAGGCATAGAACTTAGGCATAACTTAAGGCATAAGTAAGGCATTACTTTGGCATCTTTGGCACCCAAGGCTCCCTTGACCACTGTTGGCTACGCGTGAATCAATTTTAATTTATGAATGGAAATAAGGAGTTTTATATTCACCAAGGTGGGAGGATTTCAACCCACAACCTCACTAAGAGAAGGGAAGTGTTTTACCACTACACTATCTCTTTGTGTTGTCACTATAGTTCTCTTTTCTTATATTTAACACAACTTTCATCTCTTTCTTACTTTTTCAATTCCCAAGAACAACCCTTCCTTTTACATTTTAGCTCAAACAATCTCAAAAATTGTTTTTTACATATCTAGGAAGAGGGTTTTGTTCTCTACATCCTCATGGATCCTACGAACACCATGGAGGATTTTGGTGAGTCACCACTACCCGAGGTAACACTCAAGCAACAACTTGAGCTCCTATGACATGAACTACGAGGCGCTCAGAACGAGATCCGACAAACGCGACGAAGTACTCCAAAAAATGCAAACTATTGAAGATAATTCGGATGGCACGCATTCCAAGATTACTATTAAGAATTGCCAACTTTTACCGTTTGATGGCCGTAAGGATGGCCCTTTGGTCCTTTCATAGTTGTCACAGTTTGATGATTTCAATATTGATGAAACATATACTGAAAGTGAAAAAGTCAAATCTGCCACTAACTATTTAGTAGGAAAAGCTCAGTTTTGGTGGAATGATCTTTGTCATAGTGCACATTGTCCAAACACATGGAGGACTTTTCAAGAAAATCTTAAGGATTCTTTTCTAACCCTATAGTTCAACCTATATGTTCAACGATTCTGGGCTACACTTACATGGATGGAAGGTGATACTTTTCCAACCTATACAGACCGGTTCTACCAATACCTAGTATTTCTTCGCTTGCTTGAAGATGTTTCAAACGATACTATGAAGAAGAAGTATAACGATGGTTTAGAGAAGGAGATTCAAGCAAAGCTTCGCTCATGCCAACCTACATCACTTCATGAAGCTATTGCCTTTGCTCATGATGCGGAGAAAGAGTACCAATTGCTTATCAAAATGATCCCTTTGAAGCAGCCATGTCAAGAACAACAATCTTTTCACTAGTCTAATTTTCTTTGATTATATAGGAAGCATTTACATATAGAATTTAGCATGTAGGGTCATACTTTAGCTATGCTTACCAAAATGAATTAGAATATTGACTTATTTAAAGACTACATCAGCACCTCATAGATAATCTTAATAATTTAATGCCTCCATGGACATTTCCATGCATGTGTTTTTACATGGAACATCAATAGGGTGGACATCAATAAATCCGGTTTATAATTTAGTTTGTAAATAAACCCGCGTAGAGGGTTCTATTGTTAGAAATAGTTAGAAAAGTAGTGGTTAGAATAAGGTTCATTGTAGACCGCAATTTCTGATATTAAAAGCAAAGGCTTTCTACAAAAGTCACCAACTTTTACTTTCGCGCATGCTTTTCAAAGCCGCTCTCATGTAACCACTCTTTTCGACATAATAAATAATTCCTATAAATACATGCACTCTGTGGACTATCGAAACAGAGTGCATGGGGGGAGATTGCACCCAGTACTGTGTTCTGTCTTGTTTCTTGGCGTGTCTATTTTTCTGTGTATTTTCTGCATTTATAACCTCTGTATGTGTGTGAGCAAGATCTTGATTACAGTTACAATCATTTCTAGGACTTTCTAGTTTCTGTCGGAAATTCATTTCCTCTTATTTGTTGATAGAAGTGCCTACGACAAACTTGCTTCAAGGCAAAGTACCATTTTCATTGAAGCAAGAGGAAGAAGAAAGTTTTGATACTCTGAAGCAAGTTGTTTCAGAGGCTCCTATACTCAAAGTAGTAGCTCCACAGGAACCAAAAGAGTTAGAGATAGCTTCTACCGGCATATCCATAGGGGTAGTCTTGAGCCAAGTTGGCAGACCAATAGCTTTTGAATGCAAAAAGTTAAGTAGTGCATAACTCAATCGGCCAGTGCATGAACAAGAGTTGTATGCAGTGGTGCATGTTGTTAAAGTATGGAGACACTATCTTTATGATGCAGACTTTAAGGTATACATAGATCACCATACACTCAAGCACTTTTGTAATCACCCAGATCTTCAAGGTAGATAGACTCATTGGGTTGAGCTCATGTAGGAGTTTCTCATGAAAATCCTCTATAGAAAAGGTAAAGAGAATATTTTAGCTGATGCATTATCATGGATAGTGTATCAAATGAGCTTTATAGTTTTAGAAAGCTCATTGCTTCAAGAAATAAAGGAAGCACATGTTGAAGATCCACATTTGTTAAATCATTAGAGCCATTAGTGATGACTCTATAATAGGAGATGAGTCAGTTCTAGCTATTTCTTCCCCTAGTAAAGCAAACAAGTCAAGTCCGTATTCTAGTTTCTCAATGGAGAATGGAATATTTAAATGAAAATGTAGGGCATCTTGGTGTTGACAAGACCATTCAACTTGTTAGATGAACATTTTGGTGGCCTAGATTAGTTAGAGATATCCACACACATGTTCGACAATGCTTTATGTCTGAGGTCAACAAGGAAGAAAGGGCTAAGACACCAGGGCTTTAACATCCTTTACAAACTCTAGAGCACAATTGGGACAGTGTATCGATGGACTTCATACTGGGGTTATCGTGGACCCAAAGGAAGTGGGATACAATCCTAGTTGTGGTAAATAGATTGAGAAAGATGGATCATTTCACACCCATGCAGGAGGCAATAGAAGTTCCATAGGTAGCAGAGCTATTTATCCAACATGTCTTCAGATTGCATGGGTCATCGACATCCATAGTTTTAGATAATGTTAGATTTAGAGAACAGTTTTGGAAGTCTGAATTTGATAAGTTGAAAGTGTCATTAAAAGTGAGTAGTGGTGATCATCCATAGACAGATGGTCAGACCGAGAGGGTCAACTAGATTCTAGAGGACATGTCGAGAGCATATATCTGAGAGGCTGACAGATTGGGATAGTTACTTGCTGCTAGTAGAGTTTTCTTATAACAATAGAATTCATAAAGTGATAGGAATATCTCCTTTTGAGATGAACTAGGGCATGAATCCCATTGCTCCCAATACCATAGGAATGCCAAAGAAATATCCTAGTGCTTCCACATTCCTAACAAATCTCCAGGCAAATTTAGAAATAGCTAAAGTTAAGATGCAACAAGCAACTGGTAGGGCAAAAGAATATGATGACAAGAACAGATTGCCTAGAGTCTTTGAGGAAGGAGAGAGAGTTTTTCTTCAAGTGCCAGTTAGGTCTACTTCACTATCCACAGGGAAGTGTACTAAGCTTTCACTGAGGTTTTCTGGACCTTGGAAGATAGTTACGAAGCTTAATCATGTTGCATACTGATTAGAGCTTCCTCCATATTACAAATTCCATCCAGTGTTTCATGTTAGTAAACTTAGAAAGTATATTTTTAGGGAGGATAATCTAATAGAGGGTAATGTTTCTTTGCAGGAAAGTGATAGAATAGATCATTCTCCAGATAGGATACTAAATTGGAGATAGAAACATTTGAGAAATCATATAATCTAAGAGTATCTAGTAGCCTAGAGAGGATTACTGCCAGCAGATTCTACTTGGGATGAGAAGCTCTCGTTCCCAAGTAATTTCCCTCATTGATCATTGAGGACAATGACCTTTAGAAGGGGGAGAGAGTGTTAAACATTGGTTTACAGAGACCACTTCATGTGTGTGTGGGACAAGGGCCAACCATACCCAAGGTCCCTAGCTCGGGGGATATCCTAAAGTATCCTATGGTAGTGGGGATTAGTGTTGCATGATGGCCATATGGCAGCACTAGATCATTCGAGAGCATTATTGTTTTCGATGCAAGGGGATATATTGGATGGGAGGAGAGTGGCACACACATCATTCACAAGTCTAAGTCTAGCACCGCTGCTTTGTGGGATTTGGGGGTCCCATGGGTGCAAGGCCCGTTCACATGTACAAATTTTCTTTCTATTAATTAAAGTTTGCGAGAGTAGGCTATTGCCGAACTTTCTTTTTTTTTTATTCTTCTATTTTATATTAAAGCAGATTTGAATTGATTTAAGCTCACACCCATTCACTAGCTTCCCAAGCTAAACCCCTTGTATGAGCATGTTACAACTATATGATAGTTTTTCTTTTAACGAGGTTCAGTAGCCGCCTACCCACCTGTAAGTACAACTCTACAAGTGTATGGGCATAGTACCCGTGGGACCCCCCATATCTCACAATGCACTTAACGGTACAACTAGTTTAAACTTGCTTAAGCCATTACATGTCTAACACAGGAGTTGAACAGAACATCTCCGCCTCAAGAGACCAATGCCAAACCAACCAATCTACGTGATGTGGACAACTATATGATACTTGCGTGACCTGCCTTAACTCTAGTGCTTGAATCCATCAAGAAGGTGCACATATGAAGGTTCAAGTCCCAGGCTGGACATGTTATGGCTTAGGCGAGTTAAAACCCAATTGTAACCATGTCTCCTTCAGTTGTAATCTTGTCTAACCCCTGCTTTGTGGGATACGGGGGGTCCCGCGGGTGCTATGCCCATTCACTTGTACAATTGCAATTTCAAAGTTAAAGTGCGGGGGAGTAGGCTTCGGCTGAGCCTCCATTTCTAAAAAAAAGAAAAAAAGGTGTACATATGAATGCTTGCTTGACCTGCCTTACTTCTATTGCTTGAATTCGTCTGGAAGCCGTGATCAAGGATTACTACTATTTGATTTATAAAGCCTAACGATGCAAGAGCCACGTGGAAGCAGCATAACGTCCCCCACACGTAGATCCTGTAACCCACGTGCAATCCGGGCTTCGTAGGTGGGATCCGAATCTTTGTTGGAATGAGAACTCTGTGTGCGGGCCGGGAGAATCAGCTCCTCCAGCTTCGAAGCAGACCCTCTGACCATAGGGAGACTACCTGTTCTCGGTACGGCTTTACTCTCCACTGATCTCTCCCGCTTTGTACAGCGAGCTCTTGATGATCATCGCTGTTGGGAGCGGTACGATATACGTATTACATATAGTCTGTTAGAATCTTTGCTTCTCTATTTAGTTCGATCTGCCTGCACAAACCCCGGAGGGATCATTTCACGTGGATTTGCATCTCCTCCAAGTGGTTGCTTCCGGTTGGCATCCCCCTCTCGTACTCTTCATCAATCTCCGCTATTTGAACCACTCCCCGATAATACCATGGGCATCCCCTTAGGGAACACTTCATCACTTTCAAGGTGGACTCTACGATCTGAGAGAGTTCCTGCTCGACGTCACTGTCTGCTTTCACGTTTACTTTGAGACTTAAGTCTAACCTAAAGCAGTTCTCAGTCTCTGCTTTCGCAGGTTTATCTTTTACCTGTGCACGCCACTCCCTCCCTCTTCGAAGCGCATTTTTTCCTTTCGATTCGTCTCTTCCGCGACACTTCTACATTTAGACATACGGTTATCTTTCTAAAGCGGAAAATGTAGGTATTGACGCCACGGTTCCATGTCGAAACGCTATTGTCATTCTAAGGAATCACTGCTAGATATCTGAAGAGAGTCTAGAATCTGGTATAAGAAAAGAGCCTTGGGTGTGTCTCTCTCTCTCTCACACACACACACGCACGCACGCACGCACACACACGCACACACACACAGAGAGAGAGAGAGAGAGAGAGAGAGAGAGAGAGAGAGAGAGAGAGAGAGAGAGAGAGAGAGAGAGAGAGAGAGAGAGAGAGAGAGAGAGAGAGAGAGAGAGATTGTTTCAATCAACATTGGCTTACCAATTTTCTCTGATCTCTCTGCCTTGACAGACATGTCGGATCCGAAGCAATCCGTATCATCAACGGCTTCGAACATGTCGAAACGTAACCAGAAAATTGCTCAAACATCAGCAGATGCGAAACTATATAGAGCGTACGAAGAGTCAACCGACTCTGGGTCTTTCGATTACAGCCAGTCTGTCAATGCAAACAATGAAAAGTTGCCCGGGGAGCTAATTGTGGCTTATCTTCAGCGCATGCAGCGTGGAGGTCTCATTCAGCCATTCGGGTGTTTGGTTGCAGTGGAAGAAGAATCATTCAAGGTGATTGCATATAGTGAAAATGCACGCGAGATGTTGGATGTATCAGTGCAAGCGGTGCCTACGATGGGGAAGTATAGTCGTTTAGATATTGGAGTTGATTTTAGGACTCTCTTATCCCCGGCAAGTGCTGCAGCATTGGACCGAGTCATTGGTGTTGTTGATGTCAGCATGTTCAATCCTATAACTGTTCAAAGCAGGAGTTCAGCAAAACCATTTTATGCAATTTTGCACAGGAATGACGTGGCATTGGTGATTGACCTTGAGCCAATCAGGCCCGACGATACATCTATTGCAGGTGGTGCTGTGCAGTCCCATAAGTTGGCTGCAAAAGCCATTGCTCGCTTACAATCTTTACCTGGAGGGGACATTGGTCTCTTGTGTGATGCAGTAGTAGAGGAGGTCCATGGGCTGACTGGCTGTGACAGAGTAATGGCTTATAAATTTCACGATGATGAACATGGAGAGGTGATTGCTGAGATAAGGCGATCCGATCTTGAGCCTTACATTGGTCTACATTACCCAGCTACAGATATCCCACAGGCTGCACGTTTCCTTTTCATGAAGAACAGAGTGAGAATGATCTGTGACTGCAGAGTATCACCTGTTAAGCTGGTTCAGAACACGGCATTGACACAGCCCATGAGCTTGACAGGCTCAACACTTCGTGCACCACATGGATGCCATACAAAGTATATGAGTAACATGGGTTCCATATCTTCTTTAGTAATGGCTGTTACTGTAAATGAAAGCATCGAAAGCAAGATGGGTACTGCTGCTCAAGCTAGTAAGCTTTGGGGACTTGTAGTGTGTCATCATACATCACCACGGTACATACCTTTCCCAGTTAGATCAGCTTGTCAGTTCTTGATGCAAGTCTTCAGCCTTCAACTGAATATGGAAGTGAGTATGGCTGCACAACTAAGAGAGAAACACATCCTTCGCACACAAACCCTCCTCTGTGATATGCTACTCAGAGATGCTCCAATTGGCATTGTGATCCAAGAACCCAACATTATGGACCTGGTAAGTTGTGACGGTGCAGTATTGTACTATGGAAGGAAATGTTGGTGTCTTGGAACAACGCCGACTGAGTCACAGATTGCTGACATTGCTGCATGGCTACTTGAATCTCATAAAGAATCCACTGGCATTAGCACGGATAGTCTTGCAAAGGCAGGGTATCCAGGTGCTGCCTCCCTCGGGGATGCTGTCTGTGGAATGGCAGCTGCAAGGATAACAGCAACTGATTTCTTGTTTTGGTTCAGATCACATACAGCGAGTGAAGTCAAATGGGGAGGGGCAAAGCATGATCCAGAAGATGAAGACGATGGACGCCGCATGCATCCTCGCTCTTCTTTCAAGGCTTTCTTAGAGGTGGTAAAACAACGAAGCTTGCCTTGGGAAGATGTGGAGATGGATGCGATCCACTCATTGCAGCTCATCCTTCGCGGCTCATTCCAGGACATTGATGACAGTGATACAAAAACAATGATACATGCTCGCTTGCAAGATCTGAGGCTGCAAGGTCTGGATGAGCTCAGCACTGTGGCAAGTGAAATGGTGAGACTCATTGAGACAGCAACTGCACCCATTTTGGCTGTTGATGCGGAAGGGCTTATCAATGGATGGAATGGGAAGGTTGCTGAATTGACAGGGCTTCCGTTCGAAACTGCTATGGGAAAATCTCTAGCAAAGGAACTTGTACACAAGGATTCCAAGGCTACTGTTGAAAGAGTATTGCAACTTGCTTTGGACGGTTGGTTTCAAGAACTTCGACATGTTTTTTCGTTTCTGCTTCTATGCTTGTTTTAACATTATTTTAGGACGTTCTTTTCTGCTCTTATAGGTCAAGAAGAACAGGACATAGAGATACATTTGAGAACTTATAACAAGCAAAAGGAGAGAGGTGTTGTCATCCTAATAGTGAACACCTGCTGCAGCAGGGATGTCTCCAACAACGTAGTTGGTGTTTGCTTTGTTGGACAGGATGTAACAGGTCAAAAGTTGGTATTAGATAGGTATATACGCATGCAAGGAGACTATAAGGCAATTGTTCAGAGCCCGAATCCGCTCATCCCTCCAATCTTTGGTGCTGATGAGTATGGATTTTGTTCAGAGTGGAATTCAGCTATGGAAAAATTATCAAGCTGGAAAAGGGAAGAAGTCATAGGAAAGATGCTAATTGGAGAGATATTTGGGCTTGAAATGGTCTGTTGCCGTCTGGACGGGCAAGACGTAGTCACAAAGTTGATGATAATTCTCAACGATGCCGTGAATGGGCATGATTCTGAACAGTACCCTCTAGTATTCTATGACCGCATGGGACATCGTATTGAAGCCCTACTAATAGCAAGCAAAAGGACTGATGCAGATGGGCACATTACAGGGGTGTTCTGTTTCCTCCACACTGCAGGTTCTGAGCTCCTTCAGGCTATTGTCATAAGGAAGGCAAAAGAAAAAGTTGAAAAGGAGCTGAGCTATGTGAGGACTGAAGCGAGAAAGTCATTGGATGGCCTTACATTCACTCGGATGGTGATGGAGGGTACAGATTTGTCTGCAGAACAGAGGCAGCTGATAAAGACAAATGCTTTGTGCGAAAAACAGCTGCGAAAGATACTGGATGATGAATTGAACAATATTGAAGAGGGGTGTGTGCTTGTGTCCCGATTTTTGTGTAATATGAAAGGATCAAGTCAAGACTCTTATGATATGTGCTCAATGGGTTTGTTTTGTCTCGATGTTTTTTTTAGCTTAAGTTCTCGTTTTTATTATTTTCATCTCTTTATTTCATTTCAATTATTTTGCTAACTTTTGTTTGCATTGATTTATCATTGTCCGAGTAATTTATAGGGGTTGTTCTTGTTGTATTTTCTTACATGAGTGTGTATCTCTTAACTTCTGTTCGTTAAGGTCAGATCTAAACCGTATATTGTAACGAACAGATCTAAACCGTATATTGTTTTGCTAGGTACATGGAGCTAGATATGATGCAGTTTTTAATGGAAACAGTTATGGATGTTGTTATCAGTCAAGGAATGGTTGCAGCCCGTTTGAAGGAAGTACAGATTCTTACTGAGGTTCCAGATGAGGTAAAGTACCTGTTCTTATACGGTGACCAGGTGCGATTGCAGCAAGCATTGGGTGATCTCTTGTTCTTTACTATCAATTACACAAATGCACCTCATGGTCAGAGGAAATGGGTTGCAATCAAAGTATCTTATATGAAGAATCAACTGGATGATGGAGTGCATGTGGTGAACTTGGAGTTTCGGTAAGTCTTGCTTGACTTTGCCAAATGGGGACCTAGATTAATTCATGCCCTATTTTTCACATCCAGGATCATGATATATTCTTGAAATTCCGTCAAGGGCCCTGCATATATGCAAAAGGTCTGCTGATTAGAATGACTACTATCATTGGCCAGCTGCCATTTGAGGGGGTTCTTTAGGTTTTACTGCAATCACACTAAAAGGAATATGCTATAACAAGCTCTGAATTTAAGTGTCTTCATCCAGCCATAGCCAGCTAGATAAACGGTCCATCCATTCTTCTCACCACACAATTGTAAATAATATAATAGAAGTTTCATATTTTACCTGATAGAGTCGAATGCCTACTGGTTGTAGGAAAGCTTCGAATGGCTTTCTATTAGCAGTGCATAGCTGAAGAAGCAAGTGCTTTTCTGCAGAATATGATGGTGAGTTTTGCATATGAAATAAAGGAAGAAAAACTCCCTTGGAATGGAAAGGTTTTTCAATGGTACCAAATCTTTACTGACCTTTTATGGATATACAGAATGGGCCCCACTTTGCTGTGCTCGGCTGTTTTTTTTTTTCTTTTTTCCATTTTTGTAATGGAGGTTCGGCAGGCACCTACTCCCCCGGCTTTAACTTTGAAAGAACGACTACAGGTGAATGGGCATAGTACCCGCAGGAACCACTTTATCCCACAAAGCAGGGGTTAGACTGGGTTCCAACTGAGTTACATCTGGCTTAAACTGGCCAAAACCTTACATGTCCAGCCCAGGGGTTGAACACTGGACCTCTGCCTCAAGAGGGCAGTGCCTTACCAATCCACCTACGGACATGGAGAGTGTTGGGCTGATTTCCCGTCGCCCCAGATTTAGTGAATTGATTAGTTCGGTATTGGTCATGATATAGGCATCTTGAATAATCAGTGTCCTGTATGGCCACATCATATTCTTTTGTACCTTTTCTTTTTCTCTTTGATTAAAGCTCATCTTATCTGAACTTCGCTATTTTTATCTTTATATGTCCAATTGCAGAATTTCACATTCTGGAAATTCCATTCCAGAGACCCTTGTCAGTGAGATGTCAGATGAAAAACGAGCATGGACACCTGAGGGTCTTGGAATGTCTGTGAGCTCTGCTCTGGTACGCCTGATGAATGGATCTGTCGAGTACACAAGTGATGATGAGGGTAACATGTCCTTCATCGTTAAGATCGAGTTCCCTTTGGCTCAAAATGATGTTCCCTATCTGACTTGAGAAAGATGTATTGCCACATCTTAAAAAAAATGCGGAAAAGCTGTAAAAGAAATGAGGGGTGATCAACCTTCTGTATTGCAGTAGCTACTTATGAATAGCCATCTCTATGTAATGGATTTTCATAGAATAGTTTGTATCAATGCAAAATCTTCGGATATTACAAAGCAATTTCCACATGTGGGATACATACAGTAAATGCAGATAAGGAACGAAATGCGCCTTCTTGCAAGTGTCCTGTACAATTCTCCTCAGGCAAAATAATTCCGCGGTTCCCATCATGTAGAAAGTGTTATCCGCTCCGTTTCCTATGCTTTTCTATTAGTATTCGGTGGAATTCTCCTTGCGTTCCGACATCTTACCCTTTTTGCTGATATTCATTTTACTTCTGTTAGCGATCCAAGATCCTCCGCAGGGCGCACCACAGCCCCCGGGCCCCTCCCCAAGTCTCTCTCTCTCTCTCTCTCTCTCTCTCTCTCTCTCTCTCTCTCTCTCTCTCTCTGAGAAGACCAGTGAATCTGCCCTTAGTAAACTTCCTATTATCTATCTCTTTTTGTTGGGAGGTAAACCATAACACAGTGGGTGAGTATTAATTCGGAAAAGAGTTGGGC
Source organism: Ceratopteris richardii (assembly GCA_020310875.1). NCBI lineage: Eukaryota > Viridiplantae > Streptophyta > Polypodiopsida > Polypodiales > Pteridaceae > Ceratopteris > Ceratopteris richardii. Next base: position 40,366,984 of record CM035415.1, read on the forward strand.
ACTAGTCGTGAAGTAGTCGACGGAAGTCCAAGGTGGAAAGAACGCATAGTTCATACGCCGCTCTTGGCACAATGCATGAGACGGCCATATGGAGCTACCAAGTACAATTGCATGTGGCTTTTAGGGATCATACCAAAGAACTCCATATGGCGTTCCATGATGGAAATCACAGCGTTGACCTGGAAGATCAAGTGAGAGCAACATGCCATTGTGACAAAGCACTCAATGTTCAAAGGGAGCTTCAGAATATATACAAAAGGACCTTGACAGCCAATCACGTTCTGATTTGTACCCTGTGAGGTTACCTATCAAGACTGAACTTGTTTGAGAAGAATGTATACGCAGAACAACGAAGAAGTTGGTCTATGAAAAATGAATCAAGTTGTACATAAAAATGGCTACACATCGAAAGCAAGACTTGACCAGAAAAGGGCTTAATCGGGACGTAGATACTTAAGCATCCATGGTAAGCTCAATAAGGTGTGTTGCTTCTCATGAGACAACTCTTGCTTGGCTGTCATGAACACCCCTCCACACTTGGGTTGAGATGAACTTGTATGTCTTCTGGCTGTTCAAGTCCTCGCTGACCTGTGGGCTTTTCAAAACTAGTTGGGTCTTCTCGCTAACTTCAAACCAATTTCTTCGTTTGGCTTTAGGGCTGTCCCTTCCATAGCTCTACCTTGTAGGCCTTTGAGCTTTGTATCTTGGTAGTCCTTAGGTTTGTGGGCCTTCGAGCTCTGTATCTTGATAATGCTAGGGGTTTAACCTTTGCTTTGTGAGATACAAGGATTCCCATAAGTTCTATGCCCACCAACATTAACCGGAACTTCCAATCCTTCATCATCCATTAATCGGCGATAAGATAACGATGTTCATATGGCTTATTTGATATCAATGAGTATGTATCAACATTAAGCTAGAAAAATTCTAATACTAATAATATTTTGAACCAAAAGATAAAACAATGAATACGTAGCTAGAAAAATTCTAATACTAATAATAGCAATGATTGATGGCACAGAGAGAGAGAGAGAGAGCAAGGTGCTCATGTGCATTCGGTTCGGTGCGTTCGGTACGAGGACCAAACCTTACGGCCAAGGTAAGGTGTGTAAGGTTCGTTTTGGGTTCATTAGGTGCATTTAAGGTGCGAGAACCTTACCTTTGCTTCAAGGTAAGGTGCATAAGGTTCTCTCTAGCCTCTTATACAAGTAACAAACATAATATATGCCATATGGTATATACTAGACTGAGGACTCTAGTATATAGTATATGTCTAGACTCTAGACTCTAGAGTCTAGAGTCTAGACTCTACTATTTAGACTCTATACTCTGCTCTAGACTCGTCACTCTCAGTATTCATAATCTAATACTCTATTACTCAGTGCTCAAAAATTATAATGTACAAGTCTGAAATATCACGATTCACAACATTGACATTTTAATACATTAAACATTAGCTACAGTCTGCCTTACAAAAATCAACATCAATGAACGATGAACGACGAACGTCGAACTATAGTCAAAGCATCATAATATATATGAATGACCACTGACAACCACGAATCATGAAACAAGAAATACACAAGAATACATATTCGATAATGGAGAGAAGGCCGAACCAGTTACCACTAGATAGATTATATACAAAATACATGATGAAAAATACAACCGTGATCTGTCGAATGTCCATCATAGTCTATGAATGAGCAAGTCGCAAGTACATAGATGAATCATGAATCATGATAGCGATAAACAAAAATAAATGATCAATCATCTGACTCGGTACTATCATCTAAACTGAGAGACTCCTCAGATGATGATGCCTCTGATGAAAGAATGCCCCCCGTCACGAGGACATTTCCTTCATCGTCGAACTTTGGTACTAGCATAATAGATGGATCAACAGATACTCCTGCAAATAGCTCATCTAGATCCTGTATATCATCCTCTGGTGGAACTGGATCTTTCCGTCGAGGGTGCATCTTGCGCCTCTGTCCTCTTGATGTGGATGGAGCTGTACTAGTAGATGGAACATCAACAACTTCCTCCATCTCTATCCCTCGTGCTAGAGAACGTGAACGTGATCTCGTAACATGACGATCGAATGTCTCTAACTCTGAATGCAGCAACCTATAGATATCATCTTGTTCATCATGAATACATGAATCTATATCTCCGCTCCCATTGATGAAGGCAGTCTCAAAAAGAAGTGGTGATACCTGAAATTCCATACATATTATAAGTAATATTAATTAGATATCATTGATCTAACGTGTTGCTTTAAAATTAAAATTCACGTTGACTTTATAGTTCTCAGGGTATACTATACCTGCCTTGGACCCTTAAGATCCTTCACACTTTGAAGTAATCGTAAATTGGCCTTACAAAAGACCACGCGCTCTAATCGTGCAAGACTCAAGCGATTCCGAAGCTTGATGTGCACAAGTGAAAAACTGCTCCAATTTCGTTCACATGGACTGGAAGACGAATCCTAAATAATGAATAGTATAAAGCTCAGTGATCACTTAGAAATTAGAATTTAGAAATCATTGAATAATGATCATAAAAAAAAAGAAATCACCTATGATAATACTCGAAGCGCATGATGTGTCATGGCTTGATGCCCATAACCATAATGGTTCCACGACTCTAGTGCCTTCGATGTCACGTCCGCACGTAAAGAAGTGGTCCTCGCATATGCGATGTCAATATTTCCCATATAAGCAGAGAAATCGGCATCAAATGCTACCTGCTGATCAGGCGTCATAATCCTCTCCATATATAGGTCCTTCATGTGGCGAAGTCTAGCCTCTGACCACAATTTAGGACTCTTGAATTACGGATGTAATAGTGCTGCAAATCCATGGATGGGACGTGATAAAAAATCCCATCATGAATCCATAGCACATAGAACATCATTTTTCCTGTTCAATGTTTATATAACAAAAACATGAACAATAGTAAAAAAACATTAATATGAGTAAATAAATTTAAATTGAAAAAGATCATATCATATATGGCATACCTAGAGCTCGATAGACATGTAACTGAAGCGATGGCTCGTCGCATATGCATATATAAGTGATAAACAAGGCCCATCGCAGATCCCTCCATGTCAACAATGCGTAGCACAATATGAATGGATTTTAAGACGGGGATAAGAGTTTGTACCTCCGACCAAAAGTCCATGTCAAGAATCTTTCGCTGCACATACTTTGTAGCATCTGTCAAGCCCCTTGGCATGCTACTCCATCTCCTATCTATAGCTGTCATGCGCAATGCATCCATGCAATCATAGAGACGAGTCAACACATAAAAGATGTAGCCAAACCGTGTCTCTGATGTACGAACCAATTCTTTTTCGCTATAACTACGAAAAAGACTAAGGGCGTGGTGGTTCTTACGTATGAACGAAATAATACGTTTGGCGTTAGCAAGAATAGGAATGACCCATGTAAGCTTACCTATATCCTCAAATAAAAGATCTATAGAGTGCATCATGCATGGGGTCCATACTATAGAGGGATACTCACTCTCAACTACTCTCCCATCCTCTTACAATTTGAAGCATTGTCTGTGATCACTTGTACAACATTCTCTACCCCAACCTCTTCTATAGCACATTTTATGTGCTCATAGATATACTCCCCAGTGATTCTAGTACCTACTGCACTACAATCTATGGCCTTCAGAAAATAGGTACCAATGAAAGATGATACCATAATATTGATGATATGGCGACGTCTAATGTCACTCCAACCATCGGATAGTATGGAACATCCGTACGTCTTCCACCCTATTCGGATCGGCTCCAAAAGAACATCTATTCTTACTGTCTCCTCCAATAGCATAGATCCACGTAACTTGTGGTACTCCATGCCGTACCAATCATCACATGGACCTGCCTGAGCTATGAATCGCACCATTCTCTTCCAAGCGTCAGTACGAACTACATTGAAAGAGAGGTTGCATTGTAAAATGCAACGTGAGATCTCTATCTTAGCAGCCTTTTGTCGTTGCCTCTGCAAACCTACGGTCAAAAAAGATGAGTGCAGAGATCCAGACCTAGGCCTTTGGAGTGGAGGCTCGTCTCTAATAGGCTCAAAAGAATCACTCTCAATATCACATTGAGAATAAGTCGTACCCTTTTTCGATGTACCAATGGGCTGAGAGGCACTAGATATACCGAAAGTAGGGTCCATTTCCTCTAACATGTCTAATGAAGAGGATGCTACCTCACGTCGACGTGCTTCTATTTGTGCCTGTGCAATGTTATGCTCATTTATTACCGCTTCTGCAATCTCTGAGGGGACCTGTGTACATGCACTAATTCCCATCCCTCCTAAGCCAGACACATGGCGAATGACACGAGTGGTGGTAGTGCAAAATGTCCTACCACAATATTTGCATACCCATCTCTGTGTGCCTGAACCGGAACCACTAGTGTTGGCCAATACATGGCTTGAGGTATGGGTATCCCATATGGAAGATCTTCCTTGAGGCATGATACCTGAAATATGAAACCCACAAAACATTAGCAATCCTCGTAAGTTAACTGTTATAAGTTATATCTTATCACCAACAAAAGAAAAAACAATTGTCACGTGTGTGTGATGTTGACATGTATGATATGTCACGTGTGAGTCGTGACAGTGTGTGACATGTATGATTATTGTCAATTGATCATTGCTGTGTGACTGTTGACAATGGACATGTGTTCAATGTTTCATGACACATGTGTTCACTGTTCCGTCACCTGTGGGCCATGGCTGCTATATTGTATGATCTATCATATTTTATGATCTTAGATCTATCACCTTAAGGCTTAGACCTATCTGTAGTATGTACAGTGTATATGGCTGCTATATTCTAAATTTCTATGATGTTACATGTACTATATTCATCCATCTATCGTCCGTGTTCACATGCTGTAACCTGTTTTATCTTTTTTTGAATTCAAACTTCAAAGTGAATCGTGATGATGGTTTAAGTTTTGATACTTAATACTTATTAGTAATTAGTAATTGCTGTCAGCTGACAACTGTAACACTGTTTAAGATGAGGCTACAACCTTCAGGCCTGGAGTCTAGCAGTGGATACATCATACTAGACAGAGGACATCAATCGCATCAGTCTACTTTCAGTCGCATGATGCATCACACTTCAAAGAACATATGATCATTATCATGTACATTGTAATTTGTATGTACATTCAACATGTTACATTGTGCAACTACAACCCGTATTGCAGAAAGTTCAAAGGACTAATAGCTCCTTGATACTTGCAGGCTTCCACATGGAGGCAGGAAATTGGAATGGCTAATATCTTTGTTGTAACTTGTTGCCTCCATTATGAATTATGTATGCATTGTGCAACATTGCAAATTGCAATGTGTGGTCACTGGTGACTCGTGCATTTGTAATTAATTAATGGATGATGGTTAATAAGTTATAACTTAATGCTTAATACTTAATACTTATACATGTAAATTTTAAAATATATCAGGATTCACAATTTCACATGTATGATGTCACATTTGAACAGTGACATATATTATTATATAATATGAAATCTGAATCATCTCTGGACACTGGACAATGTTACATGTTAATAGTTATGACTTTAGACTGAGGACTCATGATTGGGAGTGGGCAGTCGGGAGTCCTAAATGACTCATGAGTGACATTATAATACATACATTAATGATCATAGTACTAAGTACATACATAATGTCATCATGCTCATTGCTCAGTGCTGGTCCCTGGCCAGTGGAGTCTGGACTCGGAGACTCAGCCGACTGGAGAGTGGAGCCGTTTGGACAGACTACAGTGCTGAGTGGACTGTGGACAATGGGACTCGGGAGTGAGACATCACTTGAGTGTACACTATGGAGTCGTGGACACATCACACATGCCTGGCAACAGTCATAGATGATAGTGAGAAGTCTACCTTTTTTTCTTTCTCTCTCTCTCTCTCTCCACCCGTGCACGGAAAACTTCAGGCTCGCACTTTCATGCAAATGGTAGGAGCTGCAGTACTCGAGGTTTCGGGACTTGGGAGTCGTGTGTGCTGACTCCTGACCTAGCACTTGTCATGGACAAGGAAACCATCTAAACCTTAGATTCCATGTCAATTTCTATATCTTATGATTGGCTTAGAGTTTGGAGAAACTAATGCTTCCATTGCGTCCGGAACGTGCCAAAACCCCGAGATTGACTGTCTATTTGCTAAATTCTGACACCCGGAGGTCCTGATTCAAGTTGATGACATCATGATGGCATCATCAAGTCGAAACCGCGCTTGGGAACCGCCCTTGAAAACCTATATAAGGAGGGGTTGGCCACATTCATAATCAGTCTTGCCAATGCCAGTCTTGGGAGCTCAAGGAGTCATGACCGCCAAGTAAGTACTTTCAAGTTCCAGTTCTAGTTCTTGTCTGGTTCTTTGTTCTAGTCTAGTCTAGTCTTGTATCGTGGACATCCCTTCTTGTTCCATTGTAATCTCGTAGTACGAGATCTTTTCTAGTTATTTCTTGTATCCAGTCCATCTCCTTGAAGGGAATTCTTGTAACCGAGATATCTTGTTTCCTACCTACGATCCCAGGTTGTGGGATCTCTTGTATCATCTCTAGTCCTGTTTTCCATACCTATCGGTCCCGGGTTGTGGGACGTCTTGTATCGATCATATATTCTTGTATTGTTTTCCCTTCATGGGTGTTCTTGTAATCAGAAGTATATTTCGAAAATCTTGTCTAGTGAAGTTAGAGAGCACAATCTAGTGCTCCCGTGATATTTTGGCAAGACTCTCTTCATCAAGACCAAGCACCATGGATTCCTTATGCAAGGAGATTCAATCCACCATAAAGGACTTGATCGAACATGTCCAAGAGATGAAAAGATTGCTACGACAAGATGATCGATCCGTTTCAGACTATGCCTTGAATATCAAGATGTTGTTTCGTGGAACTACATATCAAGAAGACTACATGGTTAATCAGTTTCGAAGTGGTCTCAATCCTAAAGTCAAACATCTCTTGCTATCCATGCCTCAAGCAAACACCTTGGAGGATGTTATCAATCAAGCAATTCAATGTGAGAATCAGTTGTTAAAAGAAATCCAAGTCCAAGAGTCAGAAGTCTTGAACAAAGAAGACACTATTCCTCAAGAATCTGAATCAAGAATCTTTGAAGCCCAAGAAGTCATTACAACTCATATGGAGCATACACATTGTGAAGATAATAAGAAGGTAAAGGACTAGGAGTTTGTGTTCAATCAAGGAGGTGTGCTTACTCAAGGCACTCCATCAAAGATCTTGGAAAAACTACAATACACCACTAAAAGCTCAAAAGACCTATCTTGTCATGAAGCTAAGGAAGCTCAAGGGAGACCTAGTCCTTCACCACCTTTGAAGATTAAGGATCATGAACAATTCGAGGTTAATCATGTCTTAGATTCAAGAATCTCGCGAGAAGAATTGGAATGCTTTATTCGTTGGAAAGCATATGACATCAGTGATCGTACTTATGAACTTACAGAAAATCTTCAGAGAGCAAAAGTCAAGGTTTGTGAATTCCATAAGAAGAATCCAATGAAACCCAAGTTAGAGAACATGGCCGCTCCTCGTGGAACTCGTCGCTTGAGGGGGAGGTGATGTTATGGACAAGGAAACCATCTAAACCTTAGATTCCATGTCAATTTCTATATCTTATGATTGGCTTAGAGTTTGGAGAAACTAATTCTTCCATTGCGTCCGGAACGTGCCAAAACCCCAAGATTGACTGTCTATTTGCTGAATTCTGACACCTCGAGGTCCTGATTCAAGTCGATGACATCATGATGACATCATCAAGTCGAAATCGCCCTTGGGAACCGCCCTTGAAAACCTATATAAGGAGGGGTTGGCCACATTCATAATCAATCTTGCCAATGCCAGTCTTGGGAGCTCAAGGAGTCTTGACCGCCAAGTAAGTACTTTCAAGTTCCAGTTCTAGTTCTTGTCTTGTTCCTTGTTCTAGTCTAGTCTAATCTTGTATCGTGGACATCCCTTCTTGCTCCATTGTAAACTCGTAGTACGAGATCTTTTCTAGTTATTTCTTGTATCCAGTCCATCTCCTTGAAGGGAATTCTTGTAACCGAGATATCTTGTTTCCTACCTACGATCCCGGCTTGTGGGATCTCTTGTATCATCTCTAGTCCTGTTTTCCATACCTATCGGTCCCGGGTTGTGGGATGTCTTGTATCGATCATATATTCTTGTATTGTTTTCCCTTCATGGGTGTTCTTGTAATCAGAAGTATATTTCGAAAATCTTGTCTAGTGAAGTTAGAGAGCACAATCTAGTGCTCCCCTGACAGCACTTTAGTTAGAACAAAATGCACCGAATGGCTGAGACGTACCGAATTGAACCGAACGCGCACCGAATGGAACCGGATTCGGTTCTTCACACGAAAAAAGAATTGAACGCACCGACTGGATGTGTGTGGTTTGGTTTGAACCAAACCGAATTGGGCCCTGAAGTGGTTTGGTGCGTGCACCGCGTCAACCATGAGAGAGAGAGAGAGAGAGAGAGAGAGAGAGAGAGAGAGAGAGAGAGAGAGAGAGAGAGAGAGAGAGAGAGAGAGAGAGAGAGAGAGAGAGAGAGAGGGAGAGGGAGAGGGAGAGGGAGAGGGGGAGGGGGAGGGGGAGGGGGAGGGGGAGGGGGAGGGGGAGGGGGAGGGGGAGGGGGAGGGGGGGAGAGAGAGAGAGAGAGAGAGAGAGAGAGAGAGAGAGAGAGAGAGAGAGAGAGAGAGAGAGAGAGAGAGAGAGAGAGAGAGAGAGAGAGAGAGAGAGAGAGAGAGAGAGAGAGAGCATAAGCACACCATCAATGTTCCCCACTTCTCAACAGGGGTGAATGTCTAATGTTTTAAGATTCCCACCTGAGGGGAAGCAATGTAGATATCACTAGTTCAACATAGAGGCTAGGTGATCTAGAAATTGTAGATCTTAATGATTTAGAGATGGCATGGATGGAAGAATGAAAAGGAAATGTATTTAACATTTGAGAGGATAGATTTTGCGTTTAGTCCTAAGAAATATCAAGTTTTAGAACCTAAAAGTACCCTATTTTATTTGGCATGATGCTAGTAATAATAGGAACCATTGGATGGAAATGATGGAATGAAAGATGTGCTACATACATCTAGAAATAGAAGCGCTGGTATCGATTGAAATGGTGAAAAGGAAAGGTGTTTAATATATGACTTACAGATTTGTGGTTGATTCATGATGTTGGAATGAGGAGATCAAGTGCTAGATACAAAAGACACTAGCTCATTGTGGCATGATGCTTGTGATATGAACCATTGGATCTCTTGGAGTTTGGGAAGCGAGAATACACATAACAACATTAACAAGGATTGACATATGTTATGGAGTAAGTGTTCTGAGCCAATTCATGCATAAACCTAGAGCACCTCACTTGGAAGCTGCTAAAAGAATTTTGAAGTATCTCAAAGGTACTCAAGATCAAGGTTTTTACTTCCCATACACATCCGATTTGGACATAAAATTGTACTTAGATGCAGATTGGGCAGGATGTAAGGATGATAGAAGAAGTACTTCTGGCTATTTATCTTTTGAAGGTGATAAGCCAATATCATGGTCTTCTAAGAAGCAACCAACTCTTGCTCTATCTTTAACAGAGGCTAAATACAGGGGATTAGCAAATGCTACACAAGAAGCTATTTGGATTAGATTGCTTTACTCAGATTTGGGACTTCACACTCATTCACCAATGAGCTTTGGTGATAACACTAGTTCTTTGCATCTTGCAGCCAATCCCATTTATCATGCAAGAACCAAGCATATAGAAGTACACTATCACTATGTTGGAGAGAAACTCTTGAGCAAAGAGATTCAAATAGCATATGTATCTACAAATATGGAGTGTGCTAATTTGTTAACCAAAGCACTTGATGGTACTAAACTTTGTAGGTTTAAAACCATGATTGGACTAAATGATGTTCAAGAAGATTGATGAAGCAATGAAAGCCAAGATGTTTTGCTTGAGGGGGAGCTATTGGTGCAAAATGATCAAGCCTACACATTTGGCCTAGAAGACAATGTGTGCAACTATCACTTGATGATACATGTGAACCTTGGCTTGAAACCACTTGATCGTTTAACATTTGTAAAAGATTAAACCTTTGAAGAATCTTGTAAAAGCTTGTGTCTCGTGGAGTTAGGAGGAATATTGGTTATGAATTAACGATGAGAGAATAACTCCTAAATCAATGGAGTCACTTTTAGTTGGAGCCAAGTTTGAATTCAAATTCAAACTTAGAAGAAACTATTAAAAAAGAACTTTGTAAAATCGTGCGAGGGAGTGGCCTCATTCAGAGCTCTCTCCTTGATCATTTGTAGAAGCTGAGTGGCTCACACCATAGTTGACTCATTCTATCATCATTGAGCATCATTACAATCCCAATGATCTTGTACAATACATATAATTCATTAAACATCTTTGTCTACTTCTCTGCTATGACTACTCAAAACAGTCAACTTTATCTGATCATATCTCAATGAATGCTCAACCATTTTTCATAGTCTTTGGCTTGTTGGAACTAGCTTGAAGTCTATTTTGTGGTATCAAAATCGCAAAGCATTTGATTCAGCCATCTGGGAGAAATCAGCTTCGAAGTGCTCACTGGTCATCTACTGGTTAGTCCCTAAAAAGTCAGGGGTAAGCTTTGGTTTGCTAAACTCATTTCTCAGAGCATAGTTGATCATTTTAGATGATTCCACTTGCAATCATTAGCTATCTAAGCTAATTGAATTCCCTCAAAAGGAATTTCATCAATTGTTACTGTACTGTGAGCTCTGAGTAAAATAACCAACAGGTGTATGGACCAAAATAACAAGTTTTTCAACACTAGCTATTCTTGAAGTAGTATATTTTGGTTCAATTGTTTCAAGCATCAACTCCAAAGTACATAGGTATTTTCTTGGTGTCATTTGCAAGCTAAAAGGGCATACTATATAACTCTGAAGTGTATTAGGGCAGGTACAAAGCAGGTTTTAGTAGTACCACCTCACTTCCTTGAGGTATCCATCCATCTCCTCCAACAAGGATTAAGTTTATTCACAAGCGTCACTACCAAAACATTGAACAAACCCTGTACAAGCTAGCACTCAGGTAGGATAAGTTGCATAGATATGTGGCATATTGAATATTCAAGCAAACCCCCCACAAGATTGATGTGGTAAACTAAAAGCTAGCACTAAGGTATAATAGATTGTGGACTAAGAATAGACTAGGAAAATGGGGAAGCCTTTGTTTCCTAAGTATGTGGACTAAGAATGGACAGTGAAAATGGGGAAGCCTTTGTGGAAAGGTTTTTCAAGGTCATTATTAGAAGAACATAACCAATTTGATATCTTGAATAGAGATTCTATCTGTAACGTAATGATGGTACACCTCAGTGTTCTTTGTGTGGTCTTAAAGAACTCAATTCTTCGAAACTACTGATGCCCTTCAACTATCACTAAAGATGGTGGTTATAGAAAATTCTCCAACACCTTGATGAATTGTAAGTTATTTGAGCCACACACACTCAACTCTAGTTGAGAAAGATGTTACATACTTAACCTTACAAATAAATGTGTCCATACAAAGCTGTTTATTGATCAAACTAATATATGCATGAGTTACCAAGCATAGAGCAAAAAGAAATTATTTCTCATTTGTGAATGTTAAAAATTAAGAAAAATTTGTGGTATTGATCCCCTCTTCGATCAGAGCAACTCAAGCTGTTGAATGCCACTAGATTAGGGGGTACATGAGCTCAACCAGCTTTCAATGCTTCAGAGTCAAGCTATACATAAACTTGCTCATCTAACATATGAAAAGTAAATTCCAATTTTTATAATGCATAAATAAGTGCATCATTGCACAACTTGATGATACAGAACAATCAAATGCATCTCCAAATTGATGATGAGTCATTCCACAATTTGATGATGAATCAGTTGACAACATATCTCCATAGAAGTTGACAACATTGTTGGAGCAAGACAATCAACAATTGATGATTACATGAAGCTTAGCAGTGAAGAATTGAAGAAAAGATTGAAGCCTAAGAGCATGAAGTGAAGTAGAGTTTCAGAAAGAGATGACAAATTCTTGAAGTAATGATGAATCCACACTCATATGTATATAAAAACTTGTATATAGTCGTGATATATATGAGAGATGAAGAATAGATGAGATAGAGAGGTGTAGATCATAAGTTGAATGAGTATCATCCATCATATGTAAGATGAGTTGAATAGAATAATTTTTCTTAGAATAATTGTGAGTAGGAAGATTTGTATGTGAAGAAGTGATGAGTGTCTTCTGAAATAGGTGTAATTTTGATGATCAAAGAATTGATAAGATCTCAGAGCATAGTGTAAATTTTTACACAAGTGAGGAGTCAAAATCTAAGTTGGAAGGTAAGCCATCTATGTCTAAAAGCATTTTATTAAACGGGTTACATTTGTGAGAAACAATTGTTTAAAGTTGCATATGTACAAGTCACCTCTAGAAAGTGCTTATTTCAGACACAAGTTTACTTATTGAAGTAAATCTAAAGTTTTGTGCATTCTTTTGGAGAACTTTAACTTGAACTAGTTGGGTAAACACTAGAAGAGTGTTGTATCGAATTCTCATAAAAAACTTTAATCATTTCATTAGTTAAGGAGTGGATTTTGTGAGGCAGACTTATTTGAGTGAAGCTAGTTTTCATAGAGAAGCTGAGTGTTCATATTTTGGTAAAAGATTTCAAATTTGGTGAAGATTTTGAGCTATAATTGACGTAGAGGTGTTCTAAACGCAAGTGTAGCTTGTCGTTTGGAGATTAATCATCTCCATCAGTGGTATTAGAGCAGGAATAATCAGATTTGAAGAAAAGGAAGATCTCGACTACTGCTGGCATACAAAATTCAACATTTGAAGATTCAAAAGGACAAAGTGTAAAGGAAAAGCTAAAGGGAGACACATGAGAGCAATCAAAAGGATCAAAAGGAGTAAATTTCAAAGCTAAGGTACATTCATTACTCATAAGGTTGAAGATTTGATAGTACAGGTGAAGAAAGGATGGGAGATAGTCTCCAAATTGAGAAGTTGGATAGAGAGAACTATCCAACTTGGTCTATGAGGATGGAAGCTCATCTCATGAGCAAATATATGATGGGATACAGCATAGGAGAAGAAGAAAAGCCAGAGTTTAAAGATCCTAGTGTTGCTACTAGGGAGGAGCTTGCAAATTTCAAGATTTGGATGAAGAAGGATTCTCAAGCAAGGAGCATTTTCTACATGGCAGTAAATGATTACTTGCTTCCTCATATCAGAGGACTTGAAAGTGCAAGTGATATATGGAGTGTTTGGAGGAGCATTTTTAGAATACAACTCAGTCAAGGAAAGCATCACTATGGGTAGAGTTTACCACATTCAAGAAGAAGGCTTCACAATCAATATCTGATTATGTGACAAAAATGAAAGACATTGCTGATTCCTTAGGTGTAGTTGATGAAGACATTGAAGAAGATAAATTGGTAAGACAAATTCTCATAGTTCTAAGAGGAGATGAGAAGTGGAAGCCTTTCATATTGTCAACAAAACTTTCATTAGATCATTTCACTCCTGATTTGAATCAATTGTTAGGACATATGCTAACTTTTGAGAATGATATCAAAGGAGATGTTGATAAGAGTGCAAGTCATGCAGTGTATTCTAAAGACAAGAAGAAAGCTATCAAAGGAAAGCAACAATCAGTTTAAGATGAAGGTACTCCAAGCCAAGCAAACTTCCTAAGAGGAAGAGGAAGTGGCAAAAGTAGAGGAAGAGGCAGAAATAACAAAGATAATATCAAAGCTTGCTGGATATGTGGTAAGAATAATCATCTATCTCATGAATGTTGGCATAATAATAAAAGCAATGGTAACTTTAATCAGAATTTTAACCAAAGAGGAAGAGGTGGAAGAAATCAGAGAGGAAATTACAGAGGTAGACATGGTAGGAGTTTCTTTGGAAGAAATGGAGGAAGAAACTTCCAAAAACAATCCTACAATAACACCTACTACAATTATGCATCAGATCAGAAAGAAGATTCAACTCTTATTATGAATGCAACATGTGAAGCTTCAAATGAAGACTTAAGGGTATTCTATATTGACTCAGGGTGTAGCAATCACCTGAGTGGAAACATTGCTTTGATGAATTATTTGGACCATAAGGCAATCAATCATACTGTTCAAACAGGTGACAATACAAAGCACAAAGTGAAGTCAATTGGATCAGTTAAAGCCAAAGATGGAAGTACTCTCTTGAGTAAGGTTTTGTATGTTCCTACAATTCCAAATAATTTGATTAGTGCAGGACAAATTGTGGAAAAAGGATATGAGGTGAGGTTCACTAATTATGGAGTTTATGTTGAAGACCCTAGCCAAGGGTATAAGCAAATTGTTACAGGAAAGAAATAAGGAAGGTTGTTCAGATTGAGCGTACAAGGTAATGTTGGACATGCCATGTTTACATATGGAGAGCAAAAGGTGTTTGAGTTGGATCTTTGGCATAAGAGGCTTGGACACTTCAATGAAAGAGGTATCAAAGAGAAGATTAATAATGGTTCAGTACTTGGATTACCTAATGTTGCAGGTCAACACATGAGATATAGATGTGAAGCATGTCAATTAGGTAAGGCTCATAAGCAATCATATAATAAGCAGGGTTTCATGTATTCAAAAAGACTTGAATTGGTACATACAGATGTGTGGGGTCCTTCAAAGGACTCTAGCATAAATGGTTCAAGATATTATGTCATATATGTTGATGATGCTACCAGGTGGATCACTATTTATGTGATCAAAGACAAGTCAGAAGTGTTTAGTACATTTAAACACTATCATGCATATGCAAAAAGAATTACTGGACAAAAATTGAAGAGGTTAAGATTAGATGGAGGGGGAGAGTATTTTTCAAATGAATTCAGTGATTATTTGTGGAATGCACATATAAAGAGAGAAGTTAGTTGCAGGTACTCTCCTCAACAAAATGATGTAGCAGAAAGGAGAAATAGAACTCTTGTTGAGTTTGCAAGATCAATGATGAAAGAAAAGAATTGCCCTAATTATTTGTGGGCTGAGGCTGTAAATACAGCCACATCCTTGGTTAATAGGCTACCATGTAAAGCTTTGCAGGGTATGATAACATACGAATCTTGGTGGGGTAAGAGACCTACATTAGATCATTGCAAAGTATTTGGTTGCTTAGCTTATGTTTATGTTCCCTCTCAATTAAGGCATAAGTTGGAACCAAATGCTGAAAAATATGTGTTCATTGGTTAT
This sequence comes from Ceratopteris richardii, assembly GCA_020310875.1. Lineage (NCBI taxonomy): Eukaryota > Viridiplantae > Streptophyta > Polypodiopsida > Polypodiales > Pteridaceae > Ceratopteris > Ceratopteris richardii. The sequence goes on from CM035415.1 coordinate 40,382,348, forward strand.
GAGGATAAGAAAATGGGATGCAGGTTGTGGAGTCCATCTACAAAGCAATTTCTTGTATCAAAGGATGTCACATTTGATCAGCAAAGTACTTGGTATTCAAGCACAAATAATACTTATGCAGGTCTTGAAGAAACATTTGAATCAGAAGAAAGGTAAATCAAAGGTTCAAATCTTTGAAGAAGAAGAGAACAATGAAGCACTAGTTGAAGTTGAAGAAATGCCAAGGTTTGATCTAGAATGTGATAAACCAGAAACTTCAAGAAGTGGAGAATTCAAAAGATCATCAAGGCACAAATGGCAACCCACAAGGTATAGCTATGATACTTCATTCTTGACTACCAAATATTATGCTTATATGATAAAAGGAGATGAAGACCCATCCACATATGATGAAGCCAAAGGAAAGGAGAATTGGAAAAAAGCTATGAAGGAAGAGTATGATGCACTCATTGAGAATGAGACTTGGGAATTGGTACATAAACCAGTTAATTAGAAGGTAATTGGATGTAAGTGGGTTTACAAAACGAAAAGATTTGCAGATGGAAGTGTGTCTAGGTACAAAGCCAGACTTGTTGTGAAAGGATATGCACAGACATATGGTGTGGACTATGATGAAACTCATAGTCCTGTTGCAAAGATGACAACCGTAAGGACTCTCATAGCCATTGCTACTTGCAAAGAATGGAAATTATCTCAATTAGATGTGAAGAATGCATTTTTAAATGGTTACATTTCAGATGAAGTTTACATGGAACAACTAGATGGTTTAAAAGATCAACTTTATCCAGATCATGTGTGTGCTTTGTATGGCTTGAAGCAAGCCCCAAGGGCATAGAATTACAGGCTTGTAAAGTTCTTGAAGGAACTTGGTTTCCAAGCATCAAAGGCAAATAGTAGCTTGCTAAACAAAGCAAGTGAAGATGGGTTTATCTATGTTTGTGTTTATGTTGACATAATACTCACAGGATCAAATGACAAAGGCATACAAATGCTTAAGAAGAAGATGGAGAAAGAATTTAAGATCAGTGACGTGGGAAATTTGTCATATTTCTTGGGAATGGAGATTTCATAGACACAACATGGAGTATATATAACTCAAGAAAGGTATTTGAAGAATCTGCTAATCAAATTTAAAATGGAAGATTGCAGGATAGCACCAACTCCAATGGAGGTGAATCACAAATTGAGTAGATATGGAGGAGAAGAATTCAAAGACATGAAGCATCATAAGAGTTTGGTGGGTAGCTTGATTTACGCTACATTAACAAGGCCTGATTTGTCATATGTAGTTGGAGTTTTATCTCAAATTTATGCATTGTCCTAGAAAGGAACATTGGATTATAGGTCAAAGGGTGCTTAGGTATATCAAGGGCACACTTAAAGAAGGTTTGTATTATGGGTTTACTTCAAATATAAGGATCAAGATATATAGTGATGGAGATTGGGCAAGTAACTCTGATGATAGAAGATCAACACATGAGTATTTGTGTTATAAGGGAGATAAGTTAATTTCATGATGTTCTAAGAAGCAACATACAGTTGCTTTATCATCTACAGAAGCAGAGTATAAAGTATGGTAGAAGCTACAAAGGAAGTCATACGGCTAAAAAATCATATGAAGAGTTTTGATATCATTCAAAGTACTTCTATCATTTGTGGAGACAACATGAGTTCTTTGTATTTGGCAGCTAACCTTGTGTTTCATGCCAAGACCAAAAATATTGAGATCCAATATCATTTTTTGAGAGAGAAGGTTGTTGATAAATAAATAGAAATCATGCATACTCCTACAAAGGATCAACTTGCAGATATGTTGACAAAGAGTTTGGATGGACCCAAATTGTAGAGATTTAAAGATATGGCAGGGATAAAGAAGATGTAGGTAATCACAATTGATGATTGAGGGGGAGCTGTTGGAGCAAGACAATCAACAATTGATGATTACATGAAGATTAGGAGTGAAGACTTGAAGAAGATTGAAGCCTAAGAGCATGAAGTGAAGTAGAGTTTCAGAAAGAGATCGTTTATATACACATGTATATTATCTTTGTAAATACTTCACAAATACTTGAAGTAATGACGAATCCACACTCATATGTATATAAACACTTTGTATATAGTCGTGGTATATATGAGAGATGAAGAATAGATGAGATAGAGAGGTGTAGATAATAAGTTGAATGAGTATCATCCATCAGATGTAAGATGAGTTGAATAGAAGAATTTTTCTGAGAATTGCACGTCGATTTTTCCTCCATTTCTCCTTCTATGTTTGATCATTTCAAGAATCCTTTTGTAGATTTCTAAGTCCATAGTTAATACATCTATGGTCAAGATTGAGAGTCTAATTATAATCGGGCTGAGAGAATTGTGAGTAGGAACATTTGTATGTGAAGAAGTGATGAGTGTCTTCTGAAACAGGTGTAATTTTGATGATCAAAGAATTGATCAGATCTTAGTGCATAGTGTAAAGTTTTACACAAATGAGGAATCAATCTATGTCTAAAAACATTTTATTAAACGGGTTATATTTTGTGAGAGCCAACCGTTTAAACTTGCATATGTAAAAGTCGCCTGTAAAAAGTGCTTGTTTCAAACACATGTTTACTTATTGAATTAAATCTAAAGTTTTGTGAGTTCTTTTGGAGAACTTTAACTTGGATTAGTTGTGCAAACACTAGAAGAGTGTTGTATCAATTTTTCATAGAAAACTTTAATCATTTCATTAGTCAATGAGTGAATTTTGTGAGACAGACTTTTCTAACTGAAGCTAGTTTTCATAGAGAAGCTGAGTGTTCATATTTTGGTGAAATATTTCAAAATTGGTGAAGCTTTTGAGCTATACTTGACATAGAGGTTTCTAAAATCAAGTGTAGCTTGTCTTTTGGAGATTAATCATCTCCATCAAACATATCTCCATAGAAGTCTTAATGCATTTGTAATCCTCGGGCAGAAATGTTTCAACAATGTGTCATTGTCTCTTGTTCTACAATAATAAATTCCTCCATCAATTTGCATAACTTAAATGCATGATGCAAAATCCTTAAAAATGATACTTCAAAAAAGAAATGCAAAAAACCAATGTTGAACCCATCATAATATATCATTAGGAATGAGCATCAATTCATCAGCATGAAACAAAAATGATAAAAAAACCATACATAAGAAGTCCTTTTAATTTTACTATAATGAAATCCATGTGGTAATAGGTAAGCATACATTGTTTTGTACCATAGAAAGTTTTATTTAACCATAGAATGTTTTATTTAACCTGCACAAGTTATTATTCTTCCCTTATTGTATAAAACAATGGGGGATCGATTTAGAACTATACTTTTAATGATCAATAAATTTATTTTCCAACCACTATGAATAATGAATGGATGTGTTGTGAAAATTAGCATATGACACATAAAATCAATAGTCTCATTGGAGTTACTGCTTTTATCTTGACCATAAACTTTTGTTGCATGTCTAGTACACAAATCATATAAATACCAAGCATCATTCTTTATAATAGTATTGAATTATAATTAAGTTGTAGCAACCCATATTTTTTATTTTTGTACAATGGAAGTGACGACTATTTTTATCACAAAGACTAGATATCAACACTTCTAAAAATATGATTTAAAAGAAGCACCATGAGAGTTTGAGAAAGCATCTATTTTTTTCTCCAAACCATTTGGGGAAAAAAGGAACCTTGCATGAGCCTTGTAAGGATCCCTAATTTTAGGGATTAAAGTTAACAAAAAGAGGGATTAAGGTCACAAAAAAAACCACTATAGGTTTTTGCAATAAAATATTTCTTCTAAGATATGTGATCATCCTTAGTGTATTTGTGTGCATTCTTGTCCCTTGGATAAGATTGAATGGATGACTAAGATCAAATTTTGTGTGTCTGTCACGTGAAGAAAAAAGTTCTCCCAAGAAGTGAACAGTGGTGAGCATTCTTTCCCATTAGATAAGATGTTCATGGATGGCCAAGATGGATGCAAGTGCTTGTCACTAAAAGAAAAAAAATATGGAGCATTCAAAGAGATGAGGGATCTAGTGGACTGGCACAAAACGACAAAAACATAGGCATAGTTTCGTTGCGGGATCAATTTTCCTCCGTTGGATGTGCCAATTGTTGAATGGCTACGAAATCACTTTGGGATCCTCTTAAGAATAAAGCCTCACAACAATTAGATCAAGAAAAGGTCCAATGGATGCAATTAAAAGTGGCCCAAAATTCAAGAAATACATCTCAACCATTCATTTGTAGCTCCATCCAATGGAAGAGATATGAAGGTGCATTTTGCCATGATTTTCAAGCTACACCATTAGTTTTTTGCCACATCCAATGGAACAAATTGTATGCTGACTTTTTTTTTGTCATCTAACATGAGCCTTTGGATCTTTGAGTTCATCCAATGCCTTTGTTTGAAACTCTAGGGCTATCAAACCACTTTTGAAGAAGAACTCCTAGTTTTTGCCCATTCATACCACATTTGACCACAAAGAAACAAGGGAAGCCTATGGTTAGTCTAGGTGTTTAAGGGAGTAGATTGTGGCAACCATCATCTTCTCATTGGTCCATCATAATTCTCTCTTAATCTAAAAGGCCCAAACAGGGTTCATTTTTCCCCTAATGATTATGTGCCAATGATTCTGGCAATGTTTTTGTATCTTTGATGTCTACCCTCTCATGAGTAAGTGCACCATGTAAATTTTAGTAGAAATGGGATGCTATATGCCCTCTCGTAAACCTCGTGTAGGATAAAGAAGGTCCTCATTGGGAGGTACAATATAATTAACACCATTGAGATGAGACAAAAAATGTCATAAAACATCATTTGAGGTGATTGAAGTAGAATCAAAATATGAAAGTAGAAGTTGAACTTCATCTTCCTCAAAAAAAATACTAGAATAACGAAAATCCATTTTGCGTTGGATGTAAACAATAATTTTTTCTTTTAAAAGTACAACTAAGAAGGATAAATTTAATAATAATATTATCCTTTATTTTGCATTGTTTCTCAAACACTATTGCATATACCATGAAATCATCTAAAAACTATTGAAAATCTGAGAAAATTCTCAAGTGGGATTTATATTTGATTATCCACCATTGGAATGGGGTCAATGAAGTCTCATAAACATCCTTTGAGATGATTGCTGTTTTTTTCTTTAATAAAGGAAACTAGAACTTGAATTATATATTCCATAGAAATTACATCTTGACTAACCAAAATCTATTTTATTATGTGGATGATATAGATCATAGGCTTTCTTTTAAGATTTTCACCCAACAAAATTCAATCTTATCATCCAAGTTTTTGCATTCTTTATCAAATGCAAATGTATGTGCCCAATTTTCTTAAACTAAATTGAAGTTAAAAAATTGGGATTTTAGGTAATGTGTTTGGTTGCAAAACTATCAAAGCAATAAAAATATATTTTATTTGCATGAAAAGCTCGAGATGAAAATATATAGTGGACCTATTTTGCCAAGATTGATCCCACTGTGCAAAAGTATAGGAAATAAATTTTAAAATGATACATCACTGAGATTTACTCTCATATCTAAAAATAAAGGCAGAAGAAAAAAATGCAATAAGAATCAATCAAATGACATAGCACTCAAAACAATAGGAAAAATTGAGTATTTCACATGTGGTAATTAAGTTCTCTTTAAAGTTCTTGATCTTAAAAGAAATTTTTGATCAGATCACCTTCATTCAAGTAATAAATCTTTTTCTTTTTACTCGAAGCTAGCACCAAGAGCCTAATTTCTTGCTTGATATGATATGGAAATTATCCAAATAACCTTAGACATCTGACATGAGAAAATATGATGGATAATGTCACACTTAATAGAGAAAGCAATCAAGGTATGCACCTATACATCTCTTCCATCCCATTTAATCTGATCAAAAATTGTCTAGCATTTTGATAAGGCACATGATATAGCCAAAACATGAATCAAAATAAAACTAGAACCAACAATATCTTTAATACCTACAATATAATGTATTTCAACACCATAGAGTGCTCTAAAAGCTCTTTGATGCCAATAAATGGGACATCTATCTTCCACAATGCACAATAAGAACCATCCTTATTATCATCAATATTTAATACAAGAGATAGATCATTGCTATTGAAAATAACTCATGGCTATACATGGTTTCCAAAAATTGACTCTTTTTTAAAAATAATGAAAAAATTACCTAGAGCAACTCTAAAAAAATCTAAAAATAAGACTTGGGTATGCCTGTTCTAGTTAGCAAAAATCTAAAAGAAAATCCACACACAAGAAGATATTGTCTATGTAGTGGTTGAGATTGTGTGAATGAAGGATAAAATAAACCCAAATGAAAAATATAATTAAATATGATTGAATGAACAATCCACTAGTGATGCATTTTAAGAAGCAACAACATTCTCAGACATGAATTATTGGAGTTTAAGGAGCAAGAACACATACATGGTGAAATTTAAGAAACGACTTAGGAGCACAAGAAAAAATGATATTGCTTAGAGTGAAATGTTTAGAGGAAGAAAAAATGCCTCAACATATGTAAGTATATTCATATACATCGAAACCATAAAGTACTAATAAGATAAGGGGGTTTTCCTCTATGAGAATACATGGACCAACTTTTAAGACATCATTTTTGGATATTGTTTTTCCACCATTGGAAAGTGGTCATAAATCGATGATGGATATCGTTTTAGGTATGGGTCATGCCCTTCATTCTCTCTCTCTCTCTCCCTTAATTTTTTTCTAAAGAGGAAGTTCATCCAAAGCTTAATCTCCCTTTGCTTGAATAGATTGAATGGAATTGTACAAGTGAATGGGCATAGTACCCATGGGACCCCCTTGTATCCCACAAATTAGGGGTAAAGACTACCTAAGGGTAATACAATGATAATGGCCCCAAGGTAGTAAGGAAGCTAGGTTTTAAACTGGCCTAAGGCCCAATACATGTCAACCATAGCTAGCAGGGGTTGAACCCCTGTCCCCTCCTAAAGATGCAAGGACTCAAACCAAATGAACTAACACGCATTGACATGATCTCCATTCTCTCTTGTATAAAGGGAAGTTCGGGCATTTATTCTAGTCAATCAAATCATTCAACTGAAGTTGTTCTTCACCCAACCATAAAAAAAATTGTATTTTCAAGTTCATTATTCAAGCCCTTGAGAGCATATGAGAGTATAAAACTATCTAATATTCTCATTTATCTTAGAAAGCATTTGCAAAAAATACAAACAATATGTTGTGAAATTTTAGGATCATGGGAATTCTAGACTTTTTATGATCCCCATATGTATTGATCAATGCTTCCAAGTTTGTTGATGTAGATTTTTCTCCATACCAGTTATTGAAAAACATAAAATGTTACTACACTTTATGCCATATTGACTACTACTATGGATTATTTTCAAATCTTGCTCAATATACATCCAATATTCCAAGTGAGGTTTGGAATATATAAAGATACAAAAAAACTAAATGCGCATTCATGATTTGAAAGAGTATTGGGAGGTAAAAATAAAAATCCAACTTAGAAGCTATGAAAACTTTTCTAATGTGAATTTATTATCCATGATCAAATAAACTTTGAAATATAAAAGAACAATGAATTTATGAAGAGTAGATGCTTCATCATTCTTTCATGGCTCTCAACAATTATATTCAAAATCTTAATATGTTGCCTGATGTTATTTTTATTAGGGGAGTAAATGACTTGTGGTGCTATAAATGGTGGAGCGTCAATATTAATCAAAAGAACAAAGAAAAGAAGAATTACAAGAAGAAATTAAAAGGCAAGTGGAACTAATTTGAAAATACTAGTAAAATGTTAAGGGAATGTTTCAAGAATGAGGACTAAGAGGATGGAACTTCTAGATCCTCATTAAAAAACAAACATTTTAACATGTCCAACATTGAATTAGAGATATCTGATAGCCATTCAGGGAGTGTGTGATTTTTGTAATGATGATTCATGGGTACTTGATAGTGATAACAAGAAAAATGTAGGGTCTACATCCTTTATGAACTTTCAAATAATCCATGAATGTGGCAATAGAAGAAAATGAAAACTGCCTTATCAACGGCACATGTACTTTATGTTTCATTAAATGTCTTGAGAAGACTAAAATATTAGAAACCAAAATAAATTTTATCTCTATGGTTTCTAGTATGGATCATAGTCTACAAGTTTATTCTTACTCAAAGGGTGAAGAAATTAAAGATGAAGAGGGGAAGATGGTTGGGTAGCCCATACTATATATAACAAAAATTATGAGTTCTTTAGCTATCCAATGATAGTAGAAGCCACCTTTTGTTGGAGTTAGACGTCTGTGGAAGCACGCAAACAGCACAAGGAAGAGGAAGAAGCTTGGAGCACAACACACAAGACTGAATGTATTACTAGAGAATGTACAAAGATAAGTAGCCCATTAGGGCAATAGGCGTATATACAAGCCGGGGGAAAAAAAACTCCTAAAGAGGGAAAAAAGTGCCCCAGCGGTCCTAGAGTGTTCACACACATCACTACCTAAATATATCAACAAATCCCCCCTGGGAGTGATGCGGTGAACAAGGAGCTGGCACTCATGTATAAGGAAGTGCCGAGCTATGTGGAAATCACTCCACAAAAGGAAGTAAGCCCAAAGCTTTGCGGAAAGCTTCAAACTTCTCCCTAGGCAGAGCCTTCGTGAAAAGGTCTGCAATGTTCTCTTGCGTGGGCACATATGCCAAGCTGATCTCCCCAGCAGAGAACCTCTCCCTGACATAGTGATAATGCACCTCAATGTGCTTAGTGCGAGCATGGAACACAGGGTTCCTCGCAACTTCCAATGCGCTTTGACTGTCAGTGAAGATGGTGGTGACAGAAGACTGGCCAACACCCAAATCAGCCATAAGGCGTCTGAGCCACACACACTCAATAGTCGTTGTGAAAGCTGCCCTATACTCAGCCTCACAACTGGAAGTGGCCACAGTAGGCTGCTTCTTGCTCAACCAAGATATACATGAGCTACCAAGCATGAAGCAAAAACCACTGGTGGACACACGAGTGTCATAGCAACCAGCCCAATCTGAGTCAGAAAAAGCATGCAAATCTGGCGGTAGTGATCCCCCCTTGGGATAAAACAACCCAAGTAGCCGAGTACCACTCAAGTAGCGAAAGATGCGCTTAACCGCTTTCCAATGCGTGACTCCTGGGCAATGCATAAACCTGCTCATCTGTGAGACAGCAAACTGAATATCTGGCCGAGTAATGCATAAGTAAATCAAGCATCGAACAGCCTGCTGATAGAGAACAGCATCAAATGCATCTCCAGCATCATGAAGACTCAATCGTAAACCTGTCTCCATAGGAGTGGCAATAGGCTTACAGTCTTCAAGGCCAAAACGCTGCAATAATGTGTCAATATATTTCGTTTGACACAAAGCCATTCCACCATCAACTTGCATAAACTGAATGCCCAAATAGTGATGCAAATGCCCCAAATCAGACATCTCAAATGAGGCATGCAAATCAGCCTTGAAATCAGCAATATGCTTCTCAAGAGGACCAGTGAGCAGCATGTCGTCTACATAGACAACAATGATCAAAAGCACATCATTAGCACGCTTAACATATAAGGTGCTTTCAGTTGGACTGTTCTCAAAACCATGTGCAATTAGATAGGCATGTATTTTCTCATACCAAGCACGTGGTGCTTGCTTTAAACCATATAACGCCTTCTTTAACCTGCACACCTGGTTTTCATGCCCTTTCTGCACAAAGCCACGGGGCTGAAAAACATACACTTCTTCATGCAAGTCACCATTGAGAAATGCTGTTTTAATGTCCAACTGATGTACATTCCAACCATGATGGGCTGCAAGTGCACAAATGCTCCGAACAGTAGTCATACGGCATGTAGGTGCAAAGGTCTCATCAAAATCAATGCCTCTTTCCTGCGCATAACCCTTTGCAACAAGCCTAGCCTTATACCTGTCAACTGTACCATCAGGTTTACGCTTCAGCTTGTATACCCACTTAGTGCCAATGGCCTTCTTGCCAGGAGGCAAGTCACATAAAGACCATGTACCATTCTTCATTATAGCATCATATTCAGATTGCATAGCAGCCATCCAATTTTCTGAATTTTGTGCTTCATCAAAAGAAACAGGCTCATTCTCATCACAGAGACTAGATGCAGCCATAGCATAGCAATCTGATGCAAAGGAGGTACTATGAGAGCCTGAACGAGTACGATATGACAAAGGTGCATCTAATTTGTTGTCACCCAAAGTGTGCACCAGCCATTTTGGCATAGTTTTTACCTGCTGAAGCTCTCTCATGAAGTAGTGCATAATGTAAATCGGCATCAGAAATGGAATGATCTGCATCATCACATGAAACCTGCAAAGGCTGAGAAGTTGCCTCATTAGGACCAGCGCTAGCCTGTCCACCTGTAAAAAGAGGCATCAAAGTATCATACATGTCTTTGGAGCTAACATATGTCTCCTTAGTACATGAAAGCAATGGCTGAATAGCATCTTCCACAAAGACAACATCACGGCTAACCAGAATGCGTTTAGTTTGTGGATGATACAGACGATAGCCTTTACTTTCAGAACTGTACCCAACAAAAATACATTTTACTGCCTTATCATCCAATTTTCTGCGATGTTGTTCAGGCACTAATGCATATGCCAAACAACCAAAAACATGCAGATGAGCAACAGATGGCTTGCGGTCATGCCAAGCCTCATATGGAGTGATAGACTGCAACGCTTTCGTGGGACACCTGTTCAGTACATATGCTGCACACATGACAGCCTCAAGCTAGAAACTATGTGGTAAAGCCTGACTTTTGACCATGCACCTCGCCATCTCCATGAGTGACCTGTTCTTTCGTTCAGCAACTCCATTCTGTTGAGGTGTATACGGCACTGTACACTGGTGTTTTATCCCACGTTCAGCCAGAAATGCATTAAAATCTGAAGACATATATTCCCCCCCTCGATCAGAACGGAGGGTGCCCATTTTACATGCTGACAGATTTTCAGCCAAAACCAAAAACTGTTTGAAGCACATGAACACTTCGGACTTTGCTTTGAGTGGATATACCCATGCATGCCTGGAAAAATCATCAATGAAAGTCACGAAGTAAAGGTAATTTCCAAAAGAGGGTGTCTGCATAGGACCACAGACATCACTATGTACAAGCTGCAATTTCTGCATAGCCCGAACTGAACCATCTTTTGGAAAGGAAGAACGCTGCATTTTGCCCAAAATACAGCCTTCACAAACATGTTTTCCAGGTGCCTCAAGTTTGGGCAAAGAGGACACCATTTCAGATTTCTGTAGGCGTAACAAACTAGCAAAATTCAGATGACCAAAGCGTGCATGCCAAAGCTTTGCATCTGACATAGCCTGAGAATCATGAACTGCACATGCCGAATCATTCACAGATTTTTCATAGTCTATGAGCTTATACAGCCCACGACATAAAATGCCAGAAGCAATAATCACATCACCATTTGAGAGATCATGGACTGTACACCTGTCATCAACGAATTTCACAACCAAGCCAATCTTGGCTAATGCAGAAACTGATAACAGGTTCTTTTTGATCCCTGGCACAAATAAAGCATCTGACAAAGTGAAAGAACTACCATCAGCAGTAGTCAGAATGATCTTACCAACTCCCATAACAGGATAAGAGGAGTTATTGGCGCATGTGAAAGTATTCCCTGTAGGGGCAGGCTCGAGTGAAGAGAAGAAACTGCACTGCGAGGTAATATGTTTGGTTACCCCACTGTCAAAGTACCAAACATCTGAGTCTACTACAGACATGCACTGATCATGAGAAGATGGGTCAAAACTGCAAACAGTAGTAAACGCCCATTCTTCTTCCTGCACAAGATTTGCAGACTCTGTTTTTGGTGTAGAGGCCTCTGCAACAACCATTCCAGCCTCTTTCTTCTTTGCCTCTTTAGCAGCCAGTTTTGGACAGTTCTTTATAATATGATCATTTCCTTTACAGTACTTGCAGAACAATTTCTGCTTTTCTGATTTCTTCTCATCTTTATCCTGGTTCTTCGATTGTGCAGCATTTGCATATTTCTGCTTACTAGTAGAAGAGCTCCATTTTCCTTTGCCCTTCTCACTAGCCAGGAAAGCTTGATCTGCAACACGCATAATGGACTTGTTCTGCCTGGACTGATCTTCTTGCAACAGAACAGAGACTAATTCCTCAAATGACAAGGCATTCGGATTGCCTTTCATCATCAATCGAAGAGTAGAGGCAAAACTCTGATATGAATCAGGAAGGCCATTCAGAACGGTCTGCACAAGTGAGCTATCTAGTATAACCTCATCAGCAGAAATCAATTGTTCCTTCAGGTCTTTGATCTTTGTAAGAAAATTGTCCATCGAATCACCTTCATTCATGTGCTCACTCTCCAACTGTTTTCGGAGGTAAGCAACACGAGCCTCATTCCTAGCCTGGTACAAAGTGGTAAGTGTATCCCAAGCATCCTTTGCTGTTCTGCAAGAGTGAATGTGAGGAATAATGGCACGTTTGACAGACAAAGCTATCAATGCATGTGCCTGGGCATCTCTGCCATCCCAACGAATCTGCTCTGCAGTAGGTGCAACAGAAACAGCAGCACGAACAGGATTCTGCGGAATATCATCTTCGACACCATCTTCATCAGCTCCAACACCTGTATTTGCAGTACCTGTCGTTACAGGTGTAACAGGACGTCTTTCAACACCCTGCACAATGTTCCACAATCCTTTTGCAACCAGTATATGTCGCATCATATAAGCCCATAATGGGTAGTTGGTACCATCCAACTTATCCTCAACAGCCAACATACGGAATACATCACTGCTTTCAGCCATGGCCGGTGACTAAAATACCTTGATGCAGAAAATTGACTGTATCTCAAAAAGTTGAACAGAACTACCCAGACGAGTTCTGCTAGACCTGTAGCAGACTTCGAGACGCTTAAACTGGCGAACAGAAACTGGTATATACCTTTGGCACAAAAGGATGAAATAGCCTGCACAAGCACTGCGATAGTGCGTTCGGAGGCCGAAACGAGCTCAGATCGCGATTTCGGCACCACAGAGCAAAGCAGTTTTGATCTCGAAAACACCCTGAGTATGCTCACCAAATTTTGTGCGAATCTGAGACTGCAAACGGAGGAGTGTCGACGGCGCCCTAGAAGAATCAACGACCTGCTCTGATACCAATTGTTGGAGTTAGACGTCTGTGGAAGCACGCGAACAGCACAAGGAAGAGGAAGAAGCTTGGAGCACAACACACAAGACTGAATGTATTACTAGAGAATGTACAAAGATAAGTAGCCCATTAGGGCAATAGGCGTATATACAAGCCGGGGGAAAAAAACCTCCTAAAGAGGGAAAAAAGTGCCCCGGCGGTCCTAGAGTGTTCACACACATCACTACCTAAATATATCAACACCTTTGGAGTAAGAAACTTTTGTGGTATGTTTTGTGTGTTGAAAAAGATGTAGAAGGAAGAAATAAATTCATATTTACAAAAACCATGAAAGTTTTATAATCAAAAAGGTCTTTTTTAAATCCAATACATGTTGATGTAAATTTTAAGATGTTTACTTTGGAATATGGTGCTTTATGCTACTTCAAGATAATTGTTTGTGATTCTAGTGCATTTTTATTTTCTTTCAATAATCTTGAGATTCTTAGAAGATTGACATAATAGAACATGAATGTGGAAATGAAAATGACAACAAAATGAAGAAGCTTCAGATACATTGAAGTTGAAAGTTCACTTCAATACAATTGGAGCACGATTGAAAACATCATGACTTCTAATGCTGACTCACTACCACACATACACCTCAGTAAAATGAATTCCTAGAATCATGCAAGTACAACATCGTAGAAATAATACAATTTCCATGTTAACTAGTTAAGATCTTAGTGTACTTGCTTAATTATAACTATATCAAGGCATTCAAAGGAAATAATAATATCTTGACACTATGCATGCTTATTTGATGATGTTTCCAACAAGAAAGAACTGAGATCCCAAAAGTCATAAATGCATCTTTTTTAGGGTAGTTTTGAATTCAAACCTTTTAGGTTATATGATCTAGACAAAAAACGAGTGATTGTGGGTCATAGTCTGTACTTATGCAACATTTTCATGTAGTGGAAAATATAAGTTCCTCCATATTCTTTCAAAGGTTCTAACCCACCTCGTGCCTAACCAAGTCAACAATAAGACAATGAATGAAGGGAATCAATCATGAATACAAACTCAAATAGAATCTTAAACTAGACCAAACTAATTCAAAACATGATGGGAGTCCATTTTTCAATGGGAAGAATTCCATGATTAAGATTGCAACTTTTGCTACCATATCTTCATCCTTGCAGCTCTAATAATTATAAAAAAATTACATACTTTAATCCTTCTAATGAAGAAAACTCTTCTTCATTTTTACATCCATCCAATCCTTCTAAAATACATAAATCTAATTTTACAATTCATCCTTTTTGTCCAAAAAAATATCTTCTAACATCCTTCCCCTCCTAAACTTCTCTCATCCTTGACAAAATTTCCATGAATCTATGGTTCTCACTATTTCTTCTTTCATTGGTATACTTGTGCAACCAAATCATGAATTTTTCTTTGTGTAATATTCAGATCATTGACCATTTCAAAGAGTGCTTTTCTCCATTCAACAGCTTCGATGGGCTTATCAATCACATCCTTCTTTATGTATTTAGTGTAGGCTGCTTCATATGCTGATAACCTAGAAGTCATGACAAAAGACAATCTCCCAAAAATCTCTGATTCCCTTTCAAAAAATTCCATAGTCAAATGCATCTTCAAAAATCTGTACATAATGACTGCCCATAAAAATGACTCTACTGTAATAAGCCATCACGCATATCCGGTCTAGGGTTTCACTTAAATAAAAAAGAAGTGCATCTGAGGGTGAATTAAATCCTATATAATTAAGGGTTCTTATATCAGTGTCAGTAAAGGTTTCTATACAGGTGATGATGAGTCTCAAGATTTTTCTTAGTAATATACAAGCTGGATCATAAACATCCTTCATATTCTCTATCGAAGCTTTGGAAGTGGTAAGCATGTAATTTTTTGTGGGCCAAGCTCCTTTTTTGGTCCTACAATCTTAGGAAAATTCATCCAACTTGCTGGAATCTAACCTTCATTCCTTCTTTTCCAAAACACTATCCGTTCCCTTCTTCTTGCTATTGGACAATAGGCTGGATTTTTATTAAGTTGGATTGGTGCTTCCTTCCATATTTTTCTACATTCTTTATTCTTATCAAACCACTTATTCCTCCATGCTGGATTGACCTTCTCAAACAATTCTCGTGATAATCAAATCTACATCATATTCAAAGTGCTCATTTTGTGGAATTCGTATTCTAGCAGTCTGGTAATTTCTTACACTTTCTTATATCATGCAAAAGGGTATCCCTACTCCATTTTCTGCCCAATGATGTTGATTAGGACTGACTTCATTTTCTAGAGCAAATTTAACATTCTGGTTTTCATACTAATCATGCATCTTCCTGATGTACCTCATCTCGGCTTCCCTATCTGTGAGCAATTGTTGTACAAATTCATATGACTCTTCATCCAACTGCTCTACTAAATTTGAATGTTCTTCACCTACTTCATGCATAGGAGAAGACAAAATTGTATCTTTTATATTTTCTAATATCTCTCCTTGTATATAAGCTTCTTTGCCTTGTGAATTCTCCTTATTTTTCCATTCTTGAATTTCCCTCATTATATTGACCTTTTGTTCTTCCCATGCTACACTTTTGTTTTCCACCTTCTCATTACAACTATTGTATCCTCTCATAGCATTTGCTCATGTACATTGGCTTGCCTCTCTAACTCCCTTGCATCTTTTAATTCCTCTTTGATTTTTTCTAATTGCATTTTCATTTGTTCCACTTCTTTCTGCTTCATACCGGAGTCTCGTATTTGTTGATATATTTAGGTAGTGATGTGTGAGAACACTCTAGGACCGCTGGGGCACTTTTTTCCCTCTTTAGGAGGTTTTTTCCCCTGGCTTGTATATACGCTTATTGCCCTAACGGGCTAGTTATCTTTGTACATTCTAGTGGTAATACATTCAATATTGTGTGTTGTGCTCCAAGCTTCTTCATCTTCCTTGTGCTGTTCTTGTGCTTCCGCAGAGGTCTAACTCCAACAATTGGTATCAGAGAAGGTTGCCGCTTCGTTTAGGGCATTGTCTACACCTCTCCAGTTGCAGTTTCAAAATAATCGCACAAAATTTGGTAAGCATACTCAAGGTGTTTTAGAGATAAAACACGCTTTTCTTTGTGGTGCCGAAAATCGTGATCTGAGCTTGTTTTGGCCTCTGAATGCACTATCATAGCGCTTGTGCAGGCTATTTGTCCTTTTGTGCCAAAGGTATATACCACTTTTGGTTCACGAGTATAAGCGTTTGAAGTCTACTAGAGGTTTAGCAATTTTTTTGGGCAGTTCTGTTCAACTTTTTGAGACACAATGAATTTTTTGCATCAAGGTATTTTAGTCACTTGCCATGGCTGAAAGCAGTGATGTATTCCGTATGTTGGCTGTTGAGGATAAGTTGGATGGTACCAAATACCCATTATGGGCTTATATGATGCATCATGTATTGGTTACAAAGGGACTATGGAATATTGTACAGGGTGTTGAAAGACGTCTTGTTACACCTACGAATATAGGTACTGCAGATATAGGTGCTGGAGATGATGGAGATGGTATCGAAGATGATGATATTTTGTAAGTTCCTATTCGTGCTCTTGTTTCTGTTGCACCTACTATAGAAAAAATTTGTTGGGATGGCAAAGATGCTCAGGCACATGCATTGATAGCTTTGTCTGTCTTTCAAACGTGCCATTATTCCTCACACTCGCTCTTGTAGAACAGCTAAGGATGCTTGGGATACACTTACCACATTGTACCAAGCTAGGAATGAGGCTCGTGTTGCTTACCTCCAAAAACAATTGGAGAGTGAGCACATGAATGAAGGTGATTCTATGGACATTTTTCTCACAAAGATAAAGGATTTGAAAGAACAATTGATTTCTGCTGATGAAGTTATACCAGATAGCTTACTTGAGCAGATCGTTCTGAATGGTCTTCTTGACTCATATCAGAGTTTTGCTTCTACTCTTTGTTTGATGATGAAAGGCAATCCAAATGCCTTGTCATTTGAGGATCTAGTCTCTGTTTTGTTGCAAGAAGACCAGTCTAGGCAGAACATGTCTACTATGCATGTTGCAGATCAAGCTTTCCTAGCTGGTCAAAAGGGCAAAGGTAAATGGATCTCTTCTACTAGTAAGCAGAAATCTACAAATGCTGCACATTCAAAGAAGGAAGACAAAGATGAGAAGAAATCAGAAAAGCAGAAATTGTTTTGCAAATACTATAAATCAAATGCTCATGTCATCAAGAACTATCCAAAACTCACTGCTAAAGAGGCAAAGAAGAAAGAGGCCAGAATGGTTGTTGCAGAGGCCTCTACACCAAAAACAATGTCTGCTAATCTTGTATAGGAACAAGAATGGGTGTTTACTACTATTGGCAGTTTTGAACCGTCTTCTCATGAGTAGTGCATGTCTGCAGTAGACACATATGTTCGGTACTTTGATAGTGGGGCGACCAAACATAGTACCTCGCAACACAATTTCTTCTCTTCACTCGAGCCTACCCCTACAGTGAATACTGTTACATGCGGCAACAACTCCTCCTATCCTGTTAGTTGGTAAGATCATTTTGACTACTGCAGATGGTAGTTCTTTCACTTTGTCAGATGCTTTGTTTGTGCTAGGGATCAAGAAAAATCTGTTAACAATTTTTGCATTAGCCAAGATTGGCTTGGTTGTGAAATTTGTTGATGACAGATGTACATTTCATGATCTGTCAAATGGCGACGTCATTATTGCTTCTGTCATTTTATATCGTGGGTTGTATAATCTCATAGACTATGAAAGATCTGTAAATGATGTGGCATGTGCAATACATGATTCTCAGGCTATGTCAGATGCAAAGCTTTGGGATGCACGCTTTGGTCATCTAAATTTTGCTAGTTTGCTATGCCTGTAGAAATCTGAAATGGTGTCCTCTTTGCCCAAACGTGAGACACCCGGTAAACATGTATGTGAAGGCTATATTTTGGGCAAAATGCAGTGTTCTTCCTTTCCGAAAGATGGTTTAGTCCAGGCTACTAAAAAATTGCAGCTTGTACATAGTGATGTCTGTGGTCCTATGCAGACACCTTCTTTTGGGAACTATCTTTACTTCGTGACTTTCATCGATGATTTTTCTAGGCATGCATGGGTATATCCATTGAAGGCAAATTCCAAAGTGTTTATGTGCTTCAAACAGTTTCTGCTTTTGGCTGAAAATCTATCAGCATGTAAAATGGGCACCCTTTGTTCTGATGGAGGGGGGGAATATATGTCTTCTGACTTTAATGCATTTTTGGCTGATTGTGGGATAAAATATCAGTGTCCAATGTCGTATACACCTCAACAAAAGAGTTGTTGAACGAACGAACAGGTCACTCATGGAGATGGCAAGGTGTATGGTCAAGAGTCAGGCTTTACCACATAGTTTCTGGCTTGAGGTTGTTATGTGTGCAACATATGTACTGAATAGGTGTCCCACTAATGTGCTGCAGTCTATCACTCAATATGAGGCTTGGCATGGTCACAAGCCATCTGTTGCTCATCTACGTGTTTTTGGTTGTCTAGCATATGCATTAGTGCCTGAACAACATCGTAGAAAATTGGATGATAAAGCAGTAAAATGTATTTTTGTTGGGTACAATTCTGAAAGTAAAGGCTATCTTCTATATCATCCACAGACTAAACGCATTCTAGTTAGCCCTGATGTTGTTTTTGTGGAACATGCTATCCAGCCATTGCTTTCATATACTAAGGAGACATCTGCTAGCTCCAAAGACATGTATGATACTTTGCTGCCTCGTTTTACAGGTGGACAATCTAGTGCTGGTCCTAATGAGGCAACTTCTCAGCCTTTGTAGGTTTCATGTGATGATGCAAATCATTCCATTTCTGGTGCAGATTTACATGATGCACTTGTTGATGAGAGAGCTGATATTGAGTAGGCAAAAACTATGCCTAGATGGCTAGTGTAGACCTTGTGTGACAAAAAATTAGATGCACCTCTGTCATATCATACTCGATCAGGCTCTCATAGTGCCTCTTTTGCATTAGATTGCTATGCTATGGTTGCCTCTAGTCTCTGTGATGAGATTGAACCTGTTTCGTTTGATGAAACACAAAATTTTGAATATTGGATGGCTGCAATGCGATCTGAATACGATGCTATCATGAAAAATGGTACCTGGTCTTTATGTGACTTGCCTCCTGGCAAGAAGGCCATTGGCACTAAGTGGGTATACAAGCTGAGGCATAAACATGCTGGAATAGTTGACAGGTATAAAGCTAGGCTTGTTGCAAAGGGTTATGCATAGGAAAGAGGCATTGATTTTGATGAAACCTTTGCTCCTACTAGCCAAACGACTACTGTTCGCAGGCCCATGGCTTTGTGAAAAAGGGCATGAAAATGAGGTGTTTAGGTTAAAGAAGGACTTATATGGTTTAAAGCAAGCACCACGTGCCTGGAATGAAAAGATACATGCCTATTTGATTGCACATGGTTTTGCGAACAGTCCAACTGAAAGCAGCGTATATGCTAAGCATGCTAATGATGTGCTTCTGATCATTGTGGTACATATTGATGACATGCTGCTCACCGGTCCTCATGACATGCATATTGCTAATTTTAAGCCTAATTTGCATGCCTCATTTAAGATGTCTGATTTGGGGCATTTGCATCACTATTTGGGCATTCAATTTATGCAATTTTATGGTGGAATGGATTTGTGTCAAACGAAATATAGTGACACATTATTGCAGCGTTTTGGCCTTGAAGACTGTAAGCCTATTGCCACTCCTATGGAGACAAGTTTATGATTGAGTATTCATGATGCTGGAGATCCATTTGATGTTGTTCTCTATCAGCAGGCTGTTGGATGCTTGATTTACTTATGCATTACTCAGCCATATATTCCGTTTGCTGTCTCTTTAATGAGCAGGTTTATGCATTGCCCAAGTGTCAAGCATTGGCAGGCGGTTAAGTGCATCTTTTGCTACTTGAGTGATACTCAGATACTTTGATTGTTTTATCCCAAGGGGGGATCACTACCGCTAGCTATGACACTCGTGTGTCCACCAATGGCTTTCTCTTCATGCTTGGCAACTCATGTATATCTTGGTTGAGAAAGAAGTAGCCTATTGTGGCCACCTTGAATTGTGAGGCTGAGTATAAGTGTGTGGTACTGACAGTCACAACACATTGGCAGTTGTGAGCAACCCTATGTTCCATACTCGCACTAAGCACATTGAGGTGCATTATCATTATGTTAGGGAGAGGTTCTCTCTTGGGGAGATCATCTTGGCATATGTGCCCACGCAGGAGAACATTGCATACCTTTTTATGAAGGCTCTACCTAGGGAGAAGTTTGAGGCTTTCCACAAAGCTTTGTGCTTACTTCCTTTTGTGGATTGATTCCACATAGCTTGGCACTTCCTTATACATGAGTGCCAGCTCCTTGTTCACTGCATCACTCACAAGGGGGATTTGTTGATATATTTAGGTAGTGATGTGTGTGAACACGGTGGTCTTTTTCCCTCTTTAGGAGGTTTTTTCCCCCGGCCCTAACGGACTACTTATCTTTGTACATTCTAGTGGTAATACATTCAGTATTGTGTGTTGTGCTCCAATCTTCTTCTTCTTCCTTGTGTTGTTCGTGTGCTTCCGCAGACGTCTAAACCCAACATTATTTTTGTTTTCATCTACCCTTCTTCCATGAGAAGTCTATTGATTTCCTCATTGGCCTTGATAATAACCTGATAAGAAGTTTGTAATATTTTGTTTTTGGATTCTAATCTTTTGATATCGTCCTCCCATTTTGTTGATAGTCTTATTTTGTTTGGTACATTTTTCTTCCAAAAATCCTATTCTGTTTTTACTTTGCACTACTTCAATCTCTAGTGCAATCGCTCTCTCTAGATATTTCTCACTTCTCAATTTTTGTTCTTTGAGATCCTCCTCCGATTGATGCTTCTCTTTTTTATATTCTTCTATGACTTTATGACCTTTAAAGAATTTTGACTCTGCAGCCATACCTAACATGATAATACTTCTGCTTGAGGGTCTAAACTCTTAAACATTCCTCATTATTATTTCACATGCACCTCTCATATCCTTGGGGATTCTTTCTATACCTGTAGTATGTTCATACTCCTTTACTTCAAGCTGTTGATTATTTTGATAGTCCTCTTTATATTCTTTTGACTCTAAATCTTCCTGCTCAGCTCCCTTTACTTCTTATGTTTGTTTTAGTCCTTCATGAGACCCTTCTTCTTTCTATTCAGTTTTTTATTTTTCTTCTTCATGATCAATTTTTGGTTCTTATTCTTTTGAATTATTTACCTCCCTCATTTCTACATCCATATCTGAATATACTGTATATCTAAATATACTGTATATCTGAATATACTATTCCCTTATGGATATCTTCAAGAATTTCTTGAATTTTTGTCTTATTATCACTCCTCTACTTCTTTGAGTTTGAACCCTCCTCTTGTGTCTTTGCTTCATCAATCTTGAATTCTAGTTCTTTGGATTCTCATACTTCCTATATAATATGACTCATCACCACACAACCTTCTCCAACTAGCTTTTCTTGCATAGAATTACTTGCTTTTTCTTCTTTTTCAGAAGTATCAACATCCATTTTAAAGATTTCTTTATTGTCTTGATATTCTTGTGTTAACCCTAAGTCGTCCCCTATTTCCTTGACAATGGTATTTATACTCTTTAAGGAACCTTCTTTCTCTATTTCCATATTCTTCTCCAATTCCTTTGTGGTTGATCCTTGAATCTTTCCTGTCTTTATAGGGGTATGAGGTAGTGGAAGATTCAGACTTCTTGGAAGGAATTCTTCAATATCAATGTCTGTGTCTGAATCAGATTTTTCTATAATATGTTCTTTCACTTCTTCAAAGCATTGTGCTACTGTTATTGAGACATCTTGTTCTTTTGGTATTTCAACTTTATGAATCAAGGTTGATCCTCTAGCTTGACTCTGATATTCCTTGATTTTCTACAGAAGTCCATTTTATTTTGCTCCATTGACTTTTCTCTTGATTTTAGATTCCTTCTTTGGTTTCATTATATTTGTCACCACTGTGGTTCTTGTCTCAGGGGCTCCTTGCAACTCCTTTAAGTAGGAAAAAAGTGCAACTTCTTTCTTTATGAATACAACTTCAGTTTCAACACTCATCATTTGATTATAAAGCTCTTCATAGTGCTCCATTTCAGCTTGAGTCCAATATATAGCTTTTTCAGAGAAATCCTCCATCATTTCTTGATATTGAGCTTCATATAATGTTCTTTTATCACCTCCATGCATTAAATATGAGTATAATTTCTCTATTCTTGTTTGAGGAGGATGTGGTTTTGGGTCTACTTGTTCTTTCTTTTTCTCTTCCTTTATCTCCTCTTCAACAACTTTTGTTACTTCTAGTTCTATTTTCCTAGGATCCATTTTTCTCTTTTTGATTGGTTGTGTCACTTCCCTGGCTAATTCCTTCCTTTTTCTGCCTACTTCCCTGATTGTTGGGACTCTTCACTTTACTCATCAGTGCTGTGAATACCTGTGCTTCAAGAGCTAGCTTCAACTTATTCACCATACCAAGAATATGACAGATTATTTTGGTGAACAATTGAGCTCCATTCATAAATTTTTTGTCTTCCAACGTTTAGCAACTTCCCTCAATTGATCATGGATATAGGGTGTCATATCCACCACGCCATAAGGTTTGCTTTTATCCTTGTTATTCATCATCACCAGAGTCACTTGGTTTGGTGTATCTAGGCAACCTTGGGAGGCACAACAACTACAAGAATATTTTGATTGCCACTTCTCATTAGCTTTGTCTTTAAAGTTTGAAAATTTAGTGAATCCAACATAGGTAGCTGAGTTCTTCTTTAAAAAGCTTACATCAATCTTTGTACTCATTGAGTATACAAGGAAGCTTTGATATGACTTGGTTTGATCAATATTTCCACCACTTCATTTTCCCTTTTTTTGACTTTGCACATAAAGTAAGTTTTTTGTGCTTCTTCTAACTTCCTGAAAGGTTGACATGACTTGTTCACATATATCAAAGTCAATAAAAAACATAGATTCCTCTAGAAGTTTGTGTAACCCTACTGCCTTCCACCTTTTATATGCAACAATTGATCTTTGAAAGTTATAGAATTCTTGGCATAGCATATTATATTTGTATTTTCCCTTTGTTACTGTAAAAATATGGTTGCTGACTACCTTTAGAGGTCCTTTAGTTCTTTTTCTATCTGTCCTTGCTTAGGAACTTCCTCTTGTTCCGACTCTAGCTCCACTATTTCCGCACCAATGTCCTCTTGATAAAGACACTGCATCTACTTCCAAATCAGCTATTGGAAGTCCTTTAGTGATCCTGTGCAAAAGAAAAACACACAAAGACTGCACATATATCAAATATAGGACTCAAAGAAAATACTTGATTTGTTGACCAATACTAGAAAGGAAAACAAGTTTTACGCCCCTCATTATTACCTAATATGTCTATTTCTTATTTAAAAAACACCTATGATCAATACATCAAGCAAGATTTTTCTAGATGCAATCAGAATAGAAACAAAATGAAGAATAAAAAAAAAACGTTACCCACATCCACTTCTATATCTTACTTTTGTGCTTTTTGAAAAATAAAATAAAAGAAATTGACACAAAATAGAAACAAAATAGAACATTTACATATTATGTAATTTATTTGCAATATTACACACACACACACACACACACACACACACACACACACACACACATATATATATATATATATATATATATATATATATATATATATATATATATATATATATATATATATATATATATATATATATATATACATACATATATATATATATATATGTGTGTGTATATATATATATATGTGTGTGTGTATATATATATATATATATATATATATATTCTTATTCTTATTTATATGATTTTTTAATATTATTTTTTTGGGATTTTTTGATTCGTCTTCCCCTTCTAGCTCTTTCTTCTCGAAAAGAAAGAGGCCTGTTATTGTGCATGGGATTAACTCTTTCTATGCCTAGTGAATGCATGACCTTGTAGTGTAGCCCTACACATGCATACTTTGTTAATGCATGTCCTTTATGGTGCAAAAGTTGGGTCTTAAGTGATTCACTTAAGTGGTTATTTGATGTAGAGGCTTTCCTTAGCATATCTCCATGTATTTTCATATTTCCCTTCAAGTTGTCATGTTATTGTTGATTTACAACTTGTGTGTGTATTGTTGATTTTTTCCTCCAATACCATGTTGGATTTTTTTGTTGTCTTGTTATTTTGAATCGATTGTTTCTCTTTTGTCAATTTTTTGCTTTAATGCCTCTGTGTACCTAAGTCCTGAAGCCTTAGGGACTTGTGTCGATGAGACTAAATCTCAATCGCCCCACAAGTGCGTATAGTGGTGGATCGATACACGTTTAATTATCTATCCGAGGAACCACATGAACCAAGTGTATGAGGACGCATGTACACATGATGGAAAGTGAAGTGGCTGAGACACAATGCATGTGAATAGACTTAACTACCTCTCCAACTCACTAAATCTCTGAAAATGCATGCCACCATACTGCTTACAACAATAAGCACAAATTTGAATTTTTCTCCCAGCTTTGAACTCCGAATATGGTCAATAGCAGGTCCATTTTGAAGCTCTCGATGACACGCATCTGTTGCTGGTATTTTCACTTGAATTTGACAAACCCTCTTCAATTTATGCACAAAATAGAGAATGGAGGGAAACACCCACACTCACTCCACAACTCGTGGTGGCTCACACACACATTAGAGTAGTTCACAAATGGCGGGAAGGGATAGCTAACAGTCCTACACACACATTCCAAGCATCACACACACACAAAAGGTCATAGAGAAGGAGGAAATCAGCAGGCAAGAAGCAAATTCGAATTTTTGCTCTTCTTCTTCATAATGGCAAAAAAGTCTTTACAAAGAGTCACAAAATGACTTATATACTAGTGCCCTAAAAACGGTCCTTTCACATAAGAGACCCGCAATTTATTGACTAAAAGACTAATATCCTACTAGTTTACAAGAGTAATGATGCGGATATCTATGGATATGCATCTAGAGGACTCCTCTAGTGCATTTACATCGGAAAATATATTACAAAGTGACTATGTTACAAAAAAAAAATGTCCCAATTGAAAAAATTTTAGGGCCCTTCTTTTTCTCTGCATCTCTGCTCTTTTTTGCTCTGCAACACTCTCCCCCTCTTTGTCTCTATTGTCCCTTGACAGGCTTTGGTTCTTGTCGGTAGCTGGTTCACTTCTTTCCATTGCATGCATCACTTGGTCGGTCTTGCCTCTTGTCTAAGCTAGCATTATGTTTCAAAGGCCCTGTTCTTAAATCTTCTTTGACATCCTCTGGGACTTGATGCATTTCTTTTCACTGCTCACAACCCTTGGAGATGAACTACAATTGATTTGTAGTCTAATTTTCCAATCGCCTCTTTGAATCTGGGTTGTTGTGTTAAGTGGGGCTGCCATGCATGCAACCAGTGGAAGCTATGAAGGTGTGGATTTACAGACTTTGATCTAGACCTCCCGAAGATCCAGAGGTTGAAGCACCTTCCTGGGGCTCAAGATCTGTCGGATATCTTCTTGCACTTCTTCATGGGAATTGCTTGCCTTGATCCGTCCTTGCCTGTTGCGTACTTCCCACTGTTATGTGCCCCTGTAGGGCTCTGTGCAGAGATGGATGTTGTGTGCCCCTACGGGGCTTCCTATAGAGATGTGTCTTTAGATATTTCTATTTAGTGAAGCTTCTTTCTTGATCTTCTTTGTCTTTTATTCTTGCTTGATTCTCTCTCTACACGTCCCTCCTCATGAACTCTATCGTCCCCAACAGGCTTTTTGTGGTGATGTGCGTATGTTTGTATGAATTTTTGCTCTCTCTGGTTAAGCGATTTTGCTTGACATATCATCCATTCCTTCCATTGGCTTGACTTTACTCCGTCATCTGGTGCCTGTCTATGGTCTGCAAAGAAACTTAATTCATAGGCCACCAATCGTGCATTCAAGTTAGAAGACATTTTGATTAATATTTTTGAGTCCATTTCAAAAAATCCTGTAAAAAATGCTTCTTGGAATGTTTGCATGTATGGACTCAACAAAAACATAAGTCTTGAGTATATTGCCATGAGCGTTAAGCTACTAGGAGTAGTAGATAGATAAAAAAACTAGGGCATCTGATCCCTGGTTGATTTCGATGAAATTAAAAAATGTGTACTGTGGGTGCTGGAATACCTTTAATACTGTAAGTAGCATACTCAAAATTGTGTTTGTAATTTTGATGGCTAGATCCGATACTCTCGCATATCTGGCAATCCAAAACTCGATAGTCTTCACCATGTATTCTTTCGTCAATAAATAGTGATGTGGTGGGATCAACAATAGTGGATAATTTAGACATTGATTATTTATGCTACCTGGCACTGTGCTTCCCAAAATTGCATCCAGGAGCGTCTTCTAGGTGCTGGGCAGAAAGATGGATTGACTTGAAGTACATAATGTGCGGATTCCCAGTGTACATGTAATGTAGGATTCTTTTCCAAAAGCTTGCATCTCCAGATAGGATCTGCCTTATCAAATTCCTCTTGTGTATAGGTGAATGTCTGCATGTTGAATTGCAGATCATTATCAGGAGATCTTTCTTCTAATAGGCTAAAGATTTCCTTATGCCCTATTTTGGCTGAGATGTATCCTTATGCTAGATGAATGCTCACTTCATTCTCGATAATCCAATCTTGCCCTAGGATCATGTTTTCCATTAAATCCTCATCTTTACATACTAAGACTCATTGCTCCATAATGGAATTTCCTAGGTGGAGGTATATTAGGGTTTCTCCAACACACTCTAAGACTTGGCCTCCAATGCCGATCATGTGTGCTTTAGTTGGGTTTATGGTCATTTGGAGATGCGTAATAAATGTCATTCGTATGCAGCTTAGGGCTTCTCCTGAGCCGATCAGGGCATCTATCAATCGATACTCTGTGGTTCCAATCCCTAGGTTTAAATATGGTTGACATATGCTGAGGTTCTTTGTGTCGGCTCGCTGGACTTGATAATTGGCCATGGGAATTGGTTCTTCTCCTTGTAAATATCGTTCATCCCTCTGCCTTATCCACTCTTTTCATTTCTTGATATGCTCTAGTGCTTCTTGGCGTGCTTCTTCGATCTCTAATTCTCTCTTCTTCCCTTTTTTGCTTTTGTGCTCCTACTAGCCTTGCCAACATATGATCCGTCAATGGCTCCATATATCGCTTTACTCGAAAATCATTGATGTAGTTAGAAAGTATATCTCCATCTAATGTGGCTAGATTGACTGCTCCGCTTGTTGAGATCCTCTTAATCAATAGGGGTCCATATCCATATTTCTGAAGTTTCTTCGCATGTTGTTTCAAGGTATACACCAAAACTAAATCTCCTTCTTTCAAGCCTTTATCCTTGATGTGTGCATCATAATATGCTTTCTGTCTCCTTTTAGTGACATAAATTCCTACAACTGCTTGTAGTCTTGTTTCGTGTAACTTCTCAATCTGTTCAAGTTGCTTGGATAACTCATGTCCTGTCCACTCATATTGTTGGGATACTCTTAAAGTAGGCACCAAAAAAATCGATTGGCAAGATCGTATTTTGTCCATACACTAGGTTAAAATGATTAGTTCCAATTGTTGGAGATAGACATCTGCGGAAGCACACGAACAACACAAGGAAGAAGAAGAAGCTTGGAGCACAAACACACAATACGGATTGTATTACTAGAGAATGTACAAAGATAAGTAGCCCATTAGGGCAATAGGCGTATGTACAAGCCGGGGGAAAAAAACCTCCTAAAGAGGGAAAAAGGTGCCCCGGCGGTCCTAGAGTGTTCACACACATCACTACCTAAATATATCAACAAATCCCCCCTGGGAGTGATGCGGTGAACAAGGAGCTGGCACTCATGTATAAGGAAGTGCCAAGCTATGTGGAAATCACTCCACAAAAGGAAGTAAGCCCAAAGCTTTGCGAAAAGCTTCAAACTTCTCCCTAGGCAGAGCCTTCGTGAAAAGGTCTGCAATGTTCTCCTGCGTGGGCACATATGCCAAGCTGATCTCCCCAGCAGAGAACCTCTCCCTGACATAGTGATAATGCACCTCAATGTGCTTAGTGCGAGCATGGAACACAGGGTTCCTCGCAACTGCCAATGTGCTCTGACTGTCAGTGAAGATGGTGGTGGCAGAAGACTGGCCAACACCCAAATCAGCCATAAGGCGTCTGAGCCACACACACTCAACAGTCGCTGTGAAAGCTGCCCTATACTCAGCCTCACAACTGGAAGTGGCCACAGTAGGCTGCTTCTTGCTCAACCAAGATATACATGAGCTACCAAGCATGAAGCAAAAACCACTGGTGGACACACGAGTGTCATAGCAACCAGCCCAATCTGAGTCAGAAAAAGCATGCAAATCTGGCGGTAGTGATCCCCCCTTGGGATAAAACAACCCAAGTAGCCGAGTACCACTCAAGTAGCGAAAGATGCGCTTAACCGCTTTCCAATGCGTGACTCCTGGGCAATGCATAAACCTGCTCATCTGTGAGACAGCAAACTGAATATCTGGCCGAGTAATGCATAAGTAAATTAAGCATCCAACAGCCTGCTGATAGAGAACAGCATCAAATGCATCTCCAGCATCATGAAGACTCAATCGTAAACCTGTCTCCATAGGAGTGGCAATAGGCTTACAGTCTTCAAGGCCAAAACGCTACAATAATGTGTCAATATATTTCGTTTGACACAAAGCCATTCCACCATCAACGTGCATAAACTGAATGCCCAAATAGTGATGCAAATGCCCCAAATCAGACATCTCAAATGAGGCATGCAAATCAGCCTTAAAATCAGCAATATGTGTCTCAATAGGACCAGTGAGCAGCATGTCATCAACATAGACAACAATGATCAGAAGCACATTATTAGCACGTTTAACATATAAGGTGCTTTCAGTTGGACTGTTCTCAAAACCATGTGCAATCAGATAGGCATGTATCTTCTCATACCAAGCACGTGGTGCTTGCTTTAAACCATATAATGTCTTCTTTAACCTGCAAACCTGGTTTTCATGCCCTTTCTGCACAAAGCCACGGGGCTGAAAAACATACACTTCTTCATGCAAGTCACCATTCAGAAATGCTGTTTTAATGTCCAACTGATGTACATTCCAACCATGATGGGCTGCAAGTGCACAAATGCTTCGAACAGTAGTCATACGGCATGTAGGTGCAAAGGTCTCATCAAAATCAATGCCTCTTTCCTGCGCATAACCCTTTGCAACAAGCCTAGCCTTATACCTGTCAACGGTATCATCAGGTTTACGCTTCAGCTTGTATACCCACTAAGTGCCAATGGCCTTCTTGCCAGGAGGCAAGTCACATAAGGACCATGTACCATTCTTCAGTATAGCATCATATTCAGATTGCATAGCAGCCATCCAATTTTCTGAATTCTGTGCTTCATCAAAAGAAACAGGCTCATTCTCATCACAGAGACTAGATGCAGCCATAGCATAGCAATCTGATGCAAAGGAGGCACTATGAGAGCCTGAACGAGTACGATATGACAAAGGTGCATCTAATTTGCTGTCACGCAAAGTCTGCACCAACCATTTTGGCATAGTTTTTGCCTGCTCAATATCAGCTCTCTCATCAGCAAGTGCATCATGTAAATCTGCATCAGAAATGGAATGATCTGCATCATCATATGAAACCTGCAAAGGCTGAGAAGTTGCCTCATTAGGACCAGCACTAGCCTGTCCACCTGTAAAAAGAGGCATCAAAGTATCATACATGTCTTTGGAGCTAACAGATGTCTCCTTAGTACATGAAAGCAATGGCTGAATAGCATCTTCCACAAAGACAACATCACGGCTAACTAGAATGCATTTAGTCTGTGGATGATACAGAGGATAGCCTTTACTTTCAGAACTGTACCCAACAAAAATACATTTTACTGCCTTATCATCCAATTTTCTGCGATGTTGTTCAGGCACTAATGCATATGCCAAACAACCAAAAACACGCAGATGAGCAATAGATGGCTTGCGGTCATGCCAAGCCTCATATGGAGTGATAGACTGCAACGCTTTAGTGGGACACCTGTTCAGTACATATGCTGCACACATGACAACCTCAAGCCAGAAACTATGTGGTAAAGCCTGACTTTTGACCATGCACCTCACCATCTCCATGAGTGACCTGTTCTTTCGTTCAGCAACTCCATTCTGTTGAGGTGTATACGGTACTGTACACTGGTGTTTTATCCCACGTTCAGCCAGAAATGCATTAAAATCTGAAGACATATATTCCCCCCCTCGATCAGAACAGAGGATGCCAATTTTACATGATGACATATTTTCAGCCAAAACCAAAAACTGTTTGAAGCACATGAACACTTCAGACTTTGCTTTGAGTGGATATACCCATGCATGCCTGGAACAATCATCAATCAAAGTCACGAAGTAAAGGTTATTTCCAAAAGAGGGTGTCTGCATAGGACCACAGACATCACTATGTACAAGCTGCAATTTCTGCATAGCCCGAACTGAACCATCTTTTGGAAAGGAAGAACGCTGCATTTTGCCCAAAATACAGCCTTCACAAACATGTTTTCCAGGTGGCTCAAGTTTGGGCAAAGAGGACACCATTTCAGATTTCTGCAGGTGTAACAAACTAGCAAAATTCAGATGACCAAAGCGTGCATGCCAAAGCTTTGCATCTAACATAGCCTGAGAATCATGAACTGCACATGCCGAATCATTCACAGATCTTTCATAGTCTATGAGCTTATACAGCCCACGACATAAGATGCCAGAAGCAATAATCACATCACCATTTGAGAGATCATGGACTGTACACCTGTCATCAACGAATTTCACAACCAAGCCAATCTTGGCTAATGCAGAAACTGATAACAGGTTCTTTTTGATCCCTGGCACAAATAAAGCATCTGACAAAGTGAAAGAACTACCATCAGCAGTAGTCAGAATGATCTTACCAACTCCCATAACAGGATAAGAGGAGTTATTGGCGCATGTGACAGTATTCCCTGTAGGGGCAGGCTCGAGTGAAGAGAAGAAACTGCGCTGCGAGGTAATATGTTTGGTCGCCCCACTGTCAAAGTACCAAACATCTGAGTCTACTGCAGACATACACTGATCATGAGAAGATGGGTCAAAACTGCAGATAGTATTAAACACCCATTCTTCTTCATGCACAAGATTTGCAGACTCTGTTTTTGGTGTAGAGGAAGAAGAAGAAGCTTGGAGCACAAACACACAATACTGATTGTATTACTAGAGAATGTACAAAGATAAGTAGCCCATTAGGGCAATAGGCGTATGTACAAGCCGGGGAAAAAAAAACCTCCTAAAGAGGGAAAAAAGTGCCCCGGCGGTCCTAGAGTGTTCACACACATCACTACCTAAATATATCAACACCAATGGCTACTTTGTAAGCCACACGAAAAGCCCAAATTGCATGATGCAATTGTTTGTCCCAATTCGACCTTCCACTATTGACTATCTTTGTCAATATTGTACACAACTTTTTATTGGAACTTTCTGCTTGACCTTTGGCTTGAGGGTGATAAGGGGCTGATTTTTTATGAATCACTAGGAATTCATTCATCATGGACTCTATTAATTCATTAATGAAGTGCGTTCCTTGATCACTTACTATCTCTATAGGTAGTCCAAAGCGAGTAAAGATGTGTTCAAATAGAAACTTGGTTGTGGTCTGAGCATCGTTTTTTCTAGTTGCTTTTGCTTCCACCCATTTAGTTAGATAGTCTGTTGCCACTATTATGTACTCAGCATGTGATCCTTTGGTTGGTGGATTAATCAGTCTTATGAAATCAATACCCCATTTGGAAAAGGCTTTCGTGCAAACCATAGGTCTCAAAGGCATGTCATCTCATCTAATAGAGTACTTAGCTCTTTGGCATACCTCATAACTTCGTACGTAAGTATCTGCATCCATATGTAGAGTTGGCCACCACAAGCTCGCAAAGAGAATCATTTTTACACTTCTTTTGGCTGAAAAATGTCCTCTTGTGGCACCTGCATGTGCCATTTCTAATATGGATAAGTACTCTCCTTCATGCACACATAGTAGTAGCTGATTATCTTTCCCTCTTTTGAATAATTGTCTCCCCAAGATAACATAGTCTTTACTCATTTCTTCTAGGGATCACTTTCTAGCTAAACTTGTTCCTTCCTCATGCTCTCGTATCTTTAAGAATTTCACCAATGTTTTACTCCAACCTGGTGCTATTGTAGAGAAGGGTAATGATGTATGGTCATCTAGAGTAGCTTCTTGACATTCCGTGCAACTACCAACATACTCATGAACATGTTTAGGCATATCAGGCCAGTAAACTCCTAATTGTTTTAATTCCCTTAGAGTTCCATGGGTTCCTTTGTGTATTCTCCATTTGTTTACGTGGGCTTGCTCAATCAAGTTTTTCTATTCGTCTTCTTCTACACATCTTGACAATACACCGTTAGGTTCTTGGTACACACTTCCGGCTATAATGTGTAAGTTAAGCAATTGCAGAATTCCCTTCCTAGTCGCCTTGTTAATTGGGTGTTGTGGTCAATGGGTGAGTATTGAAATAAACTTCTTTGCACACTTGGGACATATTTCCAAATTAAAAAGGTATGTGTCTGGCAAATCAGTTGATACTCCATTAGGTGGTTCTCCATGTGTTAACCTAGATAGATGATAAGCTCTTCTTCTTTACTTTTGTTTTTCATCCATTTATCTCTAAGTTTTTCCCTTCTATCCTTCCAACTTTGGGTCTTCTTTGTTTGAGTACTCTCATGTGGGTCTTTAGAGTCTTCCACCGTCTGTATTTTGGGTTCTAGGTTTTTATTCCTTTCTTGTTCAGAGTCTATTTGTTTTCTTTCTTGTCCCTTGGTTTGTGCTCCTGTGATAGCTTTTAATGGTACTATGTACTCTTTATCACTGCTTGACGATTCAATTACTTCAATCACATTGATTTTTGTGGTGTCATGAATCTTATTGGGCCTCTTTGGGCAGTCTCTAAATAGATGTTCCTTTCCACATTCATTGCAATACCCTTCCCAAGTCTTGAGGGGTGGTGGGTTTTATGGCCGAGTGCACTCTCTTATGAAGTGGTCTCCTCCACATCTATAGCATGGTCCCTTTAGCACATGTGGTCTGATGGGTGGTCTCATGGGTGTTGGTGCCTTGGGTGCAGTGTACATTAGGGTTGCAAACTTCTGTCCATAGGGGTTCTCATATCCCTCATAACCATAGTATTGTGGGTCATAAATTTGGTCATACTCCATCAAATTGGTGTCATAGGGACAGTATTCCCCTTGGGTTTGCTCGTATCCTTGGTTTGTTTATTCTGTACTAGCTAATGGTGTAGCTGGTACTATGGCTCTCTCCATGTTTTCCTCGGGGTGACACTACAACATATCAAGGGCATACCGACGTTGCCCATACCGACGGTCATGCCTCGGCGTCGGTATGATCGTTGAAAATGCTTGAAAAACCACGGATGCAATACTGAAGGTCATTTAATCATCGGTATACAGGCGTCGGTATAAGTGCCGGTATAGGCGTCGGTACTTTACTATAAATTATCGATGCTTATACCGATGCTCATATCGACGCTTATACCGAGGCAATGTTTTAACCGGGCTCGAGAGCAAAAATTTGACATTTGCTTGCATTTTGAACCAAAGTTTGCTACTGTCAAGTTTGCGCACACGAACTACATTCTGCGCCTATTGTGTACACACATCTCTCTCTTTCTCACTCTTTCTCTCTTTTTCTCTCTCTCTCTCTCTGTCTCTCTCTTTCTCTACATCTCTGTTTCTCTAGATCTGAAATTTTTGTAAGAATTGCACATACTATAGCACCCTTTCTCTTTCTTTGTGTTTTCCCTTTTCTAATTTCTCTTCTCTTTTGTTTTGCAGGAGCTTTTTCGCATCAAATCTTTGGAATTTGACGAAGGGCAACATTAAGTGGACCTTGAGGACAATGATCCAAACAATTACATCGATGTAAGTGATTGTTTTGTTTTTGATTGATATAGAGTGAGATAGAGAGAGATGAAAGAAAGAGAGAGATCTAGAGAAACATAAAGAGAGAGAGAGAGAGAGAGAGAGAGAGAGAGACAGAGAAAGAGAGAGAGATGAAAGAGAAAGATAGAGAGAGAATGAAAGAGAGAGAGAGATGAAAGAGAGAGAGATGAAATAGAAAGAGAATGAGATAGAGAGATAGATGCATACATACATACACACACATATGCATACACATATTCACATACATATTACATGCACACATGCATATTACATACACACTCACATACATATTACATACACACATGCATATACATACACATACATATTACATACTCACATGCATACACACATATACATACATACATGCATATTACATACAAACATGCATATTACATACACACATGCATATTAGAGACACACATGCATATACATACAAACACATATTCATTCTCATACTCACATACATACATACATGTATACACACATATACATACACACATGTACACACACATGTATACATTCACACATGCATATGCATACATACATACACACATATTTGCATGTACACACACACATACATACGTAAACACATGCATATTACATACACACTCACATATGTATACACACACATATGTGCATACACATATGCATATGCATACATACATACACACACATATGCATGTACACACACATACATACATACATACATACACACATGCATATTACATGCACACACACATATATATACACACTCACATATGTATACACACTCACATATGTATACACACACATGAATACATGCACACACACATACACACACATCACATATACATACACACATACACACATACACACATATACATGTTTTAGGGTTAGGGTTTTAGGATTAGGGTTTATGAACTTCTCTTTTCTTTTGTTTTGCAGGAGATTTTTGGCATCAGTTCTTTGGTATTCGACGAAGGAAAACATTAAGTGGACTTTGATGACAACGCTCCAAACAATTACATGGATGTAAGTGATTGTTTTGTTTTCAATTGATATAGAGTGAGAGAGAGAGATGAAAGAAAGAGAGAGATACATACACACATATTTGATTGTACACACACATACATACATACACACATGCATACTACATACACACACATATAAATACACACTCACATATGTATACATGCACATATGTGCATACACACATGCATATGCATACATACATACACACACATATGCATGTACACACACATACATACATACACACATGCATATTACATGCACATGCACATATATATACACATCCACATATGTATACACACACATGCATACATGAACATACACATACACACACACCACATATACATACACACATACACACATATACATGTTTTAGGGTTAGGTTTCTCTTTCTCTCTCTCTCTCTCCCCCTACACAAACATCTCTCTCTCTCTCACACATCTTGGTAAATGATGTGTGTACTCTTTCACTATCTCTCTTTCTCTACATCTTCTATCTCAAATATACATACACACATATGCATGTTTTAGGGTTAGGGTTTTAGGATTAGGGTTTTGTGCTTTTACATATATACACACATGCATACACACATATACACATATAAACACATAATACATATACACATACACACACACACACACAAAGACACACACACACATATACATACATACATACACACACACATAGATATATACACACATGCATACATACATACACACATGTGACATATACATACATGCATATTCATTTTTTAGGGTTAGGGTTTTAAGATTAGGGCTTTTGGCTTTTACTTATATACACATATGCATACACACACATACACACACACACACACACACACACACACATATATATATATATATATATATATATATATATATATATATATATATTGCATACATACATACACACATGTGACATATACATACATGCATATTCATTTTTTAGGGTTAGGGTTTTAAGATTAGGGTTTTTGGCTTTTACTTATATACACATATGCATACACACACATACACACACACACACACACACACACACACACACACATATATATATATATATATATATATATATATATATATATATATATATATATTCACATACACATATATGTACACAAAAATACACACATACACATGTTTTAGGTCTAGGTCATTAGGATTAGGGTTCTAGGGTTTTTAAAAATTCATACAAATATTTACACATATACAAATATACACACATAATACATATACACATACACATGTATATACATAGGCATACACACATATACATGTGTTCTGATTGTTGTTTATAAGTATCATGTCAATGTGTCTCATTTCTTTGTACATGGTTCATGATTGATTTCTCCCATGTCTTTCGTATTTGACAGTATGTTTTGCTTTAACAAATCATGTTTCTGTTGCCTGTCATACATGTCACATGTTCTCCGGTTTTTATTGGGCAGAGTGTATTGTCTTTTGCTACACAACAGCATGGGAATGTTGCTGTAGCAAGAGACAACATACTCTGCCAAAAATTTTTTTGCAGATATGGTCATCGGTATAGGCGACGGTATAAGCGTCGGTATCCCCAGGCAGATACCGATGCTTATACCGACTATTTTGCCCAGGGGCATACCGTCGCTTATACCATTGCTTATACCGATGCTTATACCGACGCATATACCGACGCTTATACCGAGGCTTATACCGAGGCTTATACCGAGGCTTATACCGAGGCTTATACCGAGGTTTATACCGGCGCTTTGGTTCCGATGCCTACACCGACCCTTACATCGGCGTCGGGGCAAAATTGCGCCCGTTCATTTTCCTCAGTAGAAGCCTCGGTATACCCCCGATATGTTGTAGTGTGAGTATATTTAACTGGCACTACATTCTGTGGAAGGATGGTTGTTGTCCTAACACTCGCTGATGTCATTCGTATTTCCCTTGTTCATATGGTCTAGGTGCTCGTTGTGGTCCTGGATAGGGGTTATATCTGGGAATCTCCCTTCCTGGCTCTCTAGGCGGGTATCCATAAGGTCTATACTGAGGTTGATTTAAGGGTCTTAACCGCCGATTGAATGGGCAATTCTCAGTAGTGTGATTAGTGTATTTCTATTCTATATGGCAATACAGGGTGGGTCCGTGAATTGGCCGCCTATTGTATGGATAAGCTTGAGGCATGCCTATTCCTCCTCTTGCACACATGTGAGATGGATGATCTCCACTGCATAGGCTGCATCTTCGCAACATGGGTATTCTCATTGATGGATGCTGGTAATTCCTCTGTCCATGGAATCCTAACTTCTTGGCTACTAGTTCTGCTAATTCCTCTACATTGTTGGAGTTAGATGTTATTGTACTTCTAGTGTCTTTTGATTTCGTAGGGCTTGGTGTACTCTTGCGATCGTCAGCTAGGTTGTCCTCTAGGTCAATACATTCTTGAAGACACTCGCTCAATGTCTCGAGCCGTTTCACATAGACAAAGGTTCTCAAAGTCTTGTTTGTCAATCCCTCCAAGAATAGTGATATCATTTTCTGCTGAGAGGGTCTTTCTGTTGTTGGACATCTATCAACACATTGATTAAATCTTTGAGCAGTTATTTTCACAGTTTCATTTGGATTTTGTTTGAAGCTATGGATTAAGGATGAAGAATTGTGTTTAATCCCTCTCTTGGTGAATTCTCCGATGAACTCTTGAAAAAATTGCTTAATATTTCTAAATTGATTGGGGTCCAATGGTTGGAACCAAGTCAAGGCCATCCTTGTGAGGGTAAGTCCAAAGGATTCATACTACACAAAGAAATCATCCACTTGCTCAGCCCGTAATACTTGTTTAAACTCAGGTATATCATAGGGTTCTCCCATCGCGTCATAATGATTTCTCATACATTTGGCCACTTGAATTGGTCTTAGTCTTCTTATTGGTTCTGGTGGTCTCGGCATCACAGGAATTGCTAGCCTAATGGGGGTATTCCAGGCTGCACTCCTGGTTGTGGCCTTGGACAAACTGGTGGCCTATGCAGGTTACCCATTCTTGAGTAGGTTTGGTTGTGTGATTGCACTCCTGACATTGTAAATTGCACATGAGTTTGGTTAGGAACACTTAGTTGGCTTGTTTTTCCTGACATTGTATTCTCTGACTCTTGATGCATTCCAAAAGGATTATGGGAGGTAGTTTCCTACTCTCGAGGAGGGAATACATGCAACCCCATATACTTCAACTGAGCTCTATCAATAGCATCTACCGGCCAATACCTTCTTTGGTTCTAGTCTAGATATGTGATTCTAGAATCATCTTCGGGTCCTTTAACTCATAGAAAGTCATTAGGCTTTCTTCCTATCCTCGTGTGGGTAAGTCCGTTTGTAACAGTAGGTCTAACCCATGGACTAAGTAGATGTCTACCAGGTAATCATCTTGAGGTATCAAATCCCCTCTCAAGACTCGAGTCACCACTAACTTGCCTCTAGGTGTAGTTACTAGTTACTTGTCCTTCCAATCCTCCTCTTTCGTTGATCTGATCTAGGTTTTTGGTTACCACATAGGTGTGGCCTAATTTATCCATGTACACATCTCCTTCATACTTGACTGCGGGTCTAGGCACTATTGCTACTACAGTAGAGTTCACCATCCTTGCTACCGACCTATTTAAGCCATCCAGGTAAATAGGGATCCCTTGGGGATTAGTGGATACATATTGCAGAGAGGTGTGGTATTCCCCCTCTACAGTTGACATAAAGTTCTCCCTACGGTCTTCTGAGGTGATGGGTATCTCCTCCTCTGAATCACTAGAGGTGTTCATATAGATAGAGTGATGAATTGCTTGGGTTGCACTTCTTACCGATGAAATGACACTCCTTCAGCTACTTAGCACCCGTCCTGATCTCAAGTTCATTCACCCTTCTGGGCTTATGTTGGCTTCCTACTTCCCCACAATTAGCTCTTCAACCACTCCCAATTTCGCCCTAAAATGGC
Organism: Ceratopteris richardii; assembly: GCA_020310875.1. Lineage (NCBI taxonomy): Eukaryota > Viridiplantae > Streptophyta > Polypodiopsida > Polypodiales > Pteridaceae > Ceratopteris > Ceratopteris richardii. Next base: position 40,421,723 of record CM035415.1, read on the forward strand.
TTGATTGGTCCACGACAATACCACTCTTGGCGATACCAAACAGATGATACGATACCGGCTTTAGCATGATACGATACCAAAAACCTCTGGAGATACAATACTAGCAAATGAGATGATACGATACCAGAATTGACATGATACAATACCTCTATATTCGATGATACGATACCTGGCCACTACATGATACGATACCAAATTTTTGCACGATACGATACTAGTGAGTCACATGATACGATACCGAAACTATGGATGATACGATACCAGAACTATGGATGATACGATACCAGAATGGTCGGATGATACGATACCACTTTTTGTAAGATACGATACTAAGGCAAGCATGATACGATACCAACCTGGTAGGCGATACAATACCCCTCGATTGACGATACGATATCATGACTGGGATGATACGATACCGAGTGGGCCAGGATACGATACCACCAGCTAATCGCGATCATGATACCAACTTGACGATACGATACCAGAATGGTATCACGGTACCTCAAGTTGGTATGCAACGATACGATACTAGGCGAGTATCGCGATACTAGGGAATTTTGGTATCGTGATACCAAAACTCAACCGATCGCGATACCTCAGCCAAATTTCATCTAAAGTCAAAAATGTTATGGTCCAAGTGTCTGTTTTCCTGACCTCTTCCCTCTTGGCCCTCTGTATCACTCCAAATCCCTCAAAAAACTCTCTCCCCACAATACTCAAAACGATTCTAATCACGTGTGGTGGTGTTTTTGAAATAATTTTGATATCAAAAACTTGTTGTAGCTTACCTTCAAGGATGTCTTGCCTAAGATTTGAGCTCTCAAGGTTGCTTTTTAGCTCGCTAGGCACGATACCACTCAGGCGATACGGATCGCTACTCTACTCACGATACCTGCTCTCACACTTCTATCAAATGAACTGATTTTTTTGGTTTTTATAGATTTGAGATGCTTGAGACCTACTCTACACTAATTTTGATAACTTTTTGGGATTTTTTTCTTGGTTTTTGTTTTCTACTTCTTCCTACTCTACTCCTCTCTCTAACCTAACCCTAACTCTTCCCTTTCTTCCTCACTCCTAACCCTAAACCTGAAAACTTATGACACACACCTCAAGGATGTGAAGTAACAACTTTTGAAATGCTTGACTACTTGCTACTAAATGAATTCACCTCTACAAGTATGGTTCCTTCACCCCAGAGCTATAACCATCACGAAGGCACCTTGATTAACTTTGTTCTCCAACAACGGCACCAAAAACATGTGTACCTAAGTCGTGAAGCCTTAGGGACTTGTGTTGATGAGACTTAATCTCAATTGCCCCACAAGTGCGTATAGTGGTGGATCGATACACATTTAATTATCAATCCGAGGAACCACATGAACCAAGTGTATGAGGATGCGTGTGCACATGATGGAAAGTGAAGTGGCTGAGCTACAATGCATGTGAATAGACTTAACTACCTCCCCAACTCACTAAATCTTTGAAAATGCATGCCACGATACTACTTACAACAATAAGCACAAATTCAAACTTTTCTCCCAGCTCCGAACTCCGAATATGGGCAATACCGGGTTCATTTTGAAGCTCTCGATGAGACACATCTATTGGTGCTATTTTTCGCTCAAATCCGACAAATGCTCTTCAAGTTATGCACAAAATAGAGAATGGCGAGAAACACCCATACTCATTGCACAACTCATGATGGCTCACACACACATTATAGTAGTTCACAAATGGCAGGAAGGGATAGCTAACAGTCCTACACACACATTACAAGCATCACACACACAAAAAAGGTCATAGAGAAGGAGGAAATCAGTAGGCAAGAAGCAAATTCGAATTTTTTCTCTTCTTCTTCACAATGGCAAAAAAGTCTTTACAAAGAGTCACAAAATGACTTATATACTAGTGCCCTAAAAATGGTCCTTTCACACAAGAGACCAACAGTTTATTGACTAAAAGACTAATTTCCTACTAGTTTACAAGAGTAATGATGTGGATATCTATGCATATGCATCTACAGGACTCCTCTAGTGCATTTACATTGGAAAATATATTACAAAGTGACTATGTTACAAAAATAAGGTGTCCCAATCGGAAAAAATTTGGGGCCCTTCTTTTTCTCTGCATCTCTGCTCTTCTTTGCTTTGCAACAACCTCCATCATGTTCTGTACGACATCTAGAGATAGTTCTTCTCATGGAGATCTGAATGTCTCCATCTCTGCATGATGTGTGCTTCATGAGTTGGTTCCTGCATATCATTGCTTGCAAACAATATTTTTATCTTCTTATTATGTATATTTATACAAATCAACATTTGATCAAAGTCAATTGATACTTTATTATCCGTCATCCATGATTGCCCTAACACTAATTTTTCAAACATCAAATTTTTAGGCCATTCTTCACATTCTACTAAAAATTCTTCTTATCCTATTCTTAGAGTAATTTTTTGGGTTGACATTGTTGGAAGTATTTATCCCTCTATTGTTCTAATTAAATTAGAACTTGGTTTTCTTTTGTTTTGGAGTTGATTAAGTATTGCAGAACTAATTAAGTTTACTTGAGATCCAGAGTCCAATAATACCCCGATTTGATTTTCTTTGAATTCCATGTGAATAACTAGTAAATGCATTTTTTATTTTCCTATGATTTTTTCACATATCAATAATTCTTGTACTGTTTTATGTTTTCTCATTTTCATTTTAGTTTCTTCCTGAGCCTCTTTTCTAATTCTCTCTTCTTTCTTCCTTCTTTTATGTGATTGTTGTATTCCTCTCCATTCCTCTATTGTTAAATGCATTTATATAGTTGGCCATGACTTCACCATCTAGGTTTGCTAAGTGAATAGCTCTAGTAGGACTAATTTGATGAATAATGTATGGTCCATGTCCTTTTTTTTCTAGTTTCCTGATATGTTCCCTAGTTGTATATGCCAACATTGGATCTCCTACCTACATATCTTTTTCCTTGATATGTATGTCATGAGAGGCTTTTTGTCTCTTGTTATCCGCATAAATACTCATGATTGCTTGTATTCTAGAAGTTCCCAATTTTCCTAATTCCACAATTCTCTTAGACAATTCATGACTTGTCCATTGCATTTGATTGACTATTCTTAAAGTTGGTATAAAAAATTCCATGGGCAAAACTGCATCTTGACCATACAAACAATTGAATGGAGTTGTCCCAATAGCAGTTTTATAGGCTACTCTATATGCCCATAGTACATGATGCAATTGTAAGTCCCAATCTGTTCCTTTTATATTTACTAATTTTGAAAGTACAATGCACAATACTTTATTAGTACTTTTCGCCAGAACGTTTTTTGACATTGAGCCATGTGCCTTTCCACATCTTTTTCCTTTGTTGGCCAATGTGCTCCCATTCTTGATAAATTATTTGAAGTGACAATCTTAGAAGTATGAAAACATGGATTCCATAGATGTGCCTTCTCTAAATAATTTTCATATTCTTCCTCTAGAGCACAATATTCTAATATTCCAATTTGATTCATCTGATATAAATGTCCGGCAATTAAAACAAGATTTTTACTTTGCAAAATCCCATGTATTTGGTTGCCATTTGCTTTGTTTGGTCCAATAGTCAAAATTGGAATTAAGGATTTTTCCCATTCAGGGACATTTTCTATGTTGAAAAGATATGTATCAGGCAATTCATCATCAATAGGTTCTGGATTATCTTTTGTTAAGATTCTTGATAAATGATCTGCGCTAAGATGGTTTTTTCCTTGTCTTACTACCACCTCAAAATCAAACTCCATGAGTAGTAAGAATTGTCTTACTATTCTTCCTGTGTGCAAGGTTTATTTACTAAGTAGAGTAATGCCTGATGATCCACAAAAAATTTGAACTTGTTAGCCAATAAATAGTTTCTATATTTCTTTAATGCAAAGATCATGCTTAGACCTTCTCTCTCAGTTGTTTTGTAATTTCTTTCAGCTTGATTCAACTGTCTATTTGCATAGGCAATAGGAAAATCCATCTTGCATCCTTCAATAGGTTGTGCTAAGACACATTCTAAGGCCAAATTAGAAGCGTCAACATGTACATGAAATTCCCATGGTGGTGTCTTTAGAATTGGTGCAATGACTAAACAAGTTTTCAATGTTTCAAAAGCTTCCTCACATTCTTTGGTCCACTCAAATTTGGTAATTAATGCATAGAGAGGCTTGACAATTTTTGCAAATTTATACACAAATTTCTTATAATATCCACAGTGACCCATGAATGTTTGTAATTCTTTTACAGTTGTGGGTCTTATCATACACAATATAGCTTTTATCTTATCTTCATCTGTTGATATTCCATTTTTAGAGATTACGTGTCCTATCATTCTTCCTTGTCTAACAAAAAGACATTTTCTAGATTAAGACACAGTCTGTAAGTTCTACATGTTTGAATATATTCTCAAGATCATGTAAATGATTCTTTCTTTGATTTAAAAAAGTGCATAAGTCATCCACATATATTTCCATTACACTTCTGAGAAAATCTTTGAATACATGACACATCAACCTTTGGAATGTGGCAGGACCATTTGTCAGACCAAAGGGCATAACTCTAAATGCATAGATACCCCATTGAGTAGCAAAATCATACTTGTGTTGATCTTCTAAAGCAATTGGCACTTGGTTATATCCCAACAATCCATCCAAGAAACTATAAAATTCTTTTCCCGCTACCCTTTCTAACAGATGATCTCTTATTGGTAATGGATAGCTATCCCTAATAGTTGCAGCATTAACTCTTTTAAGATTAATGCAAGCCCTCAGTTTACCATTCTTTTTAGGAACTAGAAATATTGGAGATTTCCATTCTATATACTCAATTTCATAAATGAAATTGGCTGCCAATAACTTATCTATTTTTTCCTTGATCATAGTAGAGTACTTGTCATTATAAGTATAATGTCTTTGCTTACTTGGTATTGCATTTGGTGCAATAGGTATTTTATGCACATAGATATTGGGATCTATTCCTTTCAAATCACTATAATGGTAAGAAAAAACATCACTAGATTCTCTAATTAACTTTCTAAGATTTTGTTCTTCATATTTTTCCATGTCATTTGCTATTGTTATGTGTCTATCTTCTCCCTCTTCTCTGGATATTACAATCTTTTTTGTTTCTTCTTCACTATCATATGTTTGTCCCTTCTTCTTTTCTCTTTTGGGTTTTATCTTAAGCAACAATCTCTCCTCAACTTCATATTTTTTAGAATTAGCTGGAATATCAAAACTTCCTTCTTCTTTTTTTTGATCTCATATTTTCTCTAAGGAATTTTTGCTTTCTTAGTTCCTGCTGTTTCCAATCTTCCTTGTCTATATAATTGTTATACTTTCCTGAGATCTTATCCTTGATTACATCTGTAGTCTGTACTTCTTCCAAATATGTCTTTTTATTAAGGGTCTCTTGAGTACTTTCCTTTTCTTGAGTTGCTTCTTCTTCCTTTGTTGTTCTTATCATTCGTAATCCCACAAAAAAGATATCATAGCCTTCCTCATTTTGAAATTTTATTCCCACATGTTCATCGTTTTCCACATGTCACTCATTCTCAGTGTGTGGTTTATTATTTTTTATGAGATTACTCTTGAAAGTTAGCTCTTTAAGTTACCTAGACTTCCCCAAGAGGAATTAAGCTTATTGCTGCTGTGCTCAGAGAATTATATAAAACACTGGACAGGTGTATGAACCAAGAATAGCAAGTTTTCACCTCTGAGCTAACTTCAACTTATCTGTTTTGATCTATCTTTTTGAGAGTGATCTTCCAAGGTACATAGGGTGTCTAATACATCCATTGGCAAGCTAAAAGGGCCCACCATCTACTCCTGGAGTTCATTTGGCTGGTGTAGATCAAGGATTTTGCAACACCTCTTCATCTTCAAGCACATACCTATCCATCTCTTCACAGTGGTATCAGAGCAAGGTTGGACAACATGGCAAATGGATTTCCTTCATCAATTGACAAATTGTATAGAGGTAATTACTCAACTTGGTCATTAAGGATGGAAGCTTATCTCCAAGGTAGAAGTTTATATGGTTATGTGGCTGGAGATGAAGTTATGCCAAGTTTCAGGAACAAAAGTCAACCAACACAAGAAGAGCAAGAAAGATTGACATGGTGCTCCAAGGATGCACTTGCAAGGTCTTATCTCCTCAACTCTATCTCAGATTTTTTGTTGCCTCACATTAGAAGTTGTAAGACATCTCAGGAAGTGTAGGATGCACTTGAAGCTTTCTTTTCTTCAAGTACCAAAGCTAGGAAGCATCAACTATGGCTGGATTTCACAACTCTCAAGAAGGCTCCCAAACAAAATGTGACTGATTTTGTCACAAAGCTCAAGGACATAGCGGATCAGTTGGGAAGCATTGGAGAGGTAATAGATGAAGAACAAATTGTAAGGCAGGTCATCAATGGCTTGAAGGCAGATGACAAGTGGGAAGCATTCACCACAGCTATGGATTTGTACATGGACATGCATGTACCTGATTTCAACACACTCATTGGACAACTACTTACTCAAGAGGCAAAGCTTATCAAAAATGGAGAAAGCTCTAAAGGTAATCAATCTTCAGCTTTATACACGGATAAAAGCAAGTCTAAAGATAACAAAGGAAAGGCAAAGAAAGTGGATGATGAAGCAGGTACATATCATTGACAAGCTAACTGTGCAGGTAGAGGAAGACATGGCAGAGGTAGAGGAAGAGGAGGTAGACAAGGCAGGGGGAGATCCCAAGACTCCAACTCATGTTCTATTTGTGGATTAACTAATCATACAACTGAAAATTGCTTTAGGAGTTCCAAGAATCAAAGAGGCACAGAATACAATAGAGGAAGTTATGGCTACTCAAGAGGAAGGTTCAGAAACTACCATGGCAACTACAACAACTACAATCATTCAAACTATCAAGGAGGCTACAAAGGAAGGAGAGACTACAATAACTACACAGAAGACTCAAACAAAGAGGATTCATTATTGATCATGAACATGGCTATGCCACAAGGTAAATCTGATGAGCATGTTTTCTACATAGATTCAGGTTGTTCAAATCATGTGGCAGGAAATGTGGCACTCCTATCAGATTTAGAAGATCCAAGGAATAAGCATGAGGTACAAACAGGAGATGATACAAAACATCCTGTGGAGAAAATAGGCAATTTCAAAGCACCTGATGGAAACATCAACCTACTCAGTAAGGTACTCTATGTCCCTACCATTACAAAGAATTTGATAAGTGTTGGGAAGATAGTAGAGAAAGGGTTGCAAGTCAGGTTCACAAAAGCAGGAGCATTTGTTGAAGATCCAAGTCAAGGATTCAGAAGAATTGCAAAAGGTGAAAAGACAGGTAGATTGTTCACATTTGAATTACAGGACACTAGAAACATTGCTCTCTTTAATTATGGTAGTCAGACACTCACAGAATTGGAAGTATGGCACAAAAGGTTAGCACATATTGGTGAAAGGTCATTAAAGCAAATCTGCAGGGACCAAAGTGTACTTGGACTTCCTAATTTGTCAAAACAACATATGATTTATGAGTGTAGTGCATGTCAATTTGGAAAGTCTCACAGGTTACCATTCATCAAGAAAGGTTATATGCATGGAGATCTCTTGGAGTTGGTTCATACAGATGTATGGGGACCTAGCAAGGAAGCTTCAATATCTGGATCAAGGTATTATGTTTCCTTTATTGATGATTGCAGCAGATGGACTATCCTATTCTTTATGAAACACAAAGATGAAGTTTTTTCATGTTTCAAAAGATATTTGGCTCTTGTGGAGAATCAAACAGGTAAATCACTAAAAAGGCTAAGGTCAGATGGAGGGGGAGAATACTTCTCCCATGATTTTGATTCTTTTCTTCAAGAAAGAGGAATCAAAAGAAAGGTAACTACAAGGTACACTCCTGAGCAAAATGGAGTGGCAGAAAGGAGGAATAGGACAATTGTTGAAGCTGCAAGGTCTATGTTAAATGAAAAGCATTTACCTAATTACTTATGGGCTGAGGCTGTATCTACAGCCACTTACTTGATTAACAGGTTGCCTTCAAAATCCCTTGATGGGATGACTCCATATGAGGCTTGGAATGGAAGAAGACCAAGCTTAGATCATTGTAAAATTTTTGGATGTATTGCTTTTGCTCATGTTCCTTCACAGGTTAGAGGCAAGATGGATCCAAAGGCAGAAAGGTGTGTATTTATTGGATATGACAACAATCAAAAGGGCTACAGGTTATACAACCCTACCAACAAAGGATTCTTGGTAAGCAGAGATGTAGTTTTTGATGAGAACAATTCATGGTATGAAGATTCATGCAGGAAGATCAATTTACCATATGATTTTGAAGAAGATTTTCCAAAGCTTGGTAGAGAACAATCAAAGATTGAAGAACAAGACACCTCAGAGGATGATGAAGAATCTCACATGGAAAAGATCAAAGCATGGAAGTCTAAAGGTAAAGCAAAATTGCAGGAACTTGGACATGAGGCAGAATCATCACATCATGGCCTAAGAAGATCTATGAGGGAAAAGAAAAAACCAGAAAGGTATGGGTTTGACACCTCATTAGTAACTAAACATTCTATCTACATAGCACAGGACATAAACCAAGAGGAGCCATCATCATTTGAAGAGGCCAAAGCAAAAACAGAATGGAAGCATGCAATGAAGGAAGAGATTGAAGCACTTGAGGAAAACAACACTTGGGATTTGGTGCCCCAAGACTTCATCCATGAAGGTAATAGGCTCAAGATGGGTCTATAAACTCAAGAAGAATTCTGATGGTTCCATTAACAGGTATAAGGCAAGGCTTGTAGCAAAAGGCTTTGCACAAACTCAGGGAATTGATTATGAGGAGACCTTCTCTCCTGTGGCAAAGATGCCTACTATTAGGGTTTTGCTTAGTATTGCCTCTTCCAAGAATTGGAAGATACTTCAACTAGATGTAAAGAATGCATTTTTGAATGGTTGGATAACAGAAGAGGTATATATGGCACAACCACCTGGCTTTGAGAATCAAGTTTATCTTGATTATGTGTGTAAACTTAACAAAGCATTGTATGGTCTCAAGCAAGCTCCAAGAGCTTGGAATTTCAGGCTTGTTTCATTCTTGCAGGACAAAGGCTTTCAACCAAGCAAGGCAGATCCTTCACTCTTTATTAAAAAGAGTAATTCCGAGGTCATCTACCTATGTGTATATGTAGATGATATTATATTGACAGGAAATGATGCAGATGGTATGAAGAAGATCAAAGATCAGATGAGAGAAGAGTTCAAGATAAGTGATTTGGGTTCACTTACCTACTTCCTAGGTTTGGAAGTTGTCTACAAAGATCATGGTTTGTTTCTCACTCAAAGAAAGTACATTAAGGACATGTTGGCGAAATTCAAGATGCAAGATTGTAAGATTGCAGGTACTCCAATGGAGGCCAATCACAAATTGAGCTCACATGAAGGTGAACTCATAGAGGACATCACATCATATCAAAGTCTAGTGGGTAGTCTCAACTATGCCACATTGACAAGAGTAGATATATGTTACAGTGTGAGTGTGCTAAGTCAATTTATGCACACACCAAGGAAACCACATATGGATGCTGCCAAAAGGATTCTTAAGTATCTCAAAGGAACCATAAATGAAGGACTTTATTATCCTTATGTATTCGATTTAGGTTTGAAGCTATTTTCTGATGCAGATTGGGCTGGCTCCAAGGAAGATAGAAGGAGCACTTCAGGTTATCTTACCTTTGCAGGTTCAAAGCTTATTTCATGGTCATCCAAGAAGCAACCCACAATTGCTCTCTCTTCTACTGAAGCTGAATATAGAGGTCTTGCCATAGCTACACAAGAAGCTATGTGGATGAAGACATTATTCAAAGATCTTGGATTGGAGTTTGGAACTCCAACTATTTTTGGTGACAATATGAGTTCTATTCATTTGGCTGCTAATCGTATTTTTCATGCAAGGACTAAACATATTGAAGTTCATTATCACTATGTACGAGAGAAGGTTCTAAGCAAAGAGATTCAAATATCATATGTGTCCACTCATCAACAATGTGCAGATATTCTAACCAAAGCATTGGATGGTACAAAGCTTTGCAAATTCAAGGCTATGATTGGTTTGCAGGTAATCTTGGAAGATTGAAGACCTCAAGCATACTTGGCTTGAGGGGGAGCTGTTGGAGCAAGTCTATGACAAGCCTAAGTATTGGCTTGAGTCCCACAAAGTCATAGAAAAAGCCTTAAAATGAAGACTATGTAAAGTTCACTTGTGAGCTACCTCTTGTAACTTTTGAAGAGTTTACTTAATGTAAAAGTAAGAGAATCTTAAGTGGTTGAGTCTACTTGATCAAGAATGGAAAGAGGAGCCACGAATTCTTGATTTGTGGTAGGTAGAGAATCAAATCAATCATTGATTGATTGGAGAGTGATTGAGGGAAGTTAGCCTCCCAAACTCAACTATAAATAGATGGCAGTTTTAGTCATGGTTAGAGAGACCTGTGTGAAGACCTCCAAGAGCTGAGCTTTATGCCATATCAAGGTGTGATTACAAGGCACACACATGTATCAGTAAGTCATTGTATTGTACAAGAAATATACTTTCATTTTCATGATTATTTGAGTTCATCTTTCCATGTTCTTGTGAAGTGTACTACTCACTGCCATTACTCTCAGTTTTCTCAGTCAACTTGCAGAGATGTTTTCTCTGAGTTTGGTGCATCGCTCGATAAGTCTACTATATGCTCACAAATTTTCATGTCATTTGGATGTTGCAATCGTCAGTTATGTTTATTTGAAGTCAACAGGGTCTGTTCATCTTCACTTCTCTGTCAGGTACCCGACTTTTTCACTCATCTTGTCAGAGGTGTTTCTCAGTGGTTACTTATCCAAATTCAGTGATTTAAAGCTTGTTGGATTCAGCTTACTGTCTAGTATAACCATACAAATTCTCATAATCATTGGATTCCTAAATTTTTGAGTTATGTTGATTTTTCTGCTCACTGGTCTCAAACTGTAGCAGCCCGTGAAAATCGGGATGATGTCATCACTTGTTAAAACTCATTCTCAGTGTGTGGTTTATTATTTTTTATGAGATTACTCTTGAAAGTTAGCTCTTTAATTTACCTAGACTTCCCCAAGAGGAATTAAGCTAATTGCTGCTGTGCTCAGAGAATTATATAAAACACTGGACAAGTGTATGAACCAAGAATAGCAAGTTTTCACCTCTGAGCTAACTTCAACTTATCTATTTTGATCTATCTTTTTGAGAGTGATCTTCCAAGGTACATAGGGTGTCTAATACATCCATTGGCAAGCTAAAAGGGCCCACCATCTACTCCTGGAGTTCATTTGGCTGGTGTAGATCAAGGATTTTGCAACACCTCTTCATCTTCAAGCACATACCTATCCATCTCTTCACAACACATGCACATACACATACACATACACATACACATACACATGCACATACACATACACATACACATACACATGCACATACACATACACATACACATATACACATACACATACACATACAGATGCACATACACATACACATACACATATACACATACACATACACATACACATACACATGCACATACACATACACATACACATACACATACACATACACATACACATACACATACACATACACATACACATACACATACACATACACATACACATACACATACACATACACATACACATACACATACACATACACATACACATACACATACACATACACATACACATACACATACACATACACATACACATACACATACACATACACATACACATACACATACACATACACATACACATACACATACACATACACATACACATACACATACACATACACATACACATACACATACACATACACATACACATACACATACACATACACATACACATACACATACACATACACATACACATACACATACACATACACATACACATACACATACACATACACATACACATACACATACACATACACATACACATGCACATACACATACACATACACATACACATACACATACACATACACATACACATACACATACACATACACATACACATACACATACACATACACATACACATACACATGCACATACCCATGCACATACACATACACATACACATACACATACACATACACATACACATACACATACACATACACATACCCATACCCATACCCATACACATACACATACACATACACATACACATACACATACACATACACATACACATACACATACACATACACATACACATACACATACACATACACATACACATACACATACACATACACATACACATACACATACACATGTCACAAGGAAGGAGATAAGGAAGAGAGATCACACACACACACTCTCACAATCAAATAGAAGCACACACACATAGATTGAGGCAAGGAAGAATGATCTTCTTCTTCTTTTTCTATTACATAAAAGAATGTACAAGAATGACCTAAAACAACAATACAACTAGTACAATATATGAAGAACAATACATAAGGAAAATCCTAATGTCCGCGAATGAGTGAGCTAGCAAGAAACAAATGTGCCATCATCTTTGTAGATAAATCTAGTAAAGCTCAATGAAGTATCCCTGACATATACCGGCGTGACCACTATACATGTCAGAGAAAAGAAAAAGTGATACGTTTCATCCTGGATCGTCGCAAGTTGAGCTTGATATCTCAGCACTCCCCCTCAAGCTCAATGTCATGTCATCTAATCCAAGCATCTTTTGAAACTTCTTTAGCTTTTTTGATCCAAATGCTTTAGTGAAAATATCAAGAACCTACTCATCCGAGATCAATATCACTTGCTAATACCTTCTCTCTCATGAAGTGATAATTTACCTCGATATGCTTTGTTCTAGCATGAAAAATAGGATACCATGCTAACTATATGCTCCTAAGATTATCACAATAGATGGTGATAGGATTTTTCACTTGCACACCTAAATCTGCAAGTAGCATCTCTAGCCATGATGCCTTACATGCTGCCATTGCAATGCCTCTATACTCAGCCTCTATAGTAAACAAAGCAATAGTGGGTTGTTTCTTATTGCTCCATGTAATAGCTGCACTCCCAAGTGAGAATAGAAAGGCACTGTAGATCTTCTATCTAGAATGCTACCATTGCAATCTGCTTCTACACTACAACATATCGAGGGTATACCGAGGTTGCTACTGAGGCAAATGAACGGGCGTGAATTCTTCGCGACGTCGGTGTTGCAGTTGGTGTAGGCGTCAGAACCAAAGCGCCGGTATGGGCGCCGGTATTTCCGACGCAAATACCGACGTCCGCTAGGAGTACCGGCGCATATACCGACGACCATACTGGACCTACCGACGCGTATACCGATGATCATACCTGCACAAATTTTTTTGGACAGAGTGTGTTGTCTTTTGCTAAAGCATGATGTTGTTTAGCAAAAGACAATACACTCTGCCCAACTGAGTACATGTGTTATGTACTCTAATGGCAACCAAAACAAACTTATATGAACAAAAATGAACAATGATTCATGTACAGAAAGTCGTATATTCCATAAATGAAAAATGTACAAAAGTGTGGCAAAGCACTTACATATAGGAATCGAATACAAAATTATGGTACATCATTGCCACATAGGAGTGTAATACAAATTCTGGCAATGTGACAAAACACTTCCATATAGGAATCGAATACAAAATTATGGTTCATCATTGTCGTATGCGAGTGTGATACAAAATTGTGGCATTGATCAAAATATTTACACCTACAATCCTGCAACAAAACATATGTATAAAATAAGACCAATTAACATGACATTTATAAACAAGAACTAGAAACACAAAACCAAGATATAACTTTACCTAATCAAGAATATTCTCCCATGAGACGATTGCACCGCGTCCGTCTAAGTCTTGTAACAGTGCAGTCAGTCCATGTCGATATCCATACGATTCTTCAGTTCGCATTGGAGGACAACCCACTGCCAACTCCTATAGTAAGTATGCAAAATGTTAGATAAATATACATAATATACTTAACACAAACAACTTCAATAATTAACATCATACTTACAAATTGGTAGCGCATACTATCGTATCTGCCACTACCTACATGCGACATTCCAACCATATCTTACCGTGTGGCCGCCACATCTCTTTGTTGACGATACCGATCAGGAGTATGTTGATGTTCATCCTGAATCGATTCCCATTCTTCGGCGTCTAGCCATACAGGCTTCGGTAAGCCTGCTTTGAAAGCATCGCGAGCTTCCGATCGTCGATGCGACATCACTTTGCATGCTGTATGTTGTATCCAATCGGAACTCACAACAGGATTGCCAGGTGCTGGCCGGTACTCTTCATATATGCATTGTGTGATATGATTTTTAGAGTCTCTATCCTGTTCGGCCCATTTTAACATTACTGAATGAACGAATTCGATAGAGCAGAGTTGTTGTATACGTTGTTGCATTGACTTCCCCGCCGCATCCATAACTAGAGCTCCATTACGGATATGATATATCTTCGATTCATCATGATCATGTGCACCCCAAGGTGTACATGGAGATCCCATCTGATGCAACATGAAGATCTCATCTCATCCAATTTATATATATGCATGCTTAAGCTTGTATACATATGCATTCATGTATGCATATGCATTCATGTATGCATATGTACTTGCTTGTATGCATATGCATGCTTAAGCTTGTATACATATGCATTCATGTATACATATGCATATGCATATGCATACATGTATACATATACATGTATGTATATGCATACATGTATGTATATGCATACATGTATGTATATGCATACATGTATGTATATGCATACATGTATGGATATGCATACATGTATGGATATGCATATGCATACATGTATACATATACATATACATATGCATATGCTTGCTTGTATATACATATAAATATGCATATGCTTGCTTGTATGCATATGCATGCTTAAGCTTGTATGCATATGCTTGCTTGTATACATACATGTACATATACATGTATGTATATGCTTGCTTGCTTACATATGCATATGCATGCTTAAGCATGTATGCATATGTAAGCATATGCTTGCTTGCTTACATATGCATATGCATGCTTGAGCATGTAAGCATATGCATATGCATGCTTAAGCATGTATGCATATGCATATGCATGCTTAAGCATGTATGCATATGCATGCTTAAGCATGTATGCATATGCATTCATGTATACATATGCATTCATGTATGTATGCATTCATGTATACATATGCATTCATGTATCCATATGCATGCATGTATCCATATGCATTCATGTATGCATATGCATGTATCCATATGCATGCATGCATGTATGCATATGCATGCATGCATGTATGCATATGCATTCATGTATCCATATGCATGCATGTATGTATGTATATGCATATGTATGCATGTATGCATGTATGTATGCATGTATGCATGTATGTATGCATGTATGCATGTATGTATGCATGTATGTATGCATGTATACATGTACACATATGCATTCATGTATGTATGCATATGCATGCATGCATGTATGCATATGCATGCATGCATGTATGCATATGCATGTATCCATATGCATGCATGCATGTATCCATATGCATTCATGTATGCATATGCATGCATTTATGTATGTATGCATATGCATTCATGTATGTATGCATATGCATTCATGTATGTATGCATATGCATGCATGTATGCATATGCATGCATGTATGCATATGCATGCATGTATGCATATGCATGCATTCATGTATGCATATGCATGCATTCATGTATGCATATGCATGCATTCATGTATGTATGCATATGCATGCATGCATGCATGTATGCATATGCATGTTTCCATATGCATGCATGCATGCATGTTTCCATATGCATGCATGCATGCATGTATGCATATGCATTCATGCATGTATGCATATGCATTCATGTATCCATATGCATGCATGCATGTATGCATATGCATGCATGCATGTATGCATATGCATGCATGCATATGCATACATGCATGCATGCATATGGATACATGCATATGGATATATATATGCATATGCATGTATCCATATGCATGCATGCATGTATGCATATGCATGCATGCATGTATGCATATGCATGCATGCATGTATGCATATGCATGCATGCATGTATGCATATGCATGCATGCATGTATGCAGATGCATTCATGTATCCATATGCATGCATGTATCCATATGCATTCATGTATGCATATGCATGCATGCATATGCATTCATGTATCCATATGCATGCATGTATGCATATAGGTATGCATGTATGTATGCATGTATGTATGCATGTATGTATGCATGCATGTGTGCATATGCATGCATGCATGCGTGCATATGCATGCATGCATGTATGCATATGCATGCATGCATGTATGCATATGCATGTATCCATATGCATGCATGTATGCATATGCATGCATGTATGCATATGCATGCATGTATGCATATGCATGCATGTA
The DNA here is from genome assembly GCA_020310875.1 of Ceratopteris richardii. Taxonomy (NCBI): domain Eukaryota; kingdom Viridiplantae; phylum Streptophyta; class Polypodiopsida; order Polypodiales; family Pteridaceae; genus Ceratopteris; species Ceratopteris richardii. The sequence continues at coordinate 40,438,328 of CM035415.1, forward strand.
TGCATATGCATGCATGCATATGCATGTATGCATGTGCATGCATGCATGTATGCATGTGCATGCATGCATGTATGCATGTGCATATCCCTCTCTCTCTCTCGCTCTCTCTCTCAAACAAAAATAAAAAGAGAATATTAGAAAACAAAAATATAAAGAAAGATAAAAGAGATTTTGAATCAAAGTTGTCAAAATCCACTTGAAATTCTCCTTCGTTGAATTTCCAAAGATTTGATCTCAAAAATCTCTTGCAAAACTAAAGAGAGAAGATATTAGAAAAGCAAAAACATAAAGAAAGAAAACAGAGTGATACAATATGTGTGATCTACTTACCAAAGCATCAGATCTATAAAAATAGAGGTGTGTTTAGAGAGAGAGAGAGGGAAGGAGAGGGAAAGAGAGAGAGAGAGAGCGAGAGAATTGTTTGACACGGTCGTCAAAATCCACTTGAAGTTCTTCTTCGTCGAATTTCCAAAGAATGCATCCCAAAATCTCTTGCAAAACCAAACAAAGAACATATTAGTAAAGAAAAAACATAGAAAAAGAAAAAAGAGAGAGAGAGAGGGAGAGAGAAAGAGAGAGGGAGAGAGAAAGAAGGAGAGAGAGTGAGAGAGAGAGAGGGAGAGAGAGAGAGATAGTGAGAGAGAGGGAGGGAGAGAGAGAGGGGGAGAGAGATAGAGAGGGAAGGGAGGGAGAGAGGGAGAGAGAGAGAGGATGACAAACAGAGTTCTGTTGTTGGCGCGCGCAAACCTGAAAGCAGAAGTTCTACATTCAAAACGAGCAGAATGAGGAATTTTGGGTTCAGGCTCGGTTAAAAAGAGAGCGTCGGTATAAGCGTCGATATAAGCATCGGTATTTCCAGAAAAGTACCAACGCATATACCGACGCTTATACCGATGCATATACCGACACCGTGATTCCGAGGCAACATAGCTGTGATTCCGAGGCAATGCAGCTTTCCCAAATTTGCCGAGGGGTATACCGACGCCGACAGCTGCCGGTCGGTACGCTGACCATCGGTATTCCCTCGATATGTTGTAGTGCTATGCATCCATGAGCATGAAAATCTACACCAACTTCATAGAAAAATGCATAATCCAAAGTAGCACTCACATAACGTAGAGTGCACCTTAAAGCATCTAGATGTGGCTTCCTGGGAAGCTGCATAAATTGACTTTCAAGTCCAACCATGTAGTTTAATCAGGCCTTGTAATTGTGAGATGTATCAAACTTCCCACAATTTTCCTGTACATAGTGGCATTTTCCAATGCTTCACCTAATGTAGTATCCAACTTCAAATTCTGATCTAGTGGCATAGAAATTGGCTTACAATTAGCCATATCATACTTTTGCAATATACTCAAGGCATATTGCCTTTGTGACATCCATATACCTGTTTCTATATGTATAAACTCAATTCCCAAGAAATAGCTCAGCACGTCAAGATCTTTCATGTCAAATTCTTGCATAAGAAGTTGCTTTACCTCTATAATGCTTTCTTCATTATCACCACCTAGAATCAAGTCATCAACATAAATAGCCACAATTGTGATGCCATCATAACCCTTCCTTGAAAATAGTGAATGGTCTGGATCATACATAGAAAACCCAATGGTGGTTAATGAAAGAACTTGGAGAAGCTTGTAGGAGCTAGAAAAGTGTGTTTCAAAGTGACGAAGTTTGGTCTAGCCAGTTGGCACAAGACCAGCCCTTGAGCTTATGGAGACTCAAATAGACCTTATAGGGATGTGATAAGTGCAAAGAAATGCACTATGTACTCCGAAGCATCAAGCGGAAAGAGTTAATAAAAAACAGATAGGTTCGCGTGTCGGCTAGCTCAAAAAACTTACTATCTATGGAAGAGATAATGAACTTCAAATGCTCATAGCGAGCAGCATGATTACAATAAGAAGAAATCCTTTTATGGGAGTGATACACATAGGGTTCAATGTATAAAATGCACAAAAGTATAAGGAATAAGCAAAATATGCTATAGGAATGAATCAAACACTCAACGGTGGTACTTCCTATTTTTCAGGAATACACAGAGATTGACCCTGAGATAGAAAAACTCAGCTTTTATGGGAGTGATACACATAAGGTTGAGTGTATAGAATGCACAAAAGTATAAGGAATAAGCAACATATGCTATAACAATGAATCAAACACTCAATGGTGGTACTTCTTATTTTTCAGGAATACGCAGAGATTGACCCCGAGATAGAAAAATTGAGATTTCTCCCACTCTGCTGAACCAAATGTTATGAGACGACACTTTATAGGCATAAACTAGACACTAATACATTTCCAACAAGCCATCTTGCACTCAATTTTTAGCTTTGTAGAGAGAGCAGCAGCCTCTGCAAGATTACTGTTGGCAAAGAAGATGATGCAGAAAACTGAAGGAGCAAGACAATGATGGTCACGTGTATGTATATTGCTTCCATGTATTGTACAAATGATTTCAAGTCTTAACATAGACTCTAGAAGTGCTTCACGACTTCTACAAGTGGATTTTGAATTCAAATGAAGGTGGGAATGGTTCTTGGAGGGAATTAATTCTTTTCCCTACAATCTAGGAAAAGTGAAGATCTAGTTTGATCTACTTTTAGGTGATTGATTACTTGATTGAATACAACATAACCACCAGAAATTCGTGGGATTTGAGCTCTATCTTTCTACTTTTACATGTGTAAAGCTCAAGGCTTTTACAATGGTAAAAGATCCATGAAAAATCTTTTTTTAAAAATACAATAAGTGAACATAAGAAAAAGAACTCTCCAATGAATATTCTTTCGACGCAATAGCCTTTGATGTAGATCAAATCCACCTCAAGCAAAGCGTAAGCTTGATGTTCCAATAGTTAAGTAATTAGCAATCCTTGTGTGCCATGCACAAGGAGCTTGCTTAAGCCCATACAAAGCCTTCTGCAACTTGCAAACATATTATGGATGCTTTAGATCTTCATAGCCTTGTGGCTGGTCCATGTATACTTCTTCCTGTAACTCACCATGTAGGAAAGCATTCTTCACATCCATCTGATGCAAAGTCCATCCTTTTGTTGTAGCTAATGAAACAAGTGTTCTGATAGTAGACATTTTAGCTACAAGGCTGAATGTTTCCTCATAATCAATGCCATATGTTTTCGCATATCCTTTTGCTACCAATCATGCTTTATATGTGCTTACGCTACCATCAGCATTGTGCTTTACCTTCTAAACCCAATTGCAGCCTATGGGTTTCTTTCCTTCGAGCAATGGAACTAGCTTCCATGTATCATTTCCATAAAATGCAGCCATCTCCTCATCCATAACTTTTTCCCAATCTGCATTTCCAATTGCATCTTCAAAACAAAGGGAGCACCTTGTATTACCTTTGTCATGAAGGCACAAGGATGAGCCATGTAACTATCATATGTCAATCGTTGCACTAAATTCAGCATCCTCCCAGATCTTCTTGGTCTTGGGTCACTTCTCCTTGTATCATCTCTTTGTGCCTTTCTCACTCATAGATTCTTCACAAAGGGCAATTCAAGTTCCTTATCAAGAATCTTTTATGAACCACTTGAATCTCCATCAATGTCTTCAAAACTTGCAAATGTTTTACTACCAACATAAAGCTTTTCTTTACCTTTCTTGGATGTATTTGATGAACTTGTTGGATTGAAATTTCCACGCAATCTTCCACTCCATTGATTTGACTTGGAACCATTGCTTGCTGATTCATCTCGTCCACTCAAAACTTGAGATTTTGCACTTGATTTTTCAGCATTTTCTTTGTCATTTGATTCAAGATTTAGTCCATCTTTGGCATCTACATAGAAGCTTGACACATCAAACACCACATCTCTAATTACCTTCAGATATCGTGTGAGTGGGTTATAACATTTATACCCCTTTTGCTCAAGGGAGTATCCAATGAAGATACATTTTTCTGACTTTGGATCAAGATTCATCCTCAACTAATCTGGAATATTTACATATGGAATACAACCAAATACTTTCATATGTGATAAGTTTGGCTTTTTACCTATAAAATTCTCTTTAGGTGTAACTTGATGTATAGCAGTAGTCAGAGTTCTGTTCATGATGTATGCAATCATATGCACAACTTCTACCCATAACAATGAGGCATATTCTTCTCAACCTTCAAAGCTCTTCCTAGTTTTGCAATATGTCTCTTTTTGCATTCAACAACGCCATTCTGTTGTGGTGTGTACCTGCATGAAAATTGACGTCAAATTCCATGACTTTTAAGAAAGTTGCTAAAGTCATTTGACATGTATTCATTTCCTCCATGAGACCTTAATGTGTGAATATACTTTCTTGTCTGCTTTTCCACCATAGCCTTAAAATTTTGGAAATGAGAAAACACCTCACTCTTCTCTTTCATGAAATAGATCCACATTTTCCATGTATGAACATCAATGAAAGTAACATAAAACCTGCAACCGTCCATAGATGTGGTCTATGTAGGACCCCAAACATGTGTATGTACTATTTCTAGTACATTATCCCTAACATGCTTTGTTATGATATCAAGCTCAACATGTGATGAGCTAGGATAACATGTATCACTTTTTCATTTCTCTAACATGTATAGTGGTCATGCCAGTATATATTAGGGACACTTCATTGAGCTTTATTAGATTTATCTACAGAGAGTGATGTCACATTTGTTTCTTTCCAACTCACTCATTCGTGGACATTAGGTTTTTTTCCATATGTAATGATCTTTATATATTGCACTTGTTGTATTCTTGTTTTTAAATCATTCTTGTACATTCCTTTTATGTAATAGAAGAAGAAGAAGAAGAAGACGAAGATCATTCTTGGTTTCCTCATTTGTGTGTGTGAGCTCTCTTTCTTATCTCCTTACTCGTGACATGGTATCAGAGCCAATGTGGCTGTAGAGAGCTCGTGGAGAAGGCCGATGGTGAAGAGTATGCGAGAAGGCATGGAGAAAGCACGATTCACAAATGAACTCAGATGGCTATGAAAATTGGCGTGAAGGTAGAAGAACTCAAAATAGTTTCAGGGGATATCCCTTTAGGGTCACTTGTTTTTGTCGGATCCAAGTTTCAGAGCCATCTTGACCTCCATTTTGAGCTCGCAAGGTGCGGCTCATAGAAAAACCACATCAGTTTGGGAAATTATAAGTTATGTTGTGTTTGGAAACAATCATATATTCTAGATCCTAAATTTCAAGGGATTTTTTCTATTGTTGATACACAAAGACTATGCTTTTTTGAGATCGAACTGTCAGGTCATAGTGCAACAGTGTTCAAGCAGAAGTACTGCTTGTAGTGTCTTGCACTGTTGTGAATAGCTACAGAAATGGCAAGCGCAGATGGAATGAGTTAGCTTATGAGCGATAAGCTGGACAAGATCAACTTCCATGCTTGGAGATTTAGGATGATGAATTTCTTGATGGGAAGAGGTACTTGAAGTACATCGAAGGAGAGAACGAAAACACTTCGTAGTTACTAGAGAGGAATCAGACTGCAGACCAATTAAGAGTGTACGAAGAATGGAATCAAGGAGCAACAAGGGAAATGTATTGGCTATCTATTAGCATACAAGATAGCATCATTGGGCACATACATGATGCCAAGACTCTGAAAGAGGCTTGGAAGAGTTTGGTCACATTTTATGAGACCAATACAAAGGCATGAAAATTGCAATTCAAGAACGAGCTGCATATACTAGACAAAAAGGGCATGTCGGTAAGTGACTACTCTAAAAATCAAAAGCATATGTGAGTCACTTGCATCTATTGGCATGAATGTAGATGATGATGATAAGGTGGAAGTGTGCCTTCATGGTTTAGGAGCTGCATATAAGCAGTTCATAACTTCTATATAGACTAGGGAAAATATTCTAAATTTTGCTGATCTAGTATCTATAGTGATTATTGAAGAAAATAATCTTGGTGAGGATTCAAACTCCCAAGGATAACCCAGTTCTAAGATAAGGAACCCAAATTACAAGCATTGGATGTGGGTAATGGGAGAGATGAAATGGATGCAACAACATTTATGTATATAGCCAACAACTACATAACAAACACAAAACCCCAATTCATGACTACTCAAAAGATAACATGTTATAGTGGTGAAGAAGATCATTTTGTGAGAGATTGTACTCAACCATGTACATTAAGGGTAGAAGGAGCCTACTGTAAAGATTTGGGGTGAGGATCACTTAATCAAAAACTACCCTAGAAATGCTCAAAAACAAATCGTGATTCTGATCAAAATTTCACGATTTTGAGTCAAGATCGTGAAAAACACGATTTTCACACAAAAATTCACATAATTGTGATTCTGACCAAAATTTCACGATTTTGAGTCAGGATCGTGAAAAACACAATTTTCACACAAAAGTTCGCATAATCGCGACTCTGAAAATGTCACGATTTTGAGTGAAGATCATGAAAAGCACGATTTTCACATAAAAATTCACATAATCCTGATTCTCACCAAAATTTCACGATTTTGACTCAGGGTTGTAAAAACAGGATTTTCGCACAAAAATTCACATAATCACGATTGTGACCAAGATTTCACGATTTTGAGTCAGGATCATGAAAAACATGATTTTCACACAAAAATTCACATAATCAGGATTCTGACCACCAATTTGGGTCAAGATCATGGAAAAAGAACATTCTCCAACATAATTTCACACACTCATGATTTTGACCAAAATTTCACCAATTTGGCTGAGGATCTTGATTATTGAACAATTGAACACTATAACCAAAAAAAATTACCAACAAAAGGCCAAATCTTGTTTTTCTTGAAACAACTAGGGTTAATTGGGCAAGAGAAATAAGGTGAATGAAATTGAGATCAAGAATTATTATGGATCATCATCGGAAGCTAGAAAAACTTGGGAAAAACAAAACAGTGATAGACATCAAAACTATTCCAGTATCATACACGTGAGTATGGAAAATGTGAATGAAGACAAAGAACCTTCTGACACAGGATATTACAAGGACATCCTCAAATATCTATATACAAATAGGTTTGGAGCCTATGTATATCAAGATGGATTGCATAAGGATCTCATTAGATTGAGAAACTTAGAAATATCTTTAAATTTGATGTCAATGGCTTAGTTTAAAAATGGAAGGTATGAGGATAGACAAGGATGTGTTTATATTTTCACAAATGACCTTGAAAATAGAAATGATCTAGGGCAAGACACTGATAAAGGAACTTGTGAACAAAATTTAGTACAATCTGATATTCTTAGAACTAACAAGAATCATACTTGGGTAGAGCCACAATGAGAAAGAAGACAACAAACATCTCCTAACCCTTTCATCAAAGAAGTTGTATCTATGCAAGACTTTCCTATAAGAAGGAAGCAAGAATGGAATAACATTGGGATAATAATGAGACCTTATCAAGTGGCTAAATGCATGAAAAACAAGTATGATGGATCACTAGATCCTCATGATCATGTGGCCAAATATAAACAAATCCTTAGGTAGAAGAAATCCAAGAATATAAAACTCAATTTGAAGCACTTGGATTAACTTTATCAGGGCCAAATTTGACCTGGTTTTTACCATTAAGAAAGGAAATATTTAAAGACATAACAGCATTTTTGGAAGGATTCATAGGGGAATTCTCCAAGACAGGAATCAAATGTTGGAGTTAGATGTCTGCGAAAGCACACGAACAACACAAGGAAGAAGAAGAAGCTTGGAGCACAACACACAATACTGAATGTATTACTATAGAATGTACAAAGATAAGTAGCCCGTTAGGGCAATAGGCATAGATACAAGCCGTGGGAAAAAACCTCCTAAAGAGGGAAAAAAGTACCCCGACAGTCCTAGAGTGTTCACACACATCACTACCTAAATATATCAACAAATCCCCGGAGCTAGCACTCGTGTATAAGGAAGTGCCAAGCTATGTGGAAATCACTCCGGAAAAGGAAGTAAGCCCAAAGCTTTGCAGAAAGCTTCAAACTTCTCCCTAGGCAGAGCCTTCATGAAAAGGTCTACAATGTTCTCCTGCATGGGCACATATGCAAAGCTGATCTCCCCAGTAGAGAACCTCTCCCTCACATAATGATAATGCACCTCAATGTGCTTAGTGCGAGCATGTAACACAGGGTTCCTCGCAACTGCCAATGTGCCACAGTAGGCTGCTTCTTGCTCAACCAAGATATACATGAACTACCAAGCATGAAGCAAAAGCCACTAGTGGACACACGACTGTCATAGCAACCAGCCCAATCATAGTCAGAAAAAGCATGCAAATGTGGCGGTAGTGATCCCCCCGTGGGATAAAACAACCCAAGTAGCCGAGTACCACTCAAGTAGCAAAAGATGCACTTAACCACATGCCAATGCTTGACTCCTAGGCAATGCATAAACCTGCTCATCTGTGAGGCAGCAAACTGAATATCTGGCTGAGTAATGCATAAGTAAATGAGGCACCCAACAGCCTCCTAATAGAGAACATCATCAAATGCATCTCCAGCATCATGAAGACTCAATCGTAAACCTGTCTCCATAGGAATGGCAATACGTTTACAGTCTTCAAGGCCAAAATGTTTCAATAATGTGTGAATATATTTCATTTGACACAAAGCCATTCCACCATCAACATGCATAAACCAAATGCCCAAATAATGATGCAAATGCCCCAAATCAGGCATCTCAAATGAGGCATGCAAATCAGCCTTAAAATCAGCAATATGCCTCTCATGAGGACCAGTGAGCAGCATGTCACCAACATAAACCACAAATATCAGAAGTACATCATTAGCACGCTTAACATATAAGGTGCTTTCAGTTGGATTGTTCTCAAAACCATGGGCAATCAGATAGGCATGTATCTTTTCATACCAAGCATGTGATGCTTGCTTTAAACCATATAATGCCTTCTTTAACCTGCACACCTAGTTTTCATACCCTTTCTGCACAAAGCCATGGGGCTGAAAAGCATACACTTCTTCATGCAAGTCACCATTCAAATATGCTCTTTTAATGTCCAACTAATGTACAATCCAACCATGATGAGCTGCAAGTGCACAGATGCTATGAATAGTAGTCATTCGGCAAGTAGGAGCAAAGGTTTCATCAAAATCAATGCCTCTTTCTTGCACATAACCCTTTGCAACAAGCCTAGCCTTATACCTATCAACTGTACAATCAGGTTTACGCTTCAGCTTGTATACCCACTTAGTGATAATGGCCTTCTTGCCAGGAGGCAAGTCACATAAAGACCAAGTACCATTCTTCATCATTGCATCATATTCAGATTCCATAGGAGCCATCCAATTTTCTGAATTTTGTGCTTCATCAAATGAAACAGGCTCAGTCTCATCACAGAGACTAGATGCAACCATAGCATAGCAATATGATGCAAAAGAGGCACTATGAGAGCTTGATCGAGTATGATATGACAGAGGTGCATCTAATTTGTTGTCACGTAAGATCTACACTAGATATTTTGGCATAGTTCTTGCCTGCTCAATATCAGCTCTCTCATCAATAAGTGCATCATGTAAATCTGCATCAGAAATGGAATGCTCTGCATCATCACATGAAACCTGCAAAGGCTGAGAGGTTGCCTCATTAGAACCAGCACTAGACTATCCACCTATAGAAAGAGGTAGTAAAGTATCATACATGTCTTTGGAGCTAACAGATGTCTCCTCCGTACATGAAAGCAATGGCTAAATAGCATCTTCCACAAAAACAACATCACGGCTAACCAGAATGTGTTTAGTCTATGGATGATATAGACGATAGCCTTTACTTTCAGAACTGTACCCAACAAAAATACATTTTACTGCTTTATCATCAAATTTTCTACGATGTTGTTCGGGCACTAATGCATATGCCAAACAACCAAAAACACGTAGATGAGCAACAGATGGCTTGCGGTCATGCCAAGCTTCATATGGAGTGATAGACTGTAGCGCTTTAGTGGGACACGTGTTAAGTACATATGATGCATACATGACAGCCTCGAGCCAGAAACTATGTGGTAAAGCGCTGACTCTTGACCATACACCTTGCCATCTCCATGAGTGACCTGTTCTTTTGTTTAGCAACTCCATTCTCTTGAGGTGTATATGGCACTGTACACTGGTGTTTTATCCCATGTTCAGCCAGAAATGCATTAAAATCAGAAGACATATATTCCCCCCCTCGATGAGAATGGAGGGTGCCCATTTTACATGCGGACAAATTTTTAGCCAAAACCAAAAACTATTTGAAGCACATGAACACTTCCAACTTTGCTTTCAATGGATATACCCATGCATGCCTAGAAAAATCATCGATGAAAGTCACGAAGTAAAGATAATTCCCAAAAGAAGGTGTCTGCATAGGACCACATACATCACTATGTACAAGCTGCAATTTTTGAGTAGCCCGAACTGAGCCATCTTTTGGAAAGGAAGAATGCTACATTTTGCCCAAAATATAGCCTTCACAAACATGTTTTCCAGGTGCCTCAATTTTGGGCAAAGAGGACACCATTTCAGATTTCTACAGGCATAGCAAACTAGCAAAATTCAGATGACCAAAGCGTGCATGCCAAATCTTTGCATCTGATATAGCCTGAGAATCATGTACTGCACATCCCGAATCATTTACAGATCTTTCATAGTCTATGAGCTTATATAGCCCACGACATAAAATGCCAGAAGCAATAATCACGTCGCCATTTGATAGATCATGAACTATACACCTGTCATCAACAAATTTCACAACCAAGAGAATCTTGGCTAATGCAAAAACTGATAACATATTTTTCCTAATCCCTGGCACAAACAAAGCATCTCACAAAGTGAAAGAACTACTATAAACAATAGTCAAAATGATCTTACCAACTCTAATAACAGGATAAGAGGAGTTGTTGGTGCATGTAATAGTATTCCCTATAGGGGCAGGCTCGAGTGAAGAGAAGAAACTACGCTATGAGGTAATATGTTTGGTTGTCGCACTCTCAAAGTACCAAACATCTGAGTCTACTACAGACATGCACTGCTCATGAGAAGATGGGTCAAAACTGCAAACTGTATTAAACGCCCATTCTTCTTCTTGCACAAGATTAGCAGACTCTATTTTTGGTGTAGAGGCCTCTGCAACAACCATTCAAACCTCTTTCTTCTTTGCCTCTTTAGAAGCTAGTTTTGGACAGTTCTTTATGATATGATCATTTCCTTTACAGTACTTGCAAAACAATTTTTGCTTTTCTGATTTCTTTTCATCTTTGTCTTCCCTATTCGATTGTGCAGAATTAGCAAATTTTTGCTTACTAGTTGAAGAGCTCCATTTTCCTTTGCCCTTCTGACTAGCCAGGAAAGCTTAATCTGCAACACGCATAATGGACCTATTCTACCTGGACTGATCCTCCTGCAACAAAACAGAAACTAACTTCTCAAAAGACAAGGCATTTGGATTGCCTTTCATCATCAACCGAAGAGTAGAAGCAAAACTCTGATATGAATCAAGAAGACCATTCAGAACGGTTTGCACAAGTGAGCTATCTGGTATAACCTCATTAGCAGAAATTAATTCTTTCTTCAAGTCTTTGATCTTTGTTAGAAAATTTTCCAGAGAATCACCTTCATTCATGTGCTCACTCTCCAACTATTTTCGGAGGTAAGCAACACGAGCCTTATTCCTAGCTTGGTACAATCTGGTAAGTGTATCCCAAGCACCCTTAGCTATTCTGCAAGAGTGAATGTGAGGAGTAATGGCACGTTTGATAGACAAAGCTATCAATGCATGTGCTTGGGCATCTCTGCCATCCCAATGAATTTGCTCTATAGTAGGTGCAATAGAAACTGCAGCACGAATAGGAATATGCAAAATATCATCATCTTTGACACCTTCTGCATCAGCTTCAGTACGTGCAGTTGTAACGGTTACAAGTGTGATAGGATGTTTTTCAACACCCTGCACAATGTTCCACGGTCCTTTTGCAACCAATACATGTCGCATCATATAAGCCCATAATGGGTAGTTGGTACCATCCAGCTTATCGTCAAAAACCAACATATGGATTACATCACTACTTTCAACCATGGCCACTGACTAAAATACCTTGATGCAAAAAATTGAGTGTATCTCAAAAATTTGAACAGAATTGCCCAAACAAATTCTGCTAGACCTGTAGCAGAGTTCGAGATGCTTATACTAGCGAACCAAAATTGGTATATACCTTTGGCACATTAAGATGAAATAGCCTACACAAGCACTCTGATAGTGTGTTTGGAGGCCAAAACGAGCTCAGATCACGATTTCGGCACGACATAGCGAAGCTGTTTTGATCTCAAAAACACGCTTAGTATGCTCACCGAAATTTGTGCAATTTTGAGACTGCAATCGGAGAGGTGTCGACGACACCCTAGATGAAGTGGCAACCTGCTCTGATACCAATTGTTCGAGTTAGACGTCTGCGAAAGCACACAAATAACACAAGAAGAAGAAGAAGCTTGGAGCACAACACACAATACTGAATGTATTACTAAAAAATGTACAAAGATAAGTAGATCGTTAGGGCAATAGGCATATATACAAGCCGGGGGAAAAAACCTCCTAAAGAGGGAGAAAAGTGCCCAGGCGGTCCTAGAGTGTTCACACACTTCACTACCTAAATATATCAACATCAAACACAGTACTGGTACATTAATCACACTAGAAAAAATAAGAATGAAACTGTACATGAAGCAACAAGAAGATTCAAGCAATATCTAGATAGATGTCTTGGAGAAGAAAAGCCATCAATGCCTAAAACAGTGTCTCTATTCATAGAAGGATTAACAAATGCATAGTTAAGAACTATGGTCTATTGTAGAAGATGTTAAGATCTATACTCATGTGTGAAAGAAGCCATTGATCTAGAGACAACGGGGGAAATGATCTTCAGATATTTGAACATCAAAAACACACTGAAACAATGTTACCCCCAACAAAAGAATTGGCCAATGCTATAGCAAATGCCCTGAGGTCCACAAGTAGACTAGACCTACCAAGTTCCATATTGACACAAAATAGAAAGTGATGTCTATGGAAAAAGTCATCCTACACATACATGCTCCTATCAAAAACCACAACACTTGCAAGATAGGAAAACTCTTAAGTATTGTACTTTAGAGAAAAAATGGACAAACCATACAAGGGATGAGTGCTTCTATGACAATCAACCAGTGAGGAAAGGGATTACCAAGCTCACACTAATCTAATGAGGGATAGAGATTATGGGAAAAAACCTAGACTGATTCTAGGACAACAACCACCTTTACCCACTAATGTGGTCTTAGTAAATTATAATCTAGTAGAGGAAAATTTGGAGCAGACAATGGGGAATCCAAAGAATACTCAGAAGAACATCATGGCCATTATGAAGATTATTCTGAATCATATGATTGTGAACAGGAATTCACATTTAGATGCTTTGAGGTGCACTCTATGTTATGTGAGTGCTACTTTGGATTATGCATTGTTTTATGAAGATGGTGTAGATTTGCAGGTTCATGGATACTCTGATGCAGATTGGGCTGGTAGAATTCCAGATAGAAGATCTACTAGTGGCTTTCTATTCTCACTTGGGAGTGCAACTATAACATGGAGCAGCAAGAAGAAACCCACTGTTGCTTTGTCGAGTACAGAGGCTGAGTATAGATGTGCTGCAATGGCAACATGTGAGGTGTCATGGCTGGAGATGCTACTTGCAAATTTAGGTGTTGAAGTGAAAAATCCTATCACCATCTATTGTGATAATCTTAGTAGCATAGAGTTAGCAAGGAACCCTATTTTTCATGCACAAACAAAGCATATCAAGGTACATTATCACTTCATCAAACAAAAGGTATAAGCAGGTGATATTGATCTTGTTTATGTGAGAACAGATGAGCAGGTTGCTAGTATTTTCATTAAAGCACTTCAAGTAGAAAAGCTAAACAAGTTTCGGAAGATGCTTGGATTAGAGGACATGGCATTGAGCTTGAGGGGGAGTGTTAAGATATTAAGCTCAACATGTGATGATCTAAGATAACACGTATCACTTTTTCATTTCCCTAACATGTATAGTGGTCATGCCAATATATATCAGGGATACTTCATTGAGCTTTATTAGATCTATCTACCAAGAGTGATGGCACATTTGTTTCTTGCCAGCTCACTCATTTGCAGACATTAGGTTTTTTTCCTTATGTACTCGTCTTTATATATTGCACTTGTTGTATTCTTGTTTTTAGGTCATTCTTGTACATTCATTTTATGTAATAGAAGAACAAGAAGAAGAAAATCATTCTTCCTTGCCTCAATTGTGTGTGTGCTTCTCCTTGATTGTGAGATTGTATCTGTGAGCTCTCTTTCATTTCCCGCCATTCACAGTTTTGCTCATAACTTGAAGTACATTTGTCAGATTTGGCTGAAAATACTACCATTAGATGTGTCTCGTCAAAAGCTTTGAATTAACCATATTCAGAGTTCTGAGTTGAGACACTTAATAATGTGACCTAGTGCATAATCGGTATCGCGGGCTAGAACAAAAGGGTTGGAGTGAGTTTTTTGTGTTACATAGTGGATTAAGATTGAGGAGGAATGAGGGTGAAACAGATTGCACAAGGAATTTCTAAGTTTTTGCTACATTTAGTTGCAGTATTGCGATCAGATGAGTTTTGGTATCACGATACCGAAATTCCCTAGTATCTTGATACTCGCCAAGGTATTGTATCATGCATAGAATACGTGTATTGCCAAGTAATGGTATCGCTATCGCAAATCTTAAGTGGTATCATATCGCAATTCCCCTTAGAGGTATCGTACTACATAGCATTTGGTATCGTATCGTCTAGATCGCAGCATCATATTGCAAGAAAGATTGGTATCGTATCGCACACATTATGGTATCATATCGTGGTCCACAACTAGATATGGTATCATGAGAATTGGTATTGTTGGGCATGAGGTATCGTATCTTGAACCAACATTGGTATCGTATCGTACTGGCTAGTATCGTATCGTCTTGAGAGAGGTATCGTATCACGAAAGTTGTTATCACCATGACAGTATTGTGTCACCTAAGGTGGTATCATCAGTAGTGGTATCGTGTATTGTGGAGAATAGAAGGTATCGTATCATTCTCAAGTTGGTTGTCATATCACCCAAAGCCCGTATCGGCCAGACTAGTATCATGTATTGTGGAACCCAGACAGTCTGAAAGTAAGCACTAAGAGGAATAAGAGAAAAACTCAGGGAAAGAAGAAGAAGAAATAGACTTAAGAGGTGAATGAACTTAAGGTCAGAACAAGTACTAGGTAGTCAAAGAAGTGTCATTTCATTGGTAGGAAGTGTGGCCCAATCAAGCCATCACTCGGTCTACTCAGACACATCAAGTGATTCAAAGGAGGAACTACCCATGGCCTCAGAGGACATGCATGGTTCAGTTATGAGGGAGAGCTTTATGTCCACCATAGAGGGAGAATACCGGACATCCTTATAGTACATGTCCACCAACCTACAAGGAGTACCTATTTACCTTGATGGCATAAATAGGTGTGTAGCACAAATGGTAAACTCTACTGATTTAGAAATAGTTCTGAGGCTTGCCATCAAGAATGAAGGAGGGGTGTACATGGACGAGTTAGGTCAGATCTATGTAGTGATTGAAAACCCAAACCAGATCAACGACAGAGGGGAACTAGAAGGACAAGGAATTTTAGGAAGACCTCATAACAAAGACAATATAACTACCCCAAGGGGCAAGTCTATAGTGATTCAAGTCGTGAGAGGGGATCTAATACCTCAAGCTGATTATTCGATGGATGTGTATTTGATCCATGGGTAAGATATAATTTTACAAACCAATTCACCCACACAAGGGGAAGGGTCAAGCCCAGTAATTATATATGAGCTGAAGGATCCGGAGGATGATTCTAGAGTCACGTACCTAGACCAAAATCAAGGAGATATTGGGGAGTGGATGAAGTTGATAGATCTAGCTTGAAATACATGGGGTTGCATGTATTCCCTCCTCGAGAGCAGGCAACTACCTCACAAAACCCATTTGGATCCCATCATGGAACAGAGAACACTATGTATGGACAAACGAGTCAATGAAGTATCCCCACCCAAACACATGTTCAATTCACTATGCTAGGAATACATTCACACAACCAAACCAATCCAAGGATAGGGAACATGAATAGACCACCCATTAGACCAAGACCGCAACCAGGTGTAGGACCAAGAATGTAATGACTAATATTGGTAGAACCTGTAGTGATGAGACTCCTAGAGCGAGTGAGAAGGCTCATACCAATACAAGTTGCTAAGTGCATGAGAAATCATTATGATGGCACAGGAGAGCCTTATGACGATATTGTTGAATTCAAGCAAGTGTTGTGAGCGAAACAAGTTGATGACTTTTTTGTGCAATATGAATCCTTTGGGCTAACCCTCACGGGAACAGCCTTAACCTGATTCCAACCCTTGGATTCAAATCGATTCGATAACATTGAACAATTCTTCTAGGAATTTATTGGAGAATTCACCAAGCGAGGGATCAAGCACAACTCATCATCATTAATATATAGTTTCAAACAAGCCCCAAATGAAACGATAAAAATTGCAGCCCAAAGATTTAATCAATACATTGACAGATGTCCAATAACGGAGGGACCTTCTCAACAAAAGATGATATCTCTATTTTTAGATGGATTGACTAATGGGACATTCAGAACTTGTCTATGTAAAACAGTTGTAGACATTGAGGAGTGTCTTCAAGAATGCATTGACTTAGAAGACAACTTAGGGGATGACCTCAAAACTACACAACGCTCCACTAAATCAAAAGACACTAGGATTACTATGATGTCTAGTTCAAGTAATGTGGACGAATTAGCAGAACTAGTAGCTAAAAAGTTAGGTGTGCACAGATAGAGAATTTATCAGAACCCCCCCAATGAGAATGCCAATGTTGAGAAGATGCACCTTGTGTGGAGGAGACCATCCATCCAACACATGCACGAGAGGAGGCTTAGGTGTTCCACAACCTTACTCATACAATAGAAAACCACCCCAAGTTCCCAACTTGTATTGTCATATCAAGCAAAAATATACCAACCACAATACTGAAAATTCCCCATTTAACAGACAACCAAGGCATGTAACCCAACCCCAATATAGACCATTCGGATACCCTCCTAGGGAACAAGGTAGAGAGGTTCCTAGATACAACCCTTATCCAGGACCACAAAGAGCACCCAAGCCATATGAGCAAGGAGGATATGGACAACCACAACATGTGTTGGGACAACAACCACCCCATACGCAGAACGTAGTGCTTGTCGAATACACTCAATCGGAGGAAAATTTGGAAAGAGCTATAGTACCAGCTATGCCTTTAGCTAGTGCAAAAATGACAAATCAGATATATGATCAGACCTCCATCCATTCCCAAACATGTTATATAGTGATGTTCCCTTAGCAGAGTGGTAGTACTAATCATGGTTTTCTTCCAATCTTCGCAATACTACGATTATGACGGTTACAAAAATTCTTATGGATCCAAATATGTGAACCTCATGCATACTGCACCTAAAGCACAAACCCCAATGAGACCACCCCCTAGACCACCTGCACCAAGGGGACCATGCTATTGATGCAATGGAGATCACTTCATAGGAGAATGTATGTTGCCTTACAATCCACCACCCCCTAGAACATGGGAAGGGTATTGCAATGATTGTGGCAAGGAGCATTTGTTTAGAGACTTCTTGAAAAATCCCAATAAGGTTCATAACACTACTCATATTAATGTAATAGAAGTCATCAAATCATCTGGAAGTGATAAAGAATACACGACACCACTCAAGGCTAGTACTCGAGCACAAGCTAACAGACAAATAATGTGGATAGTTGGTCCCATGAAGCTTATCTTCAGCTTGAAGCATGCCAAACAAGTCATTGCTGCCCACCATTTCACTAAGGAACAAGAATGTGACAAAATCTTCACTTCGATGAAAGCTGAAATGAATGCTAAAATTTCAGCTCACAAACCCTCACTCTGATGGCAATTCTGACTGCATGAATGGGTTTGAAATGGGGGCAAAACCCTAGGGCGCCTACTGGAAATGTTTCTTAGCTGCTGAAATTCATTGTTCTATGCTCTGAAGCCGATTTGCACTGTTAAAGTGTGTGTGCCACAATGCGAAAAACTGAAACTTGAGAAGGATTTGAACCAACTTTGGTACCACTATTGGGTGTGTGTAGAAGTGCGAGAGACACACGAGAATCACACACAATGAGCACAAATGTAGCAAGACACATGAAGAAGACGAATGGTTGAATAACTTTCTCTATTGACGATGAACTGAACTGAAGTAAGAGCTGAATAATATCCCTAAGTACAAAGTACCACCACATATCAGTGAATCATGTATGTGGTAACATGGGGAAAAAACCTCTAGCTAACACTAGAGTAAAAAGTGTAACTCGAGGAACACATAAGTGTAACAGACTCAAATGATATGGATATGCAATGCAACACAAAGATTGGCAACAAACATGAATGAATTGAAATTCACAACAAGCAAGAGTTGGAAATTGAAAAGGAATGAAATTGAGAAAACAAGAAAAATGAACTAAAGAAATTATATATATACACACATATATATATATATATATATATATATATATATATATATATATATATATTTATTTATTTATTTATTTATTTATTTATTTATTTATTTATTTATTCTTCTTTTTCTTTCTTTTTAAATGGATACACCTATTTATGATGCGGCCTTGTTTTTGTCATCTTCATCAATGTCCTCATCCAAAATGTACTCCTCATTATCACATTTCTTGAACAACTTTACTTTTACCTGCAATCAAAGTTCCTTATGTAACACCATTTAATTCACAAAGAGCATACATACCATTGTTGTTGACTTTTGATACAATGTATGGACCAAATCATCATTGAGTGAGATTTTTTCATGCAGCATATTGAAATTCAAATGTACTATCATAAATGAGCACCCAATCTCCTACTTCAATCGGCTTAGGACACAATGGATGAGTTTTTATCAAAATAAAGCTTGTTCTTTATTTTGGATTCTTTTAGTTTTTCAATGGCATCATCAATTCTTAATTTACCTTGTTCTAATTGTTTAATGTGCAAGCTCAAAAAATCATCCTTAGACATGTTTCCAGACCAAGGAAAATTTGAACATGCAAAAATATGAGAGTGAATTGGAAATAACAGTTTTTGACAATACATGAGTTCAATCTCATATTTCACAATAAGTGGATGTCCTCCTCAATTTGACCATTGGCCTCTAGATTATATGCAGTATTGAGAGACAAACGAATAATGTGATGTTCAAATAAATCTTTAGCTTCCCTCGCATCTAAACCTAACTCTCCATGATTGACAACTACTTTCTCTAGGTAGCCAAAGTGACTTATGTTGTCTTCAAGAAAACATTTTCAAACATTGTAAGTGGTTTTAGGGCTTAGTGCACATCCCTCTACATGATTAGTTAAGTTGTCTCTTGCAAGTACAATGTAACGCATTTTGTCAATACCTTTAGGCATAGTCACAAGATTTGCTACCCACTTGTAGTGAATACAAGGTTGATAGGTAGGATGCAAAGGATCTCTATGTTTGATTGATGAATGAAGTTGACATGTAGAACATGCAAAAACATAGTTACTAATGTCAATAGACATCCTAGGCCAATAATATGTACTCTAATTTTTCATATGTTCCAAGAAATCCTTTATGACCTGCCCATAATGTTTCATGCATGTCCTTCATTACTTGCAACTGAAGACCTTGTTTTCCTAGGAGTCATTGTGGATTTTTAACCTTACCTTTAGCATGTCTCCAAAGATAACCATTACATAGGAAAGAGTTGTAAAATTGTTTTTGAATGTTATGGAATCTACTCGTAGTCCAACTAGGTAATGGTTGTAGTGTACTTAGATACTTTCCTATGCCGCTACATTCATTTTTGTACTCAGACTCACTAAATTGCTCATACTCGTATATATGTGGAATATAATGAAATAAGGTCACATTATTTATTAGATCACTTTCAAGATCATTATCAAATCTAGCTCTTGATAACATATCAACAACTGAATTCGGCTTACCTAAAACATGAACTAACTCAAGATTTATGAATTTAATATATGGGATCCATCTAAGCATGACTATATCAGGAGAGGAACAATTGGCTATCATTCCAATGAGAGGAAACAATCAGTATCAACTTTGCATTTGCACCTATGAAATATTCCTTGTCCATTTTCAAAGCTATTAGCATACCCCATAGTTCTTGTTTGATTTGTGGATACTTTTGTTGTGTTTCATGTAAAATTCTAGCCCCAAACATAATTGCTTATCTATTCCCTTCAGTATCATTTTAACTTTTGATCCAAACTATACCATTAGGACTAGTATCAATAGTCAACATAATAGGTTTGTTAATAGAATAGTCTACACACTTAAGGCTGGGAGCTTCAAGCAACAATTTCTCTAATTTACGCATAACTTGTGTGTGTTTTTCAATCCAATTTAATTTTCATTTCTTCCTCAACAAGTCATAAAATTGGAAACATGAGGAAAGTGTGGGATGCAAATAACATAGAAGATGCAAGCACCAAGAAATCTATGTACCTCACTCACATTGTTACAATTTTCCAAAGTTTTGCTAATGGCATCAACTTTTTGTGGGTATGGATTTTGACCATAGTGGCCACATAAATCTCCAACAATAAGAACCTCGTTGACACCAAAAAAAAAATCTATGGAAAATGTGAGACCTACCTCTTCAAATCATTGAAATATCCGTTCACAATAAGAGATACAATCAAGAACAAATTTTTGACATTTAGATTAATCTAAAGTAGCATCCTTTGCGTGTTCCTCAACCCCTTTAATTGGAATATCATCAATGAATGGCATGGTTATATGAGGGATGAAGTCATGTAAGACCATATTCATCACATTCATCATATGAGCCAGATGATTAGTTTCTCTTTGAGGTAAAGTACACACCCTCACTAAGCCTAAAGGAATTTCCATTGTGGTTATGTCATGACTATCAATTGCTAATTGGAATTGGTCATACCCAGAATACAAATCACCCATTGAATAGGTAGAATGTCCTTAAAATGATTCAACAAATGTAACTACAATTGGACTTGTTTCTACATTTCTTATGGTGACTTTATTGATGGGTTGAAGATGTTGAATAGAACATAGTTTCCACTCTTTTTAGGCACAATGAACCATATATTTGAGTAAGGTGCAAAATATGGCTTTAAAATTCTCATGTTTATCTTCTCCTTAAGTGGTTTCATTAGCTTAGGTAAGTGATCCTTTGGAACTGGTATGAAGCAAAGATTCCATGGAATATGTGGAATAGGAAAGATAATCATGGTTTCAAATAGCTTAGGATTTGTGCAACCTATCTTATGAGGATACATAGTAAAGGCTTTTCCATGTCTACATATCACTCTCTCAAATTTATCTCTCTCTGCTAGCAAAAGAAAGTCATCATCTCTACCAATTTTCACATCTTTGATTGTCTCATCCATGAATGTATATCCTATGTTTTTCATATCTCAAAGAATTAGATCGTTTTTCACATCAATAACTTTTTCATTACTTCCTTGGGCTAATGGCTGAGCTATGGTTTTGATTTTCTTTTCTACTAAAGAAAAGGCTATCATCTATATCATCCTCAGGCTAAATGCATTCTAGTTAGTCAAAAAGTTTTTTTTTTTTTTATTTGTGGAAGATGCAATTCAACCTTTACTTTCATGTACCAAAGAGACATCACTTAGCTCAATGGAATAAAACCTTGCCTCTTTTTATAGGTGGAGAGCCAAGTGTTGGTCCAAATGTGTGGCTACATGAAGCGAGCCTAATAGATTAGCTTAATACATATTAGGCTTCTCATAATTTGTGAATAATAAATGTGCATTCATTTGGAGCATATGCTAGAAGTTCTCAAAGGTTAAATGTGTTGGTTTATCTCACTGAAAGATAAAAGAGATAATTGGAGATATTCTCATGATTCTATTAGGACCCAAATCCATGAATCTATTTTGAATTCAAAATTCAACCAATTCCTAGAAATGAGGATCACTTTTAGGTGAAACTTCCAACAATCATCAAGTCAAAAAGGATGTGTATATACACCATGATTTGAGTCATGGAAAAGAGAGCTAATCATTGAGTTTAGAGCTGAACATTACACTCTCATTGAGTGGATTATGTACTACTTGATTTGAGGCACGTCCTCCACATATCCTTTGTATTATATGTTCATTAACAATACATATTATACTTCATTTCTATTGATTTTTGGATCTCTCTTATGGTACTTTGAGAAACTCTATCAACTTCTCGAAGTCATTTCTTTGTGTATAGGTATTCAATGTGCAATTCATTGGTTAGATCACTTACTAGGATTGTGCTAAGTATGCGTACCAATTTTGATCATGATTGGATCCATGGAGCTTGAGATATGAGTGATTATATGTGATAGGGTCTATGTATCACCTTCTTCTTGAAAAGTCGGGTTTACCCCCGAGACTTCTTAGATACATTGCTCTGTGTAAGATCATCCTAAATTCATGAAGTAATTTGTTGTATCTTTCTTAAAACTTCAATTTAAGGTGTACAAAAGGTATTTGGAAAATTTCTATGAGAATCTAAGCATTGAGCAAATTATTGAGAGCTATCTTTAATAAATAGAGAGTATAGATCTTGTTGGGGGATTCTTAGACAAGGAGTTTGAGGGTTTGTAGGAGAAAATGAAAGGACTAGAAGAGGAAATACACCTTGGAAGCTTCTGCCGATTGATTACAGTAAGACAATTACAATGTTTGAAGCAAAATACAAGCCAATACTTCTGTGCACAATCACACAGAGTGCTCAATTACAAAATACCCAATATCCCAAAGTCTTCTTGCCACCGGCCTCCTCTGCACCAGACCTCCACCTGTTTCAAGCTTATCCTTGTGCACACCTTGCACCAAGCTTCCACAAAAGGGGGGGGGAGTGAATACCTTCTGTCGGCACTGCAATGAGACCTTGGGATCCTTGGGGGAGTATAGCTTAGCACTCTCTGCACCAATCCTTAGTCACTCTCCATGCACCTTGCACTTCCACTTCTCTGCATCGCACTCTGGTGACTCTTGCACTTCTCTCTCTTGCTTTCCTTAGACTATGCTTCTCCTGCTTACTCTAAGATTGGTCCAAGAATAGACCTTGCCTTGATTTGAGTGTATCGATCACGTACGCTCCTAACTGCAATGGTATCTTGGTGCTCACTTTGATGTCCCAAGATTGTCTTTCCAAGTGGCAGCCAACGACTCACTATTTTGTCCTGTAGTGTCTTTAGACTAAAACCCAAAATTTTAATGGGGGGGGCCATACTTTCACCTGTGCATACCTTGCCGCTTCACATACCTTCACATTTTCTTTTAAGTATTCACTTTTGCACCTAAGGGGGGGGTTCACCTGAACCTTCCAAAACACTTTAAAACACACTTTGAACTTTAGGGAAATTAGAGAAAATACCTCTGCAACCTGCAACTCACTTTCTCCAATTTACCCTTTGTGGACAATTAATTGTGCACTACCTGTGCACTTTGACACCTGCATTTTAGCACTTTGACTTTGCACCTGTTGACTTTGACCTTGACCTTGTTGACTTTAACCAATTGACTTTGAGCAGTTGACTTTGATCTTTTGACTTTGACTGCAGTTGACTTTGACCAACATTACTTTTATGGGCTCAACAGTTGCCCACTACCTAATGTGCCAAAACGCTGAGCATATAGGACACCATGATAATGGAGCTGCAAAAACTGGAAGAGGACATCTGAGCAGCAACCAATTCCACGAGAACAAGCACCAGAAAAGAACCAGAAGTGGGATGTTTTATTATGGAAAAGCAAAAAGGAGGGCAATGGGAGGGTAGAAGGGAAGGGGCAGGGAGGGCTGATGGGGATGAGAGGTATAGGGTTGGGAGGGTTAAGGATGTGGTTGGGCAGATGGGTAAAGGGAGGGATTGGGAGAAGGATTATGGGGTCTGGAGAGGGGAAAAATGATCAAAGAGGAGAGCTATAGAGGGAGCATATGTGAAATATTGAACATATGGTGAGAGGAGGTGATAACAGACAATGTGGCCAATGAGGTGAAATAAAAACTTGTGGTAATTGTGCACAAAACATGTGGGTTTGGACCAAAAGTCAAAGAAAAAGTGGGAATGTGGAAAAATAAAGTCAAAAACTGAGTCCAGAGGTGCCAAAAAACATGAAAATGACTCCATTTTTGTAAAAAACGGCCAACCGAGGCACGATCCAGAGCCAAAAGGTTTGAGCCATAAAAAATAAAAATAAAATAAAAATAAAAATAAAAAATAAGATAAATTGTATATTTTCAAAAATAAAATATAAAATTAAAAAAAATTGGTCTTTTTTTTTGGTCCCTTTTTCGAACGCCCAAATAAAAAAATAAAAAGAAAATAATAATAATTAAAAAATAAAGAAAAGAAATTAAAAAAAAGGGAAAAATAAAAATAAAAAAATAATAAGGGGGGGGGGGCTGTTAGAACGGGGGGGGGGGGGGGGGGGGGTTTGGTCGGTGGTGGTCGGTGGGGGGGGGGGAGGGGGGAAGGGGGGGGGGGGGGGGGAGGGGGGGGGGGGGGGAAGGGGGGGGGGGGGGAAGGGGGGGGGGTGGGTGTTTTTTTTTTTTTTAAATTGCCTCAACCCGAAATTCCTGGGGGGGCTTTTTTTTTGTTTTTTTGTTTTTTTTTGGTGGTAGAAAATAACCCAAAAAGTAGAAAAAAGGAAGGAAAAATCCAAAAAATTGCCAAAAAATTCTGTAAAAATTCTCATGAAATTTTTTACAGGGCTAGGCCCCATTTCTTTCATCAAACCCCAGAGAGCCTCCTTTTATTCCTCCTATTTGTCAAGAAAATGACATCGGAAAGGGATTAAAAATGCTAGAAAAATGCTAAAATTGCTAGAAAAATTTCCAAAAAATACCCAAAAGTTTTTTGTTTGCAGAGGTTATGAAATGCCTTCTAGGTTTGGTCAGTGGTGGTCGGTGGGGGGCGGGGGAGGGGGGGGAGGGGGGGTGGGTGTTTTTTTTTTTTAATTTCCTCAACCCGAAATTCCTGGGGGGCTTTTTTTACACCAGGGACAAGAATGAAATTGCTAAAGAAAAGTACTAAAATTGAGCAAAATGAGATGAGAAAGCTATGTACAACCTGGACAGATTTTGTAGTTCCAGGTGATCCATAATTCTTCAAGTGTGTTGATGATAGGCCTTGAGCCTGGATATGTTGACCAGTGGCAAGGCCTCTCCTTTCAGCGTCTCTAACTCCATAGCACCCCAATTTAGCATTGTTTTGACTCTGTAAGGTCCTTCCCAATGTGGAAGCCATTTTCCTCTCAGTTGTGTATGAAGATGAGGTCTATAGAGAAGAACTAACATGCCTGCTTCAATGTTGTTGTTCCACAGATGTCGATCATGTGCCTCCTTCCTCTTCATCTGAGTCTCTATCAATTGTTTTGTTGCTAGTAGACGAATCTCCTCCACTTTATGTAGTGCTCCGAGCCTCTGAGAGACATCACAATCCTTCTTGCCCTGCAGTATCTTAGGTGATCCATGTAAAAGTTCAAAGGGCTCAATGGGCAATATGCCATAAACAAGTTGGAATGGAGAATATCCTGTGGCCTCTTTGTAGGCTAACCTGTATGCCCATAGGGTACCTTGATAAGCAATGCCCCAGGAAGTGAGTTGTAACATACACTCCTTTCTTAACATGGAGATTAAAACCTTATTTGTCCATATATACTTCTCCCTGTAACTCACCATCTAGGAAAGCATTCTTCACATGCATCTGATGCAAGGTCCATGCTTTGTTGTAGCTAATGTAACAAGTGTTCTGACAATAGAACTTTTGGCTACACGGCTGAACATTTCCTCATAATCAATGCCATATGTTTGTGTATATCCTTTTGCTACCAATCCCGCTTTGTACTTGCTTATGCTACCATCAACATTGTGCTTTATCTTGTAAACCCACTTATAGCCTCTGGATTTCTTTACCTGCAGCAATGGAACCAACTTCCACGTATCATTTTAATAAAGTGCAACCGTCTCCTCATCCATAGGTTTTTCCTAATCTGCATTTCCAATTGCATCTTCAAAACAAGAAGGTTCTGCATCTTGTATTACCTTGGTCATGTAGGCACAATGACGAGCCATATAACTATCATACATCAATCGTTGCACTAAATTTTGCATCCTCTCAGATCTTCTTGGTCATTGATCACTCCTCCTTGTATCATCTGTATGTGCCTTTCTAACTCTTGGAGCCTTCAGAGAGGGCCTTCCAAGTTCCTCATGAAGGGTTTTTTCTAAACTGCTTGAATCTCCATCAATCTCTTTAAAACCTGTAGATGTTTTACTACCAGCAGAAAGCTTTTCTTTACCTTTCTTTGATGTAGACGATGAATTTTCTGGACTAAAATTTCAAGATTAAGTCCATCTTTGGCATCTGCATAGAAGCTTGAAATTTCATCAAACACAACATCTCTACTCACCTTCACCAGTCGTGTGAGTGGGTTATAACATTTATATCCCTTTGCTCAAGGGAGTACCCAAGGAAGATAAATTTTTTTGCTTTTGGATCAAGCTTCGTCCTCAACTCATCTGGAACATGTACATATGCAATACAACCAAATACTTTCATATATGATAAGTTTGGCTTTTTACCTGTAAACTTCTCTTCAGGTGTAACTTGATGTAAAATAGTAGTCTGCATTCTATTCATGATGTATACTATAGTATGCACAACTTCTGCCCAATAACAATGAGGCATATTCTTCTCAGCCATCAGAGCTCTTGCTATTTCTGCAATATGTCTACTTTTGTGTTCAATGATGCCATTCTCTTGTGGTGTGTACCTGCATGAAAACTGACATCGAATTTCATGACTTTTTAGAAAAAATTTGAACTCCTTTGACATGTATTCACCTCCTCCATGAGGTGTTAATGTTTGAATATACTTCCCTGTCTTCTTTTCCACCATAGATTTAAAATTCTGGAAGTGAGTGAACATGTCACTCTTCTCTTTCATTAGATATACCCATACTTTTTGTGTATGGTCATCAATGAAAGTAACATAAAACCTACAACTACCCATAGATGTGGTCTTTGTAGGACCCCAAACATCTGTATGTATTATTTCTAGCACATTCTCACTAACATGCTTATCATGCAAAAATGATGTTTTTGACTGTTTACCAAATTGACATGCTGCACATACCTTTTGCATTTATGCAACCTTGAAATTTGGTAGTCCATTGAAAATATCCTTTGACTGCATCAATTTCAACCTCTAAAAATTTGCATATCCAATTCGTTTGTGCCAGATCTCTATATCAACAATAACACTTGCACCTTTTGCAAACATGGCTGCATTCATTTCAAGAATTTTCACATTTACCCACTTTGTTTCCTTTGGCTATCAATCTTCCATCCTGTTCGTATTCTTCTACATATTCCCATCAGCATTGGATCTGACTTGTAATCCTTGGTCAACCATTTGTCCAACAAAAACTAGATTATTTGTTATGTTTGGAACATGCAGCACATCAACAAGATGTTTTACCTTCCCATCCTCCATAGACAATGCTATGTTTCCTATATGCTCAATAGGGTGTGATGCGCCATCACTTGTTTAAACATATCCAAGAAATGGCAATTTATGCAAACTACTAAACCATTTTGCATGACTGTTCATGTGATTTGAACCACCTGAATCAACATACTATACATTTCCATTTGATTTTGAAACATCAGTAGACATCATATTCATCATGTGATGTTGAACCATGAACAACTTCTCAGAGTCATCCGCACTTGTGGATGCATAGCTACTTTTCTGCCTTCTGTTATTTTGATTCTTCAACCTACAATCATGTTCAAAGTATCCAAGTTTACCACAATTCTAGCATCCTTTATTTGTCATTACCTAAATCATTTCTTTGGAAATTTCTACAAAATCTTTGGCTCCCCCTGCCTCGAAACTATCCTCTACCTACTACATGATTCTGATGTTGACTTTGGTGTTGGTTATTGTTTCCTCTTCCACTTCAGAAGCCTCTATCTTTGCCTCTCCTTCTGCCAGAGTAGAATACCTACTCAAAACTAGGTTTTCCTTAGGAGTTTGAGCCCTCACCAAGATTCTTTTCTTCAATAATCAACATGGACACTAGATCAACAAAATTTAGAATATTTTCCTTGGTCTGAATAGACATTCTGAACTGCTTATATGTAGCTCCTAAACCACAAACTCACACTTCCACCTTATAATCATCTACATTCACCAAAATAGATGCAAGTGACTCACATATGCTTTTGATTTTCAAGGTGTAGTCACTTATCGAGATGCCTTTTTCTCCAATGTATGTAGCTTGTTGTTGTGTTGCAATTTCCATGCCTTTGTATTGGTCTCATACAATGTGAGCAAGCTGTTCTGAGCCTCTTTCGGATTTGTGGCATCTTGTATGTGCCCAATCATGCTATCCTGTATGCTAATAGATCGCCAATACATTACCTTTCATGCCCCTTGATTCGATTCCTCATATGCTCTTAACTGGTCCATAGTTCGATTCCTCTCTGGTAAATGCGAAGCATTTTCATTCTCTCCAATGTTCTTCTAGTAGCCTTTTCCCATCAAGAAATTCATCATTCTGAATCTCCAAGCATGCAAGTTGTCCTTGTCTAGCTTATCACTCATAAGCTGACTCATTCCATCCGTGTTTGCCATTTTTGCAATAATTTACAACACTGCAAAAACACTACAAGTAGTACTTCTGCTTGGACAATGTCACACTATGACGTGACACTTTGATCTCAAAAAATCATAGTTTTCGTGTATCAACAGTACAAAAAATCGCTTGAAATTCATGATCTGGAATATATCAGTGTTTCCAAAGAGGATACATGTTACAATTTTGCAAACTAGCTTGTTTTTTTTGTGGGCCCCACTTTATGGGTTCAAAATGGAGGTCAAGATGGCTCCAAAACAGAAATCTAACGAACAAGAGTGATCCTAAAGGGATAACTCATGAAAATATTTTGAGGCCTTCTCCTTCATGCCAATTTTCGTAGCAATCTAATACCATGTTATAAGGAAGGAGATAAGGAAGAGAGCTCACATACACACATCCTCACAATCAAAGAGGAGCACACACATAGATTGAGGCAAGGAAGAATGATCTTCTTCTATTATATAAAAGGAATCTACAAGAATGACCTAAAAGAACCCTTGATATATACCGGTGTGATTACTATACATGTTAGAGAAATGAAAAAGTGATACGTGTCATCTTGGATCATCACATGTTGATAGATGTATATATCAACATTTGTGTGTATGTAGATGATATAATACTCAAAGGTAATGATGCTGAAGGCATTAGGAGGATCAAGCTACAAATGAAGGAGGAATTCAAGATCAGTGACCCAAGGCAACTCCCATACTTCATAGGGTTGGAAGTCGTATACATAGAAAATGGTATGTATCTCACTCAAAGGAAATACATCAAAGATATGCTTGCTAAGTTCAAAATGGAGAACTCCACGTTGCAGGTACATCTATGGTGATGAGTTTGAAGCTAAGTGCTCATGAAGGAGAGCCAATTTGACAACATGTTATTAGAGCTTAGTGGGTAGTTTATACTATGCCGCATTAACTAGGCTATATATTTGCTACAGTTTGAGTGTGCTAACTCAATTTATGCACACTCCCAAGAAACCTCACATGGAACTAGCCATGAGGATACTTGAATGGAACCATTAATGAAGGTCTATACTATCCATATACATTTGATATAGACATAAAACACTTCTCTGATGCAGATTGGGCAGGTTCTAAAGATGATAGTAGTACATCAAGATATCTCACTTTTTCAGGTACAAAACTTATCTCATGGGCATCAAAGGAGCAACCTACTGTTGCACTCTCATCAATTGAAGCTGAATATAGAGGATCTGCATCCAATGCAACTCAGGAAACTATGTGGATCAAAACGTTGTACACAGATTTAGGTCTCAAGTCTTCTATTCCTCACATCTTTGGAGATAACATTAGCTCACTTCACTTTGCATCTAATTCAATCTATCATGCGAGGACCAGACATATAGAATTCCACTATCATTATATGCCAGAGAAACGATCACAAGTAAGGAGATTGAACTCTTATATGTATCTACTCAACAACAATGTGTAGATATGATGACCAAGGCATTGGATGGAGTAAAGTTAAATAGGTTCAAAGTTATGATTGGACTATAGGAAGTATTGAAGGATTAAAGACTCAAGCATCTTAGGATTAAGGGGGATCTATTGGTGTATGAAGCAAGCCTAAGAGCTTAGCTTAATGCGTATTGCAGTTCTCATTATTTGTGAAGAACAAATGTACATTCATTTGGAGCATATGCTAGAAGTTCTCAAAGGTTAAATGTGTTGG
The DNA here is from genome assembly GCA_020310875.1 of Ceratopteris richardii. Taxonomy (NCBI): domain Eukaryota; kingdom Viridiplantae; phylum Streptophyta; class Polypodiopsida; order Polypodiales; family Pteridaceae; genus Ceratopteris; species Ceratopteris richardii. Next base: position 40,468,901 of record CM035415.1, read on the forward strand.
TTTATCTCCGAGTGAAAGATACAAGAGACAATTGGAGATATTCTCATGAGTCTATTAGGAGCCAAATCCATGAATCTATTTTAAATTCAAAATTCAACTAACTCCTTAGGTGAAACTTTTAATAGTCATCAAGTAAAAAAGGATGTATATATACAAGAGAGCTAATCACTGAGCCTAGAGCTGATCATCACACTCTCATTGAGTGGATTATGTACTTTCTCAAAGTGAGAGACGTCATCCCCATCTCCTTCGTATTATATTTTCATTAGCAATGCATATTATACTTCATTTTTATTGAGTTGTGAATCCCCCTTACAATACTTTTAAGAACTCTGTCAACTTCTTAGAGTCATTTCTCTGTGTGTAAGTAATCATTGTTTAATCTATTGATTGGATCACTTATCTAGGATTTTGCTAAGCATGCTTACAAAGTTTCATTATCATTGGATGCATAGTCCATGAGATATGAGTGATTATATATGACAAGGTATGTGTATCATGTTCTTCTTGAAAAGTCAGGTTTATCCCCCAAAATTCTTAGATACATTGCTTTGTGTATGGCCATCTTGAATTCATGAAATAACTTGCTATAACTTGCTTAACACTTCAATTGGTGTGAAAAAGATCTTTGGATAATTTTTACTAGGATGTGAGCACTAATAAAAATACGGAGAGATTTCTTCCATAAATAGAAAGTTTCTCAATGTATTTTGAACTCATATCTTATCTATTTTGATACAGAAGTTTGTGAATGATGCTCCAAACTACTCTTGTGTTTTATTTGCATAGATTGGAAGTCTATGGAGTGTAATAAGTGTCTCTAAAGTAATAAAGGCTGGTCTTGAATAGAACTTTGCCAAGACAATGTCATCTCTACACTATGCCCATCACCTCTTCAAAAAATTAGGAACTTTGCAACCTTTATAAGTTTCAAATAATGATGCAGATCATTCCATTCTTGATAGAGATCTACTAGATGCACTTGTTGATGAGGGGACTAACATAGAAGAGGAAATAACTATCCCTAAATTCTTGGTGCAGACTTTGAGAAGATATGAAATTAGATGCAGACTTGTCATATTGTACTCGTTCATGCTCTCATACTACTTCCTTTGCATGAGATTTTTATGCATTGGTTTTTTGTAGTCTTTGTGATGAGAATGAGCCTCTTTCTTTTGATGAAGCACAAAATTGAAAAAATTGGATGGCTGGTATGCAATCAAAATATGATGCCATTACAACAGATCGATGGTATACTGAGGTTTTTACCGAGGAAAATGAACGCGGCTTAATTTGCCGTGATGCTGGTGTAAAGGTCGGTTTGCGTGTCGGTACCAAAGAGTCCGTATATGCGTCGGTATATGCGTCGGTATATGTGTTGGTATATGCGTCAGTATATGCGTCGGTATATGTGTCGGTATATGCACCGGTAATACCGACGTTCATACCGAGGCTTCTGCTGGAAGTATCGTCGCCTATACCGTCGCCTGCTGGGTGTACCGATGATTATTCCGATGACACTACTAGGAGTACCGTTGCGTATACCAACGACCATACCTGCAAAATTTTTTTTGGGCAGAGTGTTTTGTCTTTTGCTACAGCAACATTACCATGATGTTGCTTAACAAAAGACAATACACTCTGCCCAAAAAAAACCGAGTACATGTGATGTGTACTCTAATGACAACCGAAATATGATTTCATGAAACAAAGTATTATTGGACACAAAAGAGATAATCAAAATGAACTATGAACCATATACAAAAGAAGTTATATATTTCAATAATGAAGCATGTACAAGAGTGTGGCAAACCACTGTCATATATGACGCTTTTACAAAATGTGGCAAAGCAATGTATTGCCATATGAAAATCAAATACAAAATATTGGTCTTCCACTGCCGTACACATGCAAAGAACGTTCCATATCAACAGTCCTGCAACAAAGAACATTAATGGAATGAGATAAATTCACATGAAAATTACAAACAACAAGTAAAAACCAAGTTTATAAATAAATTACCTCATCGCAAATGCTCCCATGAAACTACCGCACCGCGTCCCTCCAAGTCCTACAATAGTGCAGTCAACCCATGACTATATCTGTAAGACTTCTTCGTTTGTGTTGGAAGACGACCCATTGCCAGCTCCTGAAACAAATATAAAAAGATTAGAGAAACATAGATGAGAAATTTAACACAAATAAATTCAATAAATGAAATGGTACTTACAAACTCATGACGCATCGTGTCATATCCACCGCTGCCCAAATGTGATGGTCCAATCGTATCTAAACGTGTGGCTGCGACATTTCGCTGCTGGCGATATCGATCAGGAGTCTGCTGCTGCTCGTCACGAATCATGTCCCACTCCTCAGCATCTAACCATATAGGCTTTGGTAAGCCTTCTCTGAATGCATCACGTGCCTTGAATCGTCGATGGGACATGACCTCACGTGCAGTGTGCAGAATCCACTCTGAACTGACAATAAACTGTCCATCGGTTGGTCGGAACTCCTGGTAAATGGTCTGTGTGATATAATTCTTCCGATCTTTATCCTGTTCACTCCATTTCAGCATGATGGAGTGTCCAAATTGGATGGATCAAAGCTATCGTATGCGTGCATGCATTGCTTTTCTAGCCGCATCCATCACCGGAGCTCCATCTCGGATACTATACACCTTGGAGTCATCATGGTCATGAGCACCCCAAGGTGTACGTGGTGTTCCACGTGGTGTACTGCATGGCGTACCTACATCTGAGGTACTCGTCCTAGGAGTAGAAGTGGGCGACACAATGTCCGTCGCACTGCCTCCACAACAATCGCCTCCTCCGCCTCCAGACCTACCTGTAGATCCACTCCTAGAACCTCCTGCTCCAGAGCGTGACCTCGATCTACGAGACGGGCCAGAACCTGTATCGCACTGAGGTGTCGAATGCACATGTCTACTAGTAGACCCAATAGGAGATGGCTGCAAGGATGGTCGTGGTGGAGTCACAAAGCTAGGAGACATACCTCCTACGGGAGTAGCACCACCCGCAGGAGTGACACTGGCAGGAGTGACACTGGCAGGAGTGACACCGGCGGGAGTGACATCGGCGGGAGTGAGGCCAGCGGGAGTGAGGCTTAGTAATTGCCCACAACTCTCGCATACGACCTTGCTCTTCTAAGTCCTCCCTTTGTGCTTTGCTTTCTTTCTTTCCTATCAAAGTTTTCCAAAGCATCTCTCCCACATTCTTAAAAATATGCATCGGGTCTACCAAATGATTGATCACCAATTCACTCCAATAAGGGAGTTCATGAAAAATGGACAACCGTTTCATGCCAGCAACTGGATTTTCTGAATCCCACAGTTGTTTCCAATCGCTAGCTTTCATTTGGTGTTGCGCTTGTCGACCAATTTTCCCTTCACGTAAAACATGTCCATCAGGCAAATATCTATGATGTCCTTCATAGACAGTTTTACGTAGTGCTTTGGAATAGCGTGCTTCGAGTCGTGGTCCACATAAAGGACAAGCATGGTAACCCAAAATTGATAAACCTGAACATTAACCATAATCAGGCCAATCATGCATTGTCCACATAAGTATGCCTTGCACTTGCATGTCTCGTCTTCTTATAGGTTGAGACATGTCACGCACAGTAATCCCATCCCATAAAATGCGCAGTTCTTCCACAAGTGGTGCAAGATATACATCCATGTTTTTTACCTTATACTTACCTGGTACAATAAGAGCTAATAATAAATGACCTTTCTTTGTGGCCAACCATGGTGGGATATTATCACTGGGTACAATGGAGCAAAGATATCTATACAATGGCCTAGACGTATGGACCGAGGCTCACTAGCAAACTCTGGCCACTTACTATCTATGTGCTTCCAAGCATCAGAGTCAGCTGGCACTCACATTACATTATCTGTAGACCTGCTCTTTGTATGCCATGACATTAACTCAGCTATAGATTTGCATCTAAACATGTCCTTAATTCGTGGAATGATAGGAAAGTGGTGAAGAACCTTTGCAGGGATTGCTCGCCTACAACGTCTTCTCTTAATCTATTTGCTCCACACTTTGGACATACGTGGAGATGCTCATACTCATTCCGAAAGAGAATGCAATCATTCGGACAAGCATGAATTTTAGTATAATCCATTCCAATGGATTGTAAAAGTTTTTTCGCATCTCCACGTGTTGGAGGCATGTCATTGCCCTCTAGCAAAAATTGATCTTTAAGAAGCCTGCAATAAGCAATTAAAATGATATTAGTAAATGAAGTTATTGTGATACAACAATGAAAGCCAATTTGTTCTCCACTTACCTAAACAATTCAGTGACACTACTATCTGACCATCCATAAATGGATTGCAGATTGAGCATCGCGAGTGAAGCACGTAGTACAGATATCTTTGCTCCATTGTAAAGCAGTAAATGAGCTAATCTTCACATGTTTTCATATTCTTCATCAACTTCTGATCGTGGTATTTCTGTTGTGTCCATCTCGACACCTTCTTCACCATCATGATCTTTGTCCATCTCATAAAATGCTTCAAGCATCTCTTCCATATGTTCATTCTGTGTAATATTATTAGTGCTTGCTTGTATGTCTAAGTTCTTTTTTGCTCTCTTTTGTCCACGAGAGGTTACCAGTGCAATGTCGTTTGGGTCCATCTGCTCACCTGGGGGACCATGCCACTACAACATATGAGGGGCATACCGACGCTGCATATATCGACAGTCATAGTTGGCGTCAGTATAGCCCTCGAAAAATCTCACTAAGAGATATCGACGGTCAAGTGACTGTCGGTATGACCGTTTTAAACGGATCGTCGGTGTGGTCTGCAGCCGCTGGTATATGCGTCGGTATAGGCATCGGTATAAGCGTCGATAATTTACTGAGAACTACCGACACGTATATCGACGTCCATACCGGTGCCTATACCGGCGGCGAGTTTTAAACATACCGCGAACCCGAGAGCAAAACTTCACATTTTTGCGCGTGTTTGAGTACTGTCGGTCTACTGTCGAACTTGCACGTACGAACCTGCATTGTCTTGTGAACACACGCACACACACGGATCTCTCTCTCTACACACACACTCTCTCTCTCGGCTTAGCTCTCACATCTTGGTAAGTGCTACGCGTACTGTTAGCATTTGTGTTTCTCTATGCTTTAGGGTTTCTAATTTCTCTTTTCGTTGATTTTGTAGAAGTTCTTTGGCGTCAATTGTTTGGAATTGGACGAGAGACGACCTACATTACGCTTTGACGACAACGATTCAAAGAGGAACATACTTGTAAGTGATTCTTTTATTCGCTATTGATAGAGAGAGAAGAAGAAAGAGAGAGAGAGAGAGAGAGAGAGAGAGAGAAAGAGAGAGAGAAGAGAAAGGAAGATACACATTAATTTACACATGCATACATACACACATACATGTACACACATGCATGCTTACATACACACACCTATACACACATGCATGCTTACATACACACACACATATACACATATGCATGCATACACACACACATAAATTTACACACATGCATACATACACACACATGCATACACACATAGATACACACACATATATACACATATGCATACATACACATACACACACACATATACACACATACATACACACACACACACACATATACACACATACATACACACACACACATATATACACACATATACACACATGCATGCATACATACACACACATATACCGGCATGCATGCATACACACATATATACACACATGCATACATACACACATATACACACATGCATGTATACATACAGTCACATGTATACACATGCATATACATACACACACATATACATACATGCATGCATACATACACACACGTACACACACATGCACACACATGCATGCCTACATACACACACATACACATACACACACATGTATACATACACACACACATGTACACATGCATACATACACACACATATATACACACATGCATACATACACACATATAATCCTATTTTTATTTTGAAGTTTTTTTTTTACATCAAATATATAAAAATAGGATTAGGGTTTTAGGATTTTAACACCTATATAACATATATGCACACATACGCATGCACATATAATACATATATACATGTATATACACATGTATACAGAAATATACATATTTTAGGTCTAGATATTTAAGATTAGGGTTTTAGGGTTTAGTATTTCAGATTTAAGTCTAAGTCTTTCTGATTAGGGTTTTAGGATTTTAATACGTAGATAACATATATACACAAACACACATATACATATAATACATACATACATGTAGATACACATGCATACAAAATAATACATATTTTAGATTTAAATCTTTAAGATTAGGGTTTTAGGGTTATAACACCTACATAACATAGATGCACACATACACATACACATGTAATACATATATACATGTATATACACATGTATACAGAAATATACATATTTTAGGTCTAGATATTTAAGATTAGGGTTTTAGGGTTTAGTATTTCAGATTTAAGTCTAAGTCTTTCTGATTAGGGTTTTAGGATTTTAATACGTAGATAACATATATACACAAGCACACATATACATATAATACATACATACATGTAGCTACACATGCATACAAAAATATACATATTGAAGATTTAAATCTTTAAGATTAGGGTTTTAGGGTTATAACACCTACATAACATATATGCACACATACACATGCACACATAATACATATATACATGTATATACACATGTATACAGAAATATACATATTTTAGGTCTAGATATTTAAGATTAGGGTTTTAGGGTTTAGTATTTCAGATTTAAGTCTAAGTCTTTCTGATTAGGGTTTTAGGATTTTAATCCGTAGATAACATATATACACAAACACACATACATATAATACATACATACATGTAGATACACATGCATACAAAAATATACATATTTTAGATTAAATCTTTAAGATTAGGGTTTTAGGGTTATAACACCTACATAACATATATGCACACATACACATGCACATATAATACATATATACATGTACATACACATGTATACAGAAATATACATATTTTAGGTCTAGATATTTAAGATTAGGGTTTTAGGGTTTAGTATTTCAGATTTAAGTCTAAGTCTTTCTGATTAGGGTTTTAGGATTTTAGCGTAGATAACATATATACACAAACAAACATATACATATAATACATACATACATGTAGATACACATGCATACAAAAATATACATATTTTAGATTTAAATCTTTAAGATTAGGGTTTTAGGGTTATAACACCTACATAAGATATATGCACACATACACATGCACATGTAATACATATATACATGTATATACACATGTATACAGAAATATACATATTTTAGGTCTACATATTTAAGATTAGGGTTTTAGGGTTTAGTATTTCAGATCTAGAATTTTAAGATTAGGGTTTTAGTTAAATATATAAAATTAAATATATAAAATTAAATATATAAAAATAGGATTACGTAAGGAAAAAAATCTGAATATATAAATAAATATATATAAAAAATAAGATAATTATATACATAAATAAATATAAAAAGAACTAGTGTTTTAAATAATTTAATTAAATATTTATAATTAAATATATAAAATTAAATATATAAAAATAGGATTACGTAAGGAAAAAAATCTGAATATATAAATAAATATATATATAAAATAAGATAATTATATACATAAATAAATATAAAAAGAACTAGTGTTTTAAATAATTTAATTAAATATTTATAATTAAATATATAAAAATAGGATTACGTAAGAAAAAAATCTGAATATATAAGTAAATATATATATAAAATAAGATAATTATATACATAAATAAATATAAAAAGAACTAGTGTTTTAAATAATTTAATTAAATATATATAATTAAATATAATTAAGTAAGGAAAAAATCTGAATATATAAATAAATATATATATAAGGTAGGATAATTATATAGATAATAAAATATGATAAGAACTAGTATTTTAAATAAATAAATGAAATATATATGATTAAATATATAAAAATAGGTTTAAATTTAATCATTTTAAATAGAGTGAATATATATACAATACACAAACACACATACTTATATACCTATCTATATTCACATATATATACATATACATATACATATATATATACACATGCATACATATATATACATGTTTTAGTTCTAGGTCATTTGGATTAGGGTTTTAGGGTTTCAACACCTACATAACATATATACACACATACACATACACATATAATACATATATACATGTATATACACATGTGTATAGAAATATACATAATCTAGGTCTAGATCTTTAAAATTAGGGTTTTAGGGTTTAGGCATACATATAACTTAATTAAGAGGAAAAAAATCTGAATAAATAAATAAATATATATATATAAAATAGGATCAATCAAGAAAAATCCGAATATATAGATTTTTAGGTTTAATAAAAAAACAAATGTTCCAAAATGTTTTAAAATGTCCATATTGTAGCAGATGACTTCTTTGGATCCTGAAGAGAGAATGGCATGTCCTTGCACATAGTGCAAGTATCAAATTTATCGAAAACGATGGATTTGTACTGCACATGTTAGAGAGTATGGATCCTTTGATAGCAGTCGACTGGAAAACCTACGGTACCATTCGCATGGTCCCCCAGGTGAGCAGATGGACCCAAACGACATTGCACCGGTAACCTCTCGTGGACAAAAGAGAGCAAAAAAGGACTTAGACATAGAAGCAAGCACTAATAAAATTACACAGAATGAACATATGGAAGAGATGCTTGAAGCATTTTATGAGATGGACGAAGATCATGATGGTGAAGAAGGTGTCGAGAGTTTCATGGACACAACAGAAATTCCACGATAAGAAGTTGATGAAGAATATAAAAACATGCGAAGATTAGCTCGTTTACCACTTTACAATGGAGCAAAGATATCTGTACTACGTGCTTCACTCGAGATGCTCAATTTGCAATCCATTTATGGATGGTCAGATAGTAGTGTCATTGAATTGTTCAGGTAAGTGGAGAACAAATTGGCTTTCATTGTTGTATCACAATAACTTCATTTACTAATATCATTTTAATTTCTTATTGCAGGCTTCTTTAAGATCAAAGTTTGCGAGAGGGCAATGACATGCCTCCAACACGTGGAGATGAGAAAAAACTTTTACAGTCCATTGGAATGGATTATACTAAAATTCATGCTTGTCCGAATGATTGCATTCTCTTTCCAAATGAGTATGAGCATCTCCACGTATGTCCAAAGTGTGGAGAAAATAGTGTTAGAGAAGACGTTATAGGCGAAGCAATCCCCGCAAAGGTTCTTCGCCACTTTCCTATCATTCCACGAATTAAGAACATGTTTAGATGCAAATCTATAGCTGAGTTAATGTCATGGCATACAAAGAGCAGGTCTACAGATAATGTAATGCGAGTGCCAGTTGACTCTGATGCTTGGAAGCACATAGATAGTAAGTGGCCAGAGTTTGCTAGTGAGCCTCGGTCCATACGTCTAGGCCTAGCTATGGATGGAGTGAATCCTTTTGGATTACGCAGTTCTTCATGGAGCACATGGCCTGTATGTTTGGTCAATTATAATATCCCACCATGGTTGGCCACAAAGAAAGGTAATTTATTATTAGCTCTTATTGTACCAGGTAAGTATAAGGTAAAAAACATGGATGTATATCTTGCACCACTTGTGGAAGAACTACGCATTTTATGGGATGGGATCACTGTGCATGACATGTCTCAACCTATAAGAAGACGAGACGTGCGAGTGCAAGGCATACTTATGTGGACAATGCATGATTGGCCTGGTTATGGTGAATGTTCAGGTTTATCGATTTCGGGTTACCATGCTTGTCCTTTATGCAGACCACAACTCGAAGCACGCTATTCCAAACCACTACGTAAAACTGTCTATGAAGGACATCATAGATATTTGCCTGATGGGCATGTTTTACGTGAAGGACAAATTGGTCGACAAGCGCAACACCAAATGAAAGCTAGCGATTGGAAACAACTGTGGGATTCAGAAAATCCAGTTGCTGGCATGAAATGGTTGTCCATTTTTCATGAACTCCCTTATTGGAGTGAATTGGTGATCAATCATTTGGTAGACCCGATGCATATTTTCAAGAATGTGGGAGAGATGCTTTGGAAAACTTTGATCGGAAAGAAAGAAAGCAAAGCACAAAGGGACGACTTAGAAGAGGGAGGCCGTATGCGAGAGTTGTGGACAATTACTAAGCCCAACGGAACAGTATCGTTACCAAGAGCTCATTGGGTGCTTCGCAGGATGGAAGAGCAACAAGTGAAGAAAACAATTTCAGAGTTTCGTACACCTACTGGATGCATGAGATGTCTAAAGACTGCTTTCACACGAAACGACGATCTTGCAGGACTCAAGTCTCATGATTGGCACAAGTTTTTATAGTTTGTGCTCCCTGTAGCCCTAAAAGATTGTCTTTCAGAGGATGTACGAAAAACCATTTATAAAATTAGTTCTTTAGTACGGTGGATATCTTCTAAAGAGATAAATAGAGATAACATAGAGAGACTGCGAAACTCCATGCTATCGAGGCTGTTTGTATGGTAGAGAAATACTTTTCCACAAGTATTCTCACTATTCAACTTCATTTACTAGTTCATGTAGTAGATGAAGTTGCAATAGCAGGAATTGTCCATAGTCGATGGATGTTCTTCTTAGAGCGCTTTATGAAGACATTAAGAGGGTTTGTTCGACAGAGAGCACGTCCAGAGGGTAGCATGGCAGAGGGATGGCTTGTACAAGAATCTCTTGTATTCATAACTGAGTTTCTACGTATATTGGACCCCAAAATGCCTCGCTTATGGAACGATGATGAAGATGTTCGTCTCGTAGGCGATGAACCACAAGGTAAAGGATTGCAAAGAAAAATGGATGCAGCTTTCAGAGAGAAGGCAATGAAGTTTTGCATAGTTAACTCTGAGCCTATGCAAAAGTGGTTAGAAAGGTATGAACTTGCCAAGGAAACTAATGCAAAGGAAATAGCTCAGTTTCGAAGAAATCGTTCCACTTGATTTTTGCCTCTTCCAAAAAATCTTCGACCTCTTCCACCTTTTCCAACGAGCAGATAGCTAGATGTAGCGGTTTCACAAGCAAAGGCAGCAGGTGAAGATATCTCTGAAGAAGAAGAAGAACTCGCAAAAGGATGTGATTGGGAGTATATTAAATACGGTGCACTATGGTCTCATGGACAACAGTTTTGAATCGCACGAATCGATCAAAACCGGTCTACTTTTGATAGTGGAGTGATGGTGAATTTTTTGCAAAAAAGTAGAGGGAGTGCAAGAGACGATAATGCTCTAGAAGGCGAGTTAGATTATTGTGGTGTGATTCAAGACATCTTGAAACTATCTTTCAGAAAGTTTGATTACTTTGTTTTTGACATGAAATGGTTCAAAGTAGTAACCTCTGGAAGAAACGCAATAGTGAGACGAGATAAGAGCGGTTTGCTTCAAGTCGACTCCACAAGATTATGGACAGATGAAAGGGATACATTTGTACTTCCCGAAAACTGTGAGCAAGTTGTTTTCATACCAGATTCAAAAGACCCAGAGTGGCTATTTGTTTTACAAGTCGCTCCACGTAGTAGACAAATTTTTGAAAACATAGATGTAGAAGAAAGTCCATCTCTAGTGGACTGAGATTCATTCGATAGTTGAGGAGGAAGAGATCATTGTTCGAGAAGAAGAGGTCATTGAAGAAGAGGTCATTGTTCGAGAAGACGAAGCAATAGACGATGATCAGGAGGAAACCAGCATAGCAAGCGATTTAGAAGCCCTCAACATAGAGATAGATATTCTCGGTGCATCGGATCTTCAAGAGGATGCTAGAATAGAGGACTTTTGAATAGAACACTTGTATGTACTAATTTTTGGTTTTTTTTTGTTTATTCCCTATATTATTTTTCTTATCGCATGCTAATTATTTGAGTTCTTTTATTATAGAGAACGATGGGAGACAATCCTCCAAAAACTCCACATTCCATGACAGAGGAGCAGTTTTTGGAGTTCATCTCTCAGGTTCCTCCTGCGTATATGGCCGCTGCATCACAGTATTGGATCGCTCGTGGTAGCACTCCTCTCGGCCTCACTCCTGGCGGCCTTACTCCTGCCGGCCTCACTCCCGCTGGCCTCACTCCCGTCGGTGTCACTCCCGCCGGTGTCACTCCTGCTGGTGTCACTCCTGCGGGTGGTGCTACTCCCGTAGGAGGTATGTCTCCTAGCTTTGTGACTCCACCACGACCATCTTTGCAGCCATCTCCTACTGGGTCTACTAGTAGACATGTGCGTTCGACACCTCAGTGCGATACAGGGTCTCGCCCGTCTCGTAGATCGAGGTCATGCTCTGGAGCAAGAGGTTCTAGGAGTGGATCTACAGGTAGGTCTGGAGGCGGAGGAGGTGGTTGTTGTGGAGGCAGTGTGACGGACGTTGTGTCGCCCGTTTCTACTCCTAGGACGAGTACCTCAGATGTAGGTACGCCATGCAGTACACCACGCAATACACCACGTACACCTTGGGGTGCTCATGACCATGATGACTCCAAGGTGTATAGTATCCGAGATGGAGCTTCGGTGATGGATGCGGCTGGCAAAAGCAATGCTTGCACGCATACGACAGCTTTGCTCCATCCAGTTTGGACACTCCATCATGCTGAAATGGAGTGAACAGGATAAAGATCGGAAGAATTATATCACACAGACGATTTACCAGGAGTTCCGACCAGCCGATGGACAGTCAATTATCAGTTCAGAGTGGATTCTGCACACCGCACGTGAGGTCATGTTGCATCAACGATCCGAGGCTCGTGATGCATTCAGAGAAGGCTTACCAAAGCCTGTGTGGTTAGATGCTGAGGAGTGGGACATGATTCGTGATGAGCAGCAACAGAATCCTGATGGATATCGCCAACAGCGAAATGCTGCAGCCACACGTCTAGACACGATTGGACCGTCACATTTGGGCAGCGGCGGATATGACACGATGCATCATGAGTTTGTAAGTACCATTTCATTTATTGAATTTATTTGTGTTAAATTTCTCATATATGTTTCTCTAATCTTTTTATATTTGTTTCAGGAGCTAGCAATGGGTCGTCCTCCAACACGAACAGAGGAGTCTTACGGATATAGTCATGGGTTGATTGCACTATTGCAAGACTTGGAGGGACGCCGTGCGGTAGTTTCATGGGAGCATTTGCGATGAGGTAATTAATTTATAAACTTGGTTTTTACTTGTTTGTAATTTTCATGTGAATTTATCTCATTCCATTAATGTTCTTTGTTGTAGGACTATTGATATGGAACGTTCTTTGCATGTGTATGGTAGTGGAAGACCAATATTTTGTATTTGATTTCCATATGGCAATACATTGCTTTGCCACATTTTGTAAAAGCGTCATATATGACAATGGTTTGCCACACTCTTGTACATGCTTCATTATTGAAATATATAACTTCTTTTGTACATGGTTCATTTTTCATTCTGATTATCTCTTTTGTGTACAATAATACTCTGTTTCATTGAAATCATATTTCGGTTGTCATTAGAGTACACATCACATGTACTCGGTCTTTTTTGGGCAGAGTGTATTGTCTTTTGTTAAGCAACATCATGGTAATGTTGCCGTAGCAAAAGACAAAACACTCTGCCCAAAAAAAATTTTGCAGGTATGGTCGTCGGTATACGCGACGGTACTCCCAGTAGTGTCATCGGAATAACCGTCGGTACACCCAAGAGGCGATGCAGCAGAAGCCGATTACCGACGCATATACCGATGTTTATACCGATGCTTATACCGACGTATATACCGATGCATATACCGACGCCTATACCGACTCTTTGGTACCGACGCGGAAACCGACCTTTACACTGGCGTCGCGACAAATAAAGTCGCGTTCATTTTCCTCGGTAAAAACCTCAGTATACCATCGATCTGTTGTAGTGTGCGAATGATAACGTAGGTTTTCCAGTCGACTCCTACCAAAGGATCCATGCTCTCTAACATATGCAGTACAAATCCGTCATTTCTGATAAATTTGATACTTGCACTGTGTGCAAGGACATGCCATTCTCTCTTCAGGATCCAAAGAAGCCATCTGCTAAAATATGGACATTTTAGAGCATTTGTTTTTTTTATTAAACCTAAAAATCTAACTCTTAAAGACTTAAATCTGAAATACTAAACCTAAATACTTAAACACCTAAAAAAACTTAAAACCCTAATTTTAAAACCCTAATCTACATAGTTATCCTATTTTATCTATATATTAAGATTTTTTTTCCTCTTAATTGAGTTATATGTATGCCTAAACCCTAAAACCCTAATTTTAAAGATCTAGTCCTAAATTATGTATATTTCTATACACATATGTATATACATGTATATATGTATTATATGTGTATGTGTATTTGTGTATATATGTTATGTAGGTGTTAAAACCCTAAAACCCTAATCCAAATGACCTAGACCTAAAATATATATATATATATATATATATATATATATATATATATATATATATATATATATATATATATATATATATATATATATATATATATATATATATATATATATATATATATATATGCATGTGTATATATATGTGTATATGTATATATATGTGCATATAGATAGGTGTATAAGTATGTGTGTTTGTGTATTGTATATATATTCACTCTATTTAAAATGATTAAATTTAAACCTATTTTTATATATTTAATCATATATATTTCATTTATTTATTTAAAATACTAGTTCTTATCATATTTTATTATCTATATAATTATCCTACCTTATATATATATATATATATATATATATATATATATATATATATATATATATATATATATATATATATATTCAGATTTTTTTCCTTACTTAATCCTATTTTTTATATATTTAATTATAAATATTTAATTAAATTTTTTAAAACACTAGTTCTTTTTATATTTATTTATCTATATAATTATCCTATTATATTTATTTATTTATTTATATATTCAGATTTTTTCATTACATAATCGTATTTTTATATATTTAATCTTATATATTTTATTTTATATATTTAATTATATATATTTAATTAAATTATTTAAACACTAGTTCTTTTTATATTTATTTATGTATATAATTATATTATTTTATATATATATTTATTTATATATTCAGATCTTTTCCGTATGTAATCCTATTTTTATATACTTAATTTTATATATTTAATTATATATATTTAATTAAAACCCTAATCTTAAAATTCTAGATCTAAAATATGTATATTTTTGTATGCATGTGTATGTACATGTATATATGTATTATATGTGTATGTGTATGTGTGTATATATGTTATGTAGGTGTTAAAACCCTAAAACCTAATTTTAAAGATTTAGACTTAAATCTGAAATATCAAAACCTAGATACTTAACCACCAATAAAAATCTAAACCCCTAATCCTAAAACCCTAATCATATTTTATATATATATTTATTTATATATTCAGTTTTTTTTCTTATTTTTCTCTATATTTTTCCTTAATATAAATATAATTGAGTGATATGTATGTCTAAACCCTAAAACCCTAATCTTAAAGATCTAGATCTAAAATATGTATATTTCTGTATACATGTGTATATACATGTATATATGTATTATATGTGCATGTGTATGTGTGCATATATGTTATGTAGGTGTTAAAACCCTAAAACCCTAATCTTAAAGATTTAAATCTAAAATATGTATATTTTTGTATGCATGTGTATCTACATGTATGTATGTATTATATGTATATGTGTATTTGTGTATATATGTTATGTAGGTATTAAAACCCTAAAACCCTAATTTTAAAGATTTAGATTTAAATCTGAAATACTAAAACCTAAATACTTAACCACCAATAAAAATCTAAACCTCTAATCCTAAAACCCTAATCATATTTTATATATATATTTATTTATATATTCAGATTTTTTTTTTCCTCTATATTTTTCCTTAATATAAATATAATTGAGTGATATGTATGTCTAAACCCTAAAACCCTAATCTTAAAGATCTAGACCTAAAATATGTATATTTCTGTATACATGTGTATATACATGTATATATGTATTATATGTGCATGTGTATGTGTGCATATATGTTATGTAGGTGTTAAAACCCTAAAACCCTAATCTTAAAATTCTAGATCTAAAATATGTATATTTTTGTATGCATGTGTATCTACATGTATATATGTATTATATGTGTATGTGTATATGTGTATATATGTTATGTAGGTGTTAAAACCCTAAAACCCTAATTTTAAAGATTTAGACTTAAATCTGAAATACTAAAACCTAAATACTTAACCACCAATAAAAATCTAAACCCCTTATCCTAAAACCCTAATCATATTTTATATATATATTTATTTATATATTCATATTTTTTTCTTATTTCTCTCTATATTTTTCCTTACTATAAATATAATTGAGTGATATGTATGTCTAAACCCTAAAACCCTAATCTTAAAGATCTTGACCTAAAATATGTATATATTTCTGTATACATGTGTATATACATGTATATATGTATTATATGTGCATGTGTATGTGTGCATATATGTTATGTAGGTGTTAAAACCCTAAAACCCTAATCTTAAAGATTTAAATCTAAAATATGTATATTTTTGTATGCATGTGTATCTACATGTATGTATGTATTATATGTATATGTGTATGTATATATTATGTAGGTGTTAAAACCCTAAAACCCTAATTTTAAAGATTTAGACTTAAATATGAAATACTAAAACCTAAATACTTAACCACCAATAAAAATCTAAACCCCTGATCCTAAAACCCTAATCATATTTTATATATATATTTATTTATATATTCAGATTTTTTTTCTTATTTTTCTCTATATTTTTCCTTAATATAAATATAATTGAGTGATATGTATGTCTAAACCCTAAAACCCTAATCTTAAAGATCTAGACCTAAAATATGTATACTTCTGTATACATGTGTATATACATGTATATATGTATTATATGTGCATGTGTATGTGTGCATATATGTTATGTAGGTGTTAAAACCCTAAAACCCTAATCTTAAAGATTCAAATCTAGAATATGTATATTTTTGTATGCATGTGTATCTACATGTATGTATGTATTATATGTATATGTGTATGTGTGTATATATGTTATGTAGGTGTTAAAACCCTAAAACCCTACTTTTAAAGATTTAGACTTAAATATGAAATACTAAAACCTAAATACTTAAACACCTATCAAAATCTAAACCCCTAATCCTAAAACCCTAATCATTTTTTATATATATATTTATTTGTATATTCAAAATTTTTTCTTATTTTTCTCTATATTTTTTCTTAATATAAATATAATTCAGTTATATGTATGTCTAAACCCTAAAACCCTAATCTTAAAGATCTAGACCTAAAATATGTATATTTCTATATACATGTGTATATACATGTATATATGTATTATATGTGCATGTGTATGTGTGTGCATATATGTTATGTAGGTGTTAAAACACTAAAACCCTAATCTTAAATATTTAAATCTAAAATATGTATATTTTTGTATGCATGTGTATCTACATGTATGTATGTATTATATGTATATGTGTGTTTGTGTATATATGTTATCTATGTATTAAAACCCTAAAACCCTAATCAGAAAGACTTAGACTTAAATTTGAAATACTAAAACCTAAATACTTAAACACCTATCAAAATCTAAACCCCTAATCCTAAAACCCTAATCATATTATATATATATATTTATTTATATATTCAGATTTTTTTCTTATTTTTCTCTATATTTTTTCTTAATATAAATATAATTTAGTGATATGTATGCCTAAACCCTAAAAACCTAATCTTAAATATCTAGACCTAAAATATGTATATTTCTGTATACATGTGTATATACATGTATATATATATTATATATGTGTATGTATGTGTAAATAGCGTAAAAACGCTAATCCTATTTTTATATATTTGATGTAAAAAAAACTTCAAAATAAAAATAGGATTATATGTGTGTATGTATGCATGTGTGTATATATGTGTGTGTATGTATGCATGTGTACATGTGTGCGTGTGTATGTATGCATGTGTATACATGTGTATACATGTGTGTGTATGTGTATGTGTGTGTATGTAGGCATGCATGTGTGTGCCTGTGTGTGTACATGTGTATGTATGCATGCATGTGTGTGTATGTGTATGCATGTGTATACATGTGTGTGTATGTGTATGTATGTGTATGTATGTGTATGTATGTGTATGTATGTGTATGTATACATGCATGTGTGTATATGTGTGTGTGTGTGAATGTATATGTGTGTATATATGTATGTGTGTATATGTGTGTGTGTATGTGTATGTATGCATATGTGTATGTATGTGTGTGTATGTATGTGTGTATGCATGTGTGTGTATGTATGCATGTGTGTATATGTGTATATGTGTGTATGCATGCATGTGTGTATATGTGTGTGTATGTATGCATGCGTGTATGTATATGTGTGTATATATGTGTGTGTGTATGTATGTGTGTATATGTGTATGTATGCATATGTGTATATATGTGTGTGTATGTATGTGTGTATGCATGTGTGTGTAAATTTATATGTGTGTGTATGCATGCATGTGTGTATATGTGTGTGTGTATGTAAGCATGCATGTGTGTATAGGTGTGTGTATGTAAGCATGCATGTGTGTACATGTATGTGTGTATGTATGCATGTGTGTACATGTATGTGTGTATGTATGCAAGTGTGTACATGTATGTGTGTAAATGTGTGTGTATGTGTGTGTGTATGTATGCTCTATTTTCCTATCTCTATCTTCCTTTCTTTCATTATTCTTTATCTCTCACTCTCTCTGTTCTCTCTCTTTCTCTCTCTCTCTCTCTATCTCTCTCTTTCTCTTTCTCTCTCTCTCTCTCTCTCTCTCTCTCTCTCTCTCTCTCTCTCTCTCTCTCTCTCTCTCTCTCTCTCTCTCTCTCTCTCTCTCTCTCTCTCTCTCTCTCTCTCTCTCTCTCTCTCTTCTCTCTCTCTCTCTCTCTCTCTCTCTCTCTCTCTCTCTCTCTCTCTCTCTCTCTCTCTCTCTCTCTCTCTCTCTCTCTCTCTCTCTCTCTCTCTCTCTCTCTCTCTCTCTCTCTCTCTCTCTCTCTCTCTCTCTCTCTCTCTCTCTCTCTCTCTTTCTCTCTCTCTTTCTCTCTCTATCAATAGAGAATATTACAATCACTTACAAGTATGCCCCTCTTTTGGATCGTTGTTGTCAAAGCGTAGTGTATGTCGTCTGCAAAATCGAAGAAAAGAGAAATTATAAAACCTAAAGCATAGAGAAACACAAATGCTAACAGTACGTGCAGCACTTACCAAGATGTGAGATCTAAGTTGAGAGAGAGTGTGTGTGTGTAGAGAGAGAGATCTGTGTGTGTGTGTGCACAAGACAATGCAAGTCGCAATTCGGTTCGTGCGTGCAAGTTCGACAGAAGACCAACAGTATTCAAACACGCACAAAAATGTGAAGTTTTGCTCTCGGGTTTGCGCTATGTTTAAAACTCGCCACCGGTATGGGCGCCGGTATGGGCGTCGGTATACGCGTCGGTAGTTCCCAACAAATTACCGACGCTTATACCGACGCTCATACCGACGCCTATACCGACGCATATACCGACACACATACTGGCGGGTGCGGGCCACACTGACGATCCGTTTAAAACGGTCATACCGACGGTCACTTGACCGTGGGTATCTCCAAGTCACATTTTTCGAGGCCCATACCGACGCCGACTGTGACCATCGGTATATGCAATGTTGGTATGCCCCTCATATGTTGTAGTGTGCTATTATCCGAATGAGTTTGGTGTAGTGAAATGCATTGATCATGGGGCAGAGTGTCAGGGTTCAACTCCCACTCACTGGACATTTCAAAATTCTTGTACTCTAAAAAATAATGATGCTATTATGAATAATGGTATTTTGTCTTTATGTGATTTGCATCTAGGCAAAAAGGTCATTGGAACTAAATAGGTATACAAGTGGAAATCTAAGCCTGATAGACTAGTTAATAGGTATAAGGCTAGGCTTGTTTCCAAGGTTATGCTCAAGAGAGAGGCATTGATTTTGATGAGAACTTTTGTCCCACATGCTGAATGACCACCGTTAGTAACTTTTGTGTACTTGCAACTCATGGTTGGAATGTACATCAATTGAACATTAAAATTGCATTTTTGAATGGCAATTTACATGAGGATATATGTGTGTATTTAGGGCTCCATGATTTTGTGCAAAAACAAAGTGTGCGGGTTGACAAAGGCATTATATGGTTTGAAGCAAGCACCATGTCTTTGGCATGAGAAGATAAATGCCTACTTGCTAGCATATGGTTTTGAGAATAGTCCAACTGAGAACACCTTATATGCTAAGCATGAAGATGATGTCGTTCTGATCATTTTTGTATATGTGGATGATATGCTTCTCGCTAGTCCTAATGAGAAGCATGCTACTAAATTTAAGGCTGATTTGTAAGGCTCTTTTGAGATGTTAGGTTTGGGGCATTTGCATCTTTATTTGGGCATTCGATTTATGTAGGTGGATGGGGGAAAACTTAGTTTCAAAAAAAATATGTTGACACATAATTGCAGGCGTTTGGCCTTGATGATTGCAAACCTATTGCAAATATCATGAAAACATGTTTATGGCCGATTCTTCATGATGCTAGAGATGCATTTGATGTTGTTTCTATCAATAGGCTATTGGATGCTTGATTTTCTCATATGTAACTCGGGTTGTGATATTCAATTTGATGTCCCTCAGATGAGTAGGTTTATGCATTGTCATGGTGATAATCATTGGAAGGTGATTAAGTGCATCTTTTGCTACTTGAGTCGTACTCGACTACTTGGATTGTTTTATTCCAAGGTCTTTACCACCAAATTTACATGTCTTTCCTGACTTAGATAGGGCTAGATGGTATGACACACGTGTGTCCAATGGTTGTTTTTGCTTCACTATTTGCCACTACAACATATGAGGGGCATACCGATGTTGCCCATACCAACAATCACCCCTCGACGTTGGTATGACCGTTGAAAATGCTTGAAAAACCACGGATGCAATACCGACGGTTATTTAATCGTCGGTATACACGGCATCGGTATGAGCGCCAATATAGGCGATACTTTACTATAAGTTACCGATGCTTATACCGACGCTTATACTGACGCTTATACCGATGCTCATACCCACGCTTATACCGAGGCAACTTTTAATCGGGCCCGAGAACAAAAATTCGACATCTGCTTGCATTTTGAACCAAATTTTGCTACTGTCGAGTTTGCGCATGCGAACTACATTCCGAACCTATTGTGTACACACATCTCTCTCTTTCTCTCTCTTTCTCTCTCTTTCTCTCTCTTTCTCTCTCTCTCTCTCTTTCTCTACATCTCTGTTTCTCTAGATCTGAAATTTTGGTAAGAATTGCACATACTGTAGCACCCTTTCTCTTTCTTTGTGTTTTCCCTTTTCTAATCTCTTCTCTTTCATTTTGCAGGAGTTTTTTGGCATCAAATCTTTGGAATTCGATGAAGGGAAACATTAAGTGGACCTTGATTACAACGCTCCAAACAATTACATCGATGTAAGTGATTGTTTTGTTTTCGATTGATATAGAGTGAGATAGAGAGAGAGAGAGATGAAAGAAAGAGAGAGAGAGAGAGAGAGAGAGAGAGAGAGAGAGATGAAAGAGAAAGATAGAGAGAGAGTGAAAGAGAGAGAGATGAAATAGAAAGAGAATGAGATAGAGAGAGAGATGCATACATACACACACATATGCATACACATACTCACATATATATTACATACACACATGCATATTACATATACACTCACATACATATTACATACACACATGCATATACATATTACATACTCACATGCATGCACACATATACATATATACATACATGCATATTACATACAAACATGCATATACATACACACACATATTCATTCTCATACTCACATACATACATACATGTATACACACATATACATACACACGTGTACACACAGACATGAATACATACACACATGCATATGCATACATACATACACACATGCATATGCATACATACATACACACATGCATATGCATACATACATACACACATGCATATGCATACATACATACACACATGCATATGCATACATACATACACACATGCATATGCATACATACATACACACATATTTGCATGTACACACACACATACATACATACACACATGCATATTACATAGACACTCACATATGTATACACACACATATGTGCATACACACATGCATATGCATACATACATACACACACATATGCATATACACACACACATACATACATACACACATGCATATTACATACACACACACATATATATACACACTCACATATGTATACACACTCACATATGTATACACACACATGCATACATGCACATACACATACACACACATCACATATACATACACACATACACACATATACATGTTTTAGGGTTAGGGTTTTAGGCTTAGGGTTTATGAATTTCTCTTTTCTTTTGTTTTGCAGGAGATCTTTGGCATCAGTTCTTTGGAATTCGAGGAAGGAAAACATTAAGTGGACTTTGACGACAATGCTCCAAACAATTACATCGATGTAAGTGATTTGTTTTGTTTTCGATTGATATAGAGTGAGATAGAGAGAGAGAGATGAAAGAAAGAGAGAGATACATACACACATATTTGCATGTACACACACATACATACATGCATACACACATGCATATTACATATACACACACACACACACATAAATACACACTCATATATGTATACACACACATATGTGCATACACATGCATATGCATACATACATACACACACATATGCATGTACCCACACACATACATACATACACACTCACATATGTATACACACACATATGTGCATACACACATGCATATGCATACATACATACACACACATATGCATGTACACACACATACATACATACACACATGCATATTACATACACACACATATTAATACACACTCACATATGTATATACACTCACATATCTATACACACACATGCATACATGCACATACACATACACACACATCACATATACATACACACATACACACATACACACATATACATGTTTTAGGGTTAGAGTTTTAGGATTAGAGTTTTTGAATTTCTCTTTTCTTTTGTTTTGCACGAGACTTTTGGCATTGATTCTTTAGAATTCGACAAGAGACGATGTCAATTGGGCTTTGACGAGAGCGTTCAAAAGAATTACATCGATTTAAGAGATTGTTTTGTTATTTATTATAAATAGAGATATAGAGAGAGAGAATAAGAGAGAGAGAGAGAGAATAAGAGAGAGAGAGAGAGAGGGAGAGAGAGAGATGAAAGAGAGAGAGAGAGAGAGATAAAGAGAGAGATATAGATAGAGAGAAAGAGAGAGACATAGAGATACATACTCACAGATGCATACATATTACATACACATATGCATATGCAAAGAGAGAGACATAGAGATACATACACACAGATGCATACATATTACATACACATATGCATATGCATATGCATATGCATACATACACACACACATATACATGCACACACGTGTACACACACATGCATACATGCACATACACATACACACACATCACATATACATCCACACAAACACACATATACGTATTTTAGGGTTAGGGTTTTAGGATTAGGGTTTTTTACTTTTACACATATACACACATAATACATACACACATGCACACATATACACATGCACATACACATACACATACACATACACATACACATACACATACACATACACATACACATACACATACACATACACATACACATACACATACACATACACAATACACATACACAATACACATACACATACACATACACATACACATACACATACACATACACATACACATACACATACACATACACATACGCATACACATACACATACACATACACATACACATACACATACATACATACATACACACACATGCATACATACATACAGACACACATACATACATACATTCATACATACACACATACACATAGAGAGAGAGAGAGTCACATGCACACACATGCATACATACACACACGTGACATATACATACACACATATGCATGTTTTAGGGTTAGGGTTAGGGTTTTTGGCTTTTACATATATACACACATGCATACACACATATACACATATGAACAAATAATACATATGCACATACACATATATATACACGTGCGTACACACATACACACATACACACACATACATTCATAGACATGCACACACACTCATATATATATATATACACGTGCATACACACACACATGCATACACACATACACATATGTAACATATACATACACACATATGCATGTTTTAGGGTTAGGGTTTTTGGATTTTACATATATACATACATGCATGCACACATATACACATATAAAAACATAATACATATACACATACACATATATATACACATGCATACACACATATACATGTTTTAGGTCTAGGTCTTCTGAATTAGGGTTTTTCAATTTTTACATAGATACACATATGCATACACACACATACACATATATATATATATTCACCTACACATATATATACGCAAGCATACACACATACACCTGTTTTAGGTCTAGGTCTTTAGGATTAGGGATTTATGGTTTTTACACATGCAGATAAATATTTACACATATAGAAATATACACACATAATACATGTACACATACACATGTATATACATAGGCAGACACACATATACATGTGTTCTAGTTGTTGTTTATAAATATCATGTCTATGTGTCCCATTTCTTTGTACACGATTCATGATTCATTTT
The DNA here is from genome assembly GCA_020310875.1 of Ceratopteris richardii. NCBI lineage: Eukaryota > Viridiplantae > Streptophyta > Polypodiopsida > Polypodiales > Pteridaceae > Ceratopteris > Ceratopteris richardii. Next base: position 40,493,963 of record CM035415.1, read on the forward strand.
GCTCATGTCTTTTGTATTTGACAGTATGTTTTGCTTTATCAAATCATTTTTTTGTTGCATGTCATACATGTCACATGTAGTTGGCTTTTTCTTGGGCAGAGTGGATTGTCTTTTGCTACACAACAGCATGGGAATGTTGCTGTAGCAAGACACAACACACTCTGCCCAAAAAAATTTTGCAAATATGGTCGTCGGTATAGGCGATGGTATAAGCGTCGGTATCCCCAAGCACATATCGATGCTTATACCGACTATTTTTCCCAGGGGCATACCATGGCTTATATCGTCGCTTATACCGTCGCTTATACCAAGGCATATACCGGCGCTTATACCGACGCATATACCGACACTTATACCGATGCTTATACCGACCCTTTGGTTCCAACGCCTACACCGACCCGTACACTGCCGTCGAGGCAAAATCACGCCTGTTGATTTTCCTCGGTAGAAGCCTTGGTATAAGCGTCGGTATGAGCCTCGATATAATCATCGCTATAAGCGTGGTATAAGCACCGGTAACTTACAGTAAACCGACGCCTATACCAGCGCTCATACCGATGTCGTGTATACCGACAGTTAAATGACCGTCGGTATTGCATCCGTGGTTTTTCAAGCATTTTCAACGGTCATACTGACGCCAAGGGGTGACCGTCGGTATGGGCAATGTCGATATGTCCCTTATATGTTGTAGTGCCTCTATATGTCTCTGATCATCATTTCCTCCTCATAACTTTACTTTCCTAATTTGAGGTTCAAACATTCTTTTCTCTTGTTTTCCATTCTCGCCCATGGTATATTTCCTAATGCAATGTGTGGTTTCGCCATAGTGGAATAAAATATTGGGATCGTTTATGAGAATCAGCCCAATTTGCATGTCATGATAATCTCGTCATGGTAATATAGATGAAACCATTGATAAGAATCCTCTCAAATATGCATTTCTTAAGTGCATGGGATAGAAGCTTTATGCCTCGCATTGAAATTATTTGTAGAAGATTCTGTAAGCACTCCAAAATGACATCCAAGAAATGATAAATGTGGTAGAAAAATCATGAAGCTCCAAAACTTTGGACATCTATTAAGCATTCATTTTGATAGATAGACGAGGGCAAAATTCAGAAAGCTTTGAAGGAAAAAGTCTTGTTAGCTTGAAACAAATTAGTACACATAATTATCAGGCTAAGACTTGCAAATGATCGTTTGAATATTTGTACTAATTGAACCAACACTAAAGCTCCTCAATCAATGGCCAAAGCCCAAACATTAAGCAAGACACCTGCTAATTATTCTTTAGAGATCTTCAATCAATGGCCAAAAACTTATAACTCAACGAACCAATCTATACACTTAATAATTCTTCAAGCTCTTCAATAAATGACCAAAATCTTATACATCGAGCAATCGACCAACATATTTGATTATCCTTTGAGGTTGTTTTGATTTTTAGTTCCAAGAAGTGCTATGTCGAAACTGCTATCATGATCATACTCAAATGGATTTTCAAGATCATGAGTGAAAAGTACTCTCCTTCTCATCTTCCCTCTCTCTATCTATGTGACTCCCTCCATCAATAAAATCCAACTCACTCTCTTTTCCCCCCAAATGCAAGGGTCTTTTTCACCTGAAGATCAAATGCACGGGCTAGCATAGTCGAATTCCTAGGCAAGTGATGAGCCAAAAGAAGTGAAAGAAGCTTGAAGTACTTATCACGTAAGCTTTGCTTCATGGAGTCTTTGCTTCTTGATCGAAGACGGGGAAGATGAGACTAATAGACTATACTCTATCTACAAAACAAAATTGAACTGGCGGCATGTTCGTCGACCATATCTAGAACTACCATAGCGATTAGCAGCATCCATGGAACCTTTCTATCTCAAGAATAGGCGCCCCAGCACGAGGTCCATAGGGCCTCTGATGGGCTGAAATGGTTTTACTAGTTGCTGCGCAGGATGACTTATGGATGGCCCCGAAGTGGGGTAATTAGGTTATTGTCAGGATCCACGAGATACATGCGAGCCTGAGAGCCTCTTCTTCTGCAAGCCCACTTCAAGGTCATCCTGAGATACACGGAGGTCGTCGTCTGGATCATTGAATGTTGATAAATCGTGCTCACGAGAAAGGTCATCGGAAGAATGCCTTCTGGACAGAGATACATGGAGCAGAGCAAGCCCTGGGGAAGGGGTGTTTTCAGCAAGCCATGGATGAATGGCATTGTCTGAGATCAGCTTCTGCGCTGCGCCTTGGGATAATGAAGACGAAGCGGAGGATGTCCCATACACGAAGGACGTCACCACAGGGATATCGTCAAACAGAACTGCGTTGGCTTCTTCTAATTTTGTTGAATTCTCGGCTGTAGTTTCTGCAGATTGGAGATGGAGAATAGGACCGATTGGCTCACTTCGAGACACGGACGGCAGCAGCATTGTGTTCCTTCTTCTGCTCCGTCGAAAACGCTTTGTGGCGTTGGAGCTGCAGCAAGTGACTGTTCGTGTGATGAGGTTTCTCAACTCGCTCGGATAGTCCCATTTTCTACAATTCTGCTGGCTTAGGGCACCTGCGCCCTTGGAGGACTCGTTGTCTAAGTGTCGACCACTGGTTCCGTTCGAGCTCCAGAAGCTATGGCTATCGCCAAGGGCACATAAACTGCTGTCAAGAAACGATACTGTTCTCCTGAAGCTCCCGAACGAGCAGCTTGTCTTCAGCCCTAGCATGCAACAGCCGACACGCTGCATGCCTCCATGGCCTCTCATTCCGTCTGCGTCACGGAGAGGAGACCCTCTCCTCTCCCCATCCCCTCGAGCCAAATACCGCGGGCCATGGTCTTTGCATAGTGCCGAATCAGAGCTGTCATCAATGCTGGTGCGTTGCAAATTATGGACGATCGGATCGCAGCCCACAGTCAAGCTCTCAATGCTACAGTCGGTATTTTCATTGATGGGTGCCGTTGATGCATTCTGTGGAGGAACATCGACTGTGGATGGCACAGGCGATGGAAATTGCGCTGACTTAACAGACGCGGATATACAGTCTGCTTCCATGGTTTTCTTATCCTGTGCAGGCTGCGGGTGCGAATCAGAGTAGGGCATTATCGGCGTGCGCGTAGGTGAGCACATGAGAGCTGCACTGCTTCTCATTTGACTTAGATCCTGCTGGCTGCTTGAGGATGACGAAGGCATGTGATGCCCTATCCGACGTATGCCACCCTCATCTCCATCCTCATCAAGGTCGCCGGAGAGCGAGATCATGGAGAGCAGGCAGTTTGCAAGCAGAGCAGGAGCAGAGAGGCGACCATGGCTGGCGACCTGAATGTCCTTCGCGACTACTGCAGCTCGATGCAGCAATTCCGAATTGCTGCTGCTGGTGTTGCGTATCAGCGTGCCGGAGTCGTTTTTCTGCAGGCATCGGCCTCTTCGTCCGAGCCATTTCGTCTTAACGGTGGCTTTCGTGCTTTCCAGAGACGTCGTCGCCGAGGTCGCGACCTGGCGGCTAGAAGCTGAGTCGACCATTGTAGACGCCTCTCTGACCTTTGGATCCGCGGTTTGACAACCTCGGCTCAATGGTTGCTTTCCGGCATTGAGGTTGGCATCCTCATCAGTGCCTTCCTCTGTCGTGATAGCCTCTTTCGACAGCTCCTCGAGGACTTGCTGCAGCAGCATTGCTGCATCCCTTGTGAGGTCATCTGCTGGCCGATGACAGCGACAATCAATCGAAATCGACGAATGGAGCCCTCGAGAGTCGAAACCCCTCGGGCCGTCGCACAGGTCGCTGTGTTTGTGTGTGTGTGTGTTTGAGAGAGAGATGATAGAGAAACCGGAATCTTTTCGACATGGAGTGGGAAGGTCGACATTCGAACTGCGGGCCAGAACCAGATCAGCCGATCGTGTGGGCAGCATGATGTGCACGTCTGTATCCTTCCCCGATGAACCACACATTGCAATTCTATAATACCTATCAATGGCGACCTCGAGAGACCTTCTAATGGACACGGCAGTGAGCAGGGAGAATGAAGTTCTTGTAGGAAATGCAAATCAAACGCTGTGTCCAGGCACGCTAGCTTTGTTGATCGGCCTTTTGCTTCTTGACGTGGGGTGAAAGTTTGATGTTCATCTTCTGCAAGACATCTTGTAGGCCTCACGCCAGTGTAACTACATTGTATTCACTTGAAATCAGTTGCTGTCAGACACTTTTCTCTCCTGCCTAAGGCTAGTGTAACTACGTTGTATGCAATTGAAATCAGTTGGCTTCATGCACTTCTCTCTTGAGTCCCCTTTGACAGTCTAATGCCTGTTTTCTGGGATACGAGGAGTCCTAGGAGTACTATGCCCATTCACTTATACAATTGCAATTTCAAAGTTAAAGCTCAGAGGAGTGGCGATTTCAAAGTTAAAGCTGAGAGGAGTAGCCCAAATACATGTCAAATGATGGTAGCCCAAATACATGTCAAATGATGATAGCCCAAATACATGTCAAATGATGGTGACCTGAAGACAATAAAAGAGATAGGTTTTTAAAGAGGTGTAAAGCTCAAATACATGTCAACCGTGGCTAGGGGTTGAAACGTGCCCCTGTTAAAACGTGCCCGTGTCTCGAAAGGCAAAGACTCAAACAAATTGAACTAACGCACGTTCACCCTTTTAATTTTTGGTTGATTGTTGAGTGTCGGTTGACCTTCTCTATTATTATTTTAAAGATGTCTTTTATGTTTCTTTCATGACGGATACGGCTCCTTTTGGAGAGGCACGACATAAATTAAAAATTCTTAAAAATACATAATTTCTTTGAGGAGGAGGAAACCCATCAAAGTATATAACTTTTTTTTTTATATGTAAAAGGAAGCTCAATCTTGTGATCTGTTCTTCCTTGGTTTGAGATAATGAAAAGTACACTATGAAGGTATATATCCATGTCCCTTGAATCTCACAGAAAAAAGGGTAAAGCGCCTAGTAATTACTAAAAATGAACAAATCTAGAAGATCATTAAGTATAGGAATGGGATAGGGATGCCCTAAGGCTAGACAAGGAAATTAGTTTGAGCTGAAGTTGATCTTGCAGTAATGAACAAGACCTTGGCCATTGTGAACATAGTCCAATTAAAGTGTGTGAAGGCCAATGATTCCTTTTAGGGAGCTGATTTTAACATCTTATCATAGCATGATACGACATGTATATCGTATATAACATCCTATTATAGCCCCATGGGATGCCATGATTCACCCATTTGAGCTTATGCTGTTGGACATAAGTTTGCTCGCCTAGAGGTATATACATTGATGATCACACAGTCTATGCATCCATGTATGGACTTGGCAAATCAATCTTCAAACTCAATGCCACGTACAAACTGCTAAGATTAATCTTAAATATCTATCGTCTAATATTGTATCTATTTTTTCTGTTTTTTTAAGAATTAAATTTTCGTTTACCATCATAATTTCGAATGATCTTTTTACCGACTACTACAAAGCGCCGTTATTGAATCTATGATTCCATAACCATTATGCAAACATATAGTATTTATTCACATAATAGTTAGATAAATTTCAATGCTAAGTTTGCCTTTCTTCACATGAAGGATAGTAAAGCTTTGGGCTTTGAAATTTTGTGCTCCAGTCCGTATTTCCACACTTGTAAATTGGTAACACAACGCAACACATAATCGTTCCTGTGAACTTTCCTTCACAAAACACACACACACACACACACACACACACATATATATATATATATATATATATATATATATATATATATATATATATATATATATATATATATATATATATATATATATATGAAACAAATATAAAAAACAAAACAATGCCCAACCCTTGGAGTTTCCGTTTTTCTGTCAAAGTTAGAGTCCATTATCAATATTCTTGGAATCCATTGTTTTAGTAGACATTTCCAATAATATATTATATCAGTTAATGGATTTTGATTTCTTCTGAGATCAATCCCGGAACACGGTCCATAGCTATGAGAACACAATAGCATAGAGTTTGACAAATCTTTCATCCTAGTGCATTTCCTAGTAACATATAAGACTTTCTGTTTTTATTTGACTTGCAATTGGAATTATCTTTAAATTGCAAGAATAACTAGAATGGCACGAAGAAAGACAAGATTTTTTGAGGCTCACTAATCTTGTCAATTCTAAATGCTTGAAATAAGCCTTTTGGAATTATGGAGGTGTCTGCAAGAATATTCTGCCATTTAATAATAGAATTGAGATCTCTTAAAGGGCGTGTGATGAAAGATTGTACGGCATCCTTAGCTTTTTTATGGAAGGATTCTACTATGGATATAGCACGAGACAAGTTTTCAGGAGGAACTAACTTCCTAAATTAGAAAAAAGCAAGAGAGAGGTTTTCAAAAGACTAAGAGCTTTTTTTTTTTTGAACGGGCACCATTTGAAAATCAATAAGAATATATCTTGGAGCATGAGATTGATCAAGTTAACCTTATTTGAAACGATTTTCTATTTCTTGGTTATGCATCTCATGATTTTGTGCAATGATATATGCATGAGAAAGTGAATACTATCCAAATAGGGCTTCGAGCAAAGTGATAGAAAAGGACTATTGAATCCGATTTTATAATGAAATTTTCAAACAAATTGAAATCTCTACATGAACTTTTCAAACAAATTGAGATCTGTACATTTCTTTCAGTTGATTTAGCTAAGGGGCACCCGATAAGAGCTTTTTCTTTTACAAGGTGATATCTTTTCCTTTTGCAACATAGAATATAGAGCTTTAAATATGATGGAACTCACACATGGTATGAGTTGATTGCATTTCTGGTAATTTCTAGTAAATTTTGATTTGGTACACACGTTGTATAGTGGAGTGAGGAGCATTCATGATAGGTGCCATCACTATTGGGATTTTTTTTACGTGTTGTGTCTTGACTGGGGAATTTTAGAGAGATTGTTTTTTAAGGAGGAGCATTCATGACGGATGCCATCATTATCGACAATTTTTTTGTGCGCTACGTCTTGAGTGGGGAATATTGAGAGAGATTGTTTTTCAAGGAGAAAGTTTGCGAGATGAGAAGAAACCTCAGAATTTAGCAGAGAGGAAGAAAAGGGAGGAGAGCGAAGCTCTATAGATGAGGTAAACCTTTTGGAATTTCATTTATTTATGGCAAGCAAACCATCTTAAGATGTGTCTCTAAATGCCCGTGCGATGTTGTGGTTTCAATGGTTGATTTGCAAAGAACTATACATTCCATGAGCAAAATGAAATACAATCTATGCATTGGTGGTCTCTATAGATAACCATTTTTGTGCATATCACATATTTTCATTTGCGGGTCATTCCTAAAAAGGTAATCCACTTCTTCATATCTGATGACAAGAAGCATGAAACCCTTTTTGTGCAACATTGTTTCCAATTACATTGGCCATGGTTGAGAGAGATAAACCTTTACTTAAGGCAACATTGGGTATGGTCAGATGGTGCAACTTCTCAATTTAAAGCTAAACATCCATTTTACTTCGTACGAAGATATGCAAGGCTATCAGGCATGACTATGATATAGAACTTCTTTGAGTCATGGTAGGGGAAGGGAGAACATGATGGTGCAGGTGCAGTTGTGAAAAGTGTGCTAACCCATGAACAACATAAATGTGACACTGCAATGTAATGAAGTAGTGTTTTTAATTCATATGATCCATAACGTCTTAGTAACTTTAGATACTTGATATCAAGTGAAGATGGAGATTTTATGGGCTATTATTGGATGTATGGTACTATTAAAAAAGAAAGTGTGATTGTCATTGAAATGGAAGTTTTAAATTGATTACAAACACAAATTTAATCACCTTTGTGTTATGTCTTCAGCATCCAGATAGAATTGAGACTACAAAATGTATGTCAAGAGTTCGATTTGTGTTTGTTGCTTAACTGATGAAGCAAGGCCTTCGTGCAGTTACTCATTGTTTTTTGAATAATATGTTGTAAAGATTGGGAGTTACTATCACAAAGTAATCATTGTTGTAAAGATTGATGACATTGATTTTATGGTGATGTGTGGGCTCTTGGCCCCTGCATATTTTGTACAATTCCCTCATTAATCTACCTTTTTCTCGTTCTCTCAAAAAAAAAAGGAAATTAGATACGAGTAACATCTCAAGTTGTGGATGATTGTTGTAAGTTTAAAAGTGGCTTCATAATGTCCATTTAGTTTCATATCGTTCATTGATTGTATCTAATATTTGAGGTATTGGATGATTTTTGCAAGTTTAAAAGTGGTATAAAAAGTCTACATACGGAAGGGATGGATCACATATTGATATCGGATGAGCATAACAAACGTAAAATCAATATAATAAAGTAGATTGATGAGTGGAAAATGTTATTGTATTTATGGTTTCTTCTTCACTTGTAGTGTGTTGATGTAGGGAAATCTCGGACAAGCGAACTGATAGAAGTTAATAAATATGTTCAAGGTAATGTGAACCTTAGTCTTTCCCCTTCCTCAAGCACCACAAGAGTGTATCTTATTGGCAAAATCTCTATTAGTTAAGGGATCTCTAGGGGGAACAAATTTGGATGGGTGATCTCCCACGAAGTACCAAGAACCTCTGTCTTCTTTGATTATTGAGGCCCTCCCTCATGCGCAACCCATGATGCGAAGGGTGACTTTGGTTACTTGGATGACAAGGTATGCCAAGGTCTATGCCTCGATCACCACCTTAGCCTTGGATGGGTAGGCGAATGCTCGCTTCGGTCACATAAAAGGAACAAATTAGCTTTTGCATTGAACTACTCTGAAGTATTTCTATGGAAAAACACGATGATGGAATCTCCTTCTCGAGAGTTCCACAACAATACCCTTGTATTACAAACTCAAACTCCGATGCTGCACACAATACTCTGCACAGGGGGTGCAAAATACATAGAAAAACACACAGTACATATACCACAAACACTCTTAGGTCATACAAATGTGGTCGAACTTCTAATCTATGGCTAAACAAGCCACTATATGTTTTATTAAAGAACATATACAAAAGTGTCCAATGTCCATTTGACCTTTCACATGGACACTAACGGTAATATGCACCAAGCATTTAGGGATAGTTATTTCTGTTGAAATAAGGAAAACAACTCCTAATCTACTATTGATAACACACTAATTGGATTAAGGAGGATGGAACAAAAGAAATGAAAACATAATGAACTTGATCGATATGAAAAGACTTACATGAGTTGCTCTAGGAGCATGATGACTCCATACGGAGGGAGTGGAAACTCTTGGCAATGGGCTAGAGTGAATGGCTTGTGTGGAGTGAAGGGAGGCGTTGCTTATATGGAGTTTGGGAGAATTCCCTTGCATGTGGGATATATGTGCTTGCATGAGAATGAAAGTGAGTTGGGACAAAAGGGTGGAACATGGAACTGTCAACACCCCCCCTCCATGTGATGACCCTTTTGTTTTTAATATGGGGGACTAGTGACATATGGGATCACTTAGTCCATTGGTTTTTAGGATCTAAGGACATATGGATCCTTAGACATAACTTGGACATATGGGATCCAAGTTTGGGACATATGGCATCCCTTGGGATCTTGGGACATATGGGATCCCAAGACATATAAAGGGTTTACAACATGGGGTAGGTAGTGTTAATGGAACCATTTGCCACCTTTTGAGCATTTTTCTTTTCTTGGGTCTTTTATTGTTGGTGTAGCCTTTGTCTTGTGAGTTTCATGGCCTTGTAGTGGGCTTTGAGTGTCATGTGTTCAAGCCATAGGGAAGGTCCTACCTTCTTCAAGAAGCTGGTGTCTAATCCCTTACAAGGAAAGAGCCATATATATATACATAGAGATTTTGAGATACAATATAGAAATGATTCATATGGCATGTGTTCACATCACTTCCTTTGATCCCATGTGAGAAAGAGATCACATATCATAAGTTCTAGAGCTGAGTTGTACGTTGAGCTATCCTTCCAGTAGTGGATAGTCTCTTAAACAATCTTTGATTGCTCATCTTGCGTGCCCCCCAAAGCCTTACAAAGACATCACAGAGGACATAACCTTGAATATCTATGCGCATAGCTTATTAGATTCAGAGTGATTTAATGCTAAAAAATAGCTGTGTTTTATTCAATGCATAAGCATCTTTTAGCGCCTAATGACACCATCGATTACGTCAGCAGTTCTGCCATGCTTCACATCGAGAAGAAACCAGAAAACCTTTATCTCTTTCTCAACAGCGCTGAACAAGCTGTGATGATAGGCAGTTGGAGCATATCGAGTCTCTATTCTGAGCTACGTTTATTCCCAATGGAGGTTGATACAACAGAGAGAATCTCTCTCTCTCTTTCTCCATTAAATTCAATGGTGCAGATGTGATGACAGATGTAGATTCTAGAATCTTTTTGATGAACATGCCGCTCTTTTCCATGGGCTTCGGAAGAGCTCCAGTTCATGTGTGTATCATCTGTTTCATTATTCATCTCCACCTTCATTTGCGGAAGCTCCTTGCTCTCTAGATCTGCAGCGCTTTATGTTTTCTGTGTGCCTCTAAAGACTCAGTCTAACCTGACATCCTTATTTGAAAAGTTCATGTGAATCAAGCCACCATTCTTTGTGTCTTTGCCTGGAAAAGTAAACAACACTAAATTTGAAGCCATGAAGAAGCATGTCAACATCTTATCATGAGAGGTCACCAGGTGCTTTGTGTTTCTCACTTCCTTAGTCCCTTGATTTCTCTATAGCATCCTTTGGACTCTGGAGAAGCTTTTGCAGTGTGTGTTGATGATGCACATTGCATAGAGAAAACGTGTTATGCCTCTACCTGTTAATTTGGTATACTTGGGCATATTGTGAAGTTCTGTCATAAAAAACTCTTGATTGAGTCTCGTCGACCTTCCTCTATTTCAAGCTGCATCTCACCAGAGCTCACCTACAGCCCATAGCTATGGTGGCATACAGTCTGTGCTTAAGACTTTTGTGCTTTGCCCTTCCGATGGGTTGCACCACATCTGATGCTCTGAGTAGGGACATGGCCACCAGCAATGTCGTAGTGTTGCTCCCAGGCCCTTTGTCTTTGCATGCAGAAATACCTCCGATCCACAGGTGTGTTTGCATGTTCTCATGGTTTCCTCCACTGCTTTGACAGCGCCACTCAATAGGCAAATCCCAGTGGTCCCTTCGTTTGCCTTGCATCTTTCATCTTCTTCATACTTGCTCACCCACCAGCTTAAAAATTGGTGCATTAAAATGCCAAGCAAATGGAAAGAGGATCTTGTTCTCCTCGTCAAAGAAAGAGTATGGGCATCATGCACAATAGTGCTATCCAATTTGATCAAGAGAAAGATTAACATGCTGCTAAAGACAACTTGAGAGTGCTTATGAGCACTTATTATTATTATGACGAATAAAACACAAGAAAACACATAGATGAAAGTTCTCAAAACTATGGTGTTTAAAACACCTTCATTATACATTGCAATGAAAAAAAATGATTATGCGGGAAAATAGACATATTAGAAATCTAAAATAAAACAATGGAATAGTGCTTAGAAGCACTCTTATTATGAAGGGAGGGAGGGAAGGATTAAAGAAAAAATGCATCTATTGTAATGATCATGAAGAAATGTGAAGATATGAACTCAAAAAACAAATTAACCTATGCTTTGATACCATGTTGAAATAAGGAAAACAACTCTAATCTACTATTGATAACACACTAATTGGATTAAGGAGGATGGAACAAAAGAAATGAAAACATAATGAACTTGATCAATATGAAAAGACTTACATGAGTTGCTCTAGGTGCATGATGACTCCATGAGGAGGGAGTGGAAACTCTTGGCAATGGGCTAGAGTGAATGGCTTCTGTGGAGTGAAGGGAGGCCTTGCGTATATGGAGTTTCGGAGAATTCCCTTGCATGTGGGATATATGCGCTTGCATGAGAATGAAAGTGAGCTGGGACAAAAGGGTGGAACATGGAACTCTCAACAATTTCCTCTTCTATGTTAGTCCTCTCATCTAAATGTACATTTAGTAGATCTATATAAAAGATGGAATGATTTGTCACGAGGAAGGAGATAAGGAAGAGAGCTCACACACACACTCTCACTCTCAAGGAGAAGCACACGCACAGATTGAGGCAAGGAAGAATGATCTTCTTCTTCTATTACATAAAAAGGAATGTACAAGAATGACCTAAAAACAAGAATACAACAAGTGCAATATATAAAGATCAGTACATAAGGAAAAACCTAATGTCCGCGAATTAGTGAGCTTGCAAGGAACAAATGTGCCATCACTCTCAGTAGATAAATCTAATAAAGCTCAATGAAGTATCCCTGATATATACCGGCGTGACCACTATATATGTCAGAGAAACGAAAACTGGTACGTGTCATCCTGAATCATCACATGTTGAGCTTGATATCCAACACTCCCCCTCAAGCTCAACGCCATATTATGTAATCCAAGCATCTCTCGAAACTTCTTCAACTTCTCAGCTCCAAGTGCTTTGGTGAAAATATCAGCAACCTGCTCATCTGTTCTCACATAAACAAGATCAATATCACGTGCTAATACCTTCTCTTTGATGAAGTGATAATGTAACTCGATATGCTTTGTTCTAGCATGGAAAACAGGGTTCCGTGCTAACTGTATGCTGCTAAGATTATCACAAAAAATGGTGATAGGCTTTTGCACTTCCACACCTAAATCCGCAAGTAGCATCTCTAGCTATGATGCCTCACATGCTGCCATTGCAACACCTCTATACTCAACCTCTGTACTCGACAAAGCAACAGTGGGTTGCTTCTTGCTGCTCCATGTAACAGCTACACTCCAAAGTGAGAATAGAAAACGACTAGTAGATCTTCTATCTGGAATGCTACCAGCCCAATCGGCATTGGTGTATCCATAAACTTGCAAATCTACACCAACCTCATAAAACAATGCATAATCCAAAGTAGCACTCACATAAAGTAGAGTGCACCTTAGAGCATCCAGATGTGGCTTCCTAGGAACCTACATAAACTGACTTTCAAGTCCAACAATAACTTAGATTAGGCCTTGTAATTGTGAGATATATAAGACTTCCCACAATTTTCTTGTACATAGTAGCATTTTCCAACGCTTCACCTGATGTAGTGTCCAACTTCAAATTCTGATCTAATGGCATAGAAATTGTCTTACAATCAGCCATACCATACTTTTGCAGCATATTCAAGGCATATTGCCTTTGCGACATCCATATACCTGTTTTTGTATGTATAAACTCGATGCCCAAGAAAGATCTTTCATGTCAAATTCCTGCATAAGAAGTTTCTTTACCTTTTTGATGCTTCCTTCAGGTCATCAACATAAATAGCCACAATAGTGATGCCATCATCAACCTTCCTTGCATATAGTGAGTGGTCTGCATCACACATAGAAAACCCAATGCTGGTTAAGTAATCAACAATCCTTGCATGCCATGCATGAGGGGCTTGCATTAGCCCATAGAAAGCCTTTTGCAACCTGCAAACATATTCTGGATGCTTTGAATCTTCATATCCTTGTGGATGGTCCATATATACTTCTTCGTTCTCACCATGTAGGAAAGCATTCTTCTTATCCATCTGATGCAAAGTCCATCCTTTTGCTGTAGCTAATGCAACAAGTGTTCTGACAGTAGACATTTTAGCTACAAGGCTGAATGTTTCCTCATAATCAATGCCATATGTCTGTGCATATCCTTTAGCTACCAATCGTGCTTTATATCTGCTTATGCTACCATCAGTATTATGCTTTACCTTGTAAACCCATTTGGAGCCTATGGGTTTCTTTCCTTGCGGAAATGGAACCAGCTTCCATGTATCATTTCCATAAAGTGTAGCCATCTCCTCATCCATAGCTTTTTCCCAATCTGCAATTCCAATTGCATCTTCAAAGCAAGAAGGTTTAGCATCTTGTATTACCTTTGTCATGTAGGCACAATGATGAGCCATATAACTGTCATACATCAATCGTTGCACTGAATTCCGCATCCTCCCACATCTTTTTGGTCCTGGGTCACTTCTCCTTATATCATCTGCATGTGCTCTTCTTACTCCTGGAGTCTTCACAGAGGGCAATGCAAGTTCCTCATCAAGACTCTTTTCTGAACCGCTTGAATCTCCATCAACGTCTTCAAAACCTGCACATGTTTTACTAAAAGCAGAAAGCTTTTCTTTACCATTCTTGGATGTATTTGATGAATTTTCTAGACTGAAATTTCCATGCAATCTTCCATTCCATGGATTTGAGTTGGAACTATTGCTTGGTGATGCATCCGATCCACTCAAAACTTGAGATTGTGCACTTGAATTTTTAGAATTTTCTTTGTCATTTCGTTCAAGATTGAGTCCTTCTTTGGCATCTGCATAGAAGCTTGACATTTCATCAAATACCACATCTCCGCTCACCTTTACTTGTCATGTGAGTGGGTTATAACATTTATATCCCTTTTGCTCAAGGGGTATCCAATGAAGACACACTTTTCTGCTTTTGAATCAAGCTTCATCCTCAATTCATCTGGGACATGTACATATGCAATACAACAAAAAACTTTCAGATGTGATAAGTTTGGCTTTTACCTGTAAACTTCTCTTCAAGTGTAACTTGATGTACAGAAGCAGTCGGAGTTATGTTCATGATGTATATAGCAATATGCACAGCTTCTACCCAATAACAATGCGGCATATTCTTCTCAGCCATCAAGGCTCTTGCTATTTATACAACATTAGGGCGAAAAACGGCCGAAAAGGGGCTGTTTGCTAATGAGAGATTAAGGAAATTGACAAATAGAGTCTTACCACGTGTACAAGAATATAAAATTGGTGTCTCTTTTAACCGTATGAAGAATTTCTTTTTTTAATACAATTTTCTCTAAAAGCGCCGCTAAAGGGATGAAGAGTCTCGTATTCAGTGTACAATTTTTTGGTTTGATGCAAAAAAAGATACTTTGGCACACTACACAAAGCGTATTCTTGAATTTCCAAGAAGGAATTGATTTTTGAAGATACAAAATATTTTTGGATTCACAAAATTTCATGATCATTTAGCGATAGGGTTTACATCGAAGCAAAAGTTTCCACATGTACAAAGCCTTTTTCTCTATAAATACTGCCAAAAGTTGTGAACGTCAGTTTCTCACTTTGAACATTCTTCTTCTTCTGAGTTCAATGGCTTCTTCTTCTCGTCGTTCTTCCAATCGTGTAACCTCATGTGAGGTTTACAATAGAAGAGAGGATTCTTTGTGGAAACCTCTTTCTGTGAAAGTACATGAATGGGTAACTATGCTTCCTAGTTGTAGAGGTGCCCATAAAGTCAAGCGTGCCAAAAGAGACAACACAAGAAACCACTGGAAGGGACGTATTCTCACTTTCAAATTGAAGAGATGCAGTTGGTTTGCACGAGTACAACATGTGTACACCGCCAAGGATCTTGTTCTAGAAAACCATCTGCAATTCCCTTCGTACTGTAAGTGAAGTTTGACAATGCTCTTCTATCATTCCAATTGTTTCCGTCATATGTTTTTGTACTGCAAATATCTTTCCTTCCAATATTGTGGAATGGCAACATGTTGAATGTTTAACAGGAACATTCAGAGTTCTTCATGAGGAATATGCAAAACTCATGTATGTAGACAAATCTGTTCAATTTTTCAATAGCATAGAGTTATTTGTCCATTATGCAGATTATCAAGTGCCATCAGGGAGGAGTTCTTACGGAAATCTTGTACATGTACCTGGTCCTTGCATCTCTTCATTAGATTTGGGTGCTCCTGATCATTCAACAATTTCAAGTTTTCGATGCAAAATTAAATTTGACATCCAAAAGGCAATGTCAGCAGGCCGAATTTCCAGAAGGATAAAGATTCAATGGTTTTTGCCTATTCATGTCTTTGTAGCATGCTGTAAAAACATGTTATTACAGAAAACAAAAACAATGTGGTTGAATAGGAGAGTCTCTATTTCAGAGATTGATGATGTTTTAGGTAGGGAATGGGATAGCAAAGAAGTTCAAAAGCTAGGTGACATTATTTTATGTAAAGTTTGTCCCAATTCTCTTTCAATCTCATATCAAATATGTCGACAATCTCTGGTTCTAGGATATGACTATAGAAGGTGGAAAAAAAAGATTGGACTTTGGATAGCCTTGGACTCAGAGGAGAGCTGTCGAGAATTTGAGTTAGAAGTATTGATTCATCCAGATTTTCAATCAAGGAAAATAATTGTCACTGCAAATTGGAATCTCAGAAATGTAAGGGAGCTCCTAGAATACCTTGATGAGGTATCATCATAGTGTAGATTCTCAGTTGATGATGCAATAGTTAACATTAGATCAGAGAAATCATTATCTTGCATGAGTTGCCTGCCACCAAGGGTGATTAAATTCCAACCCTTAAGATTGTAACAAGTTAGCCCTGACATTCTTACATAATGTATCTTCCTCTAATAGAAGCTTCTATTGATACTTCCATTGAATTTTCTTTCTAGGATGGTGAATTATGAATTTTAAATGTCTAAATTCATATTTGCATTTTGTAATTTACTTTCAAGATTTTGATGAGGTTCTTATTGTACAATGATAAGAATATAAACCAAGACATTCTAAGATATTTTTTAGGTTCTTTATTTCATATTTCCATTGATTTTTATTTGCAGGAGTGAATTGATGACTTCAATTATTCCCCTTCATCTAAACTCGTCTTGGCATTTTTTTGTTTAATCTTAACATTCTAATGAGGTTCCGGCTAAGAAATAATTATACAGGAACTTGCATAAGTTCATTCTAGATGAACAAGAGTTCTATTATAGTCTATCAAAGGTGCACATTAGTCTCAATAAAATAATTTGACTCTATCCATCTTTTCTGTCCTCAAGAAATGCAAGAGAAAATATCATTGTACACATAACAAGTAATATAAGAGAGGGTGGAGAACCTGGTGCAAATTCTAATCCAAGGTTTGATATTTCAAAATATGAAGAGCATGAATTAAGGCATAAAATAGAGGAGACAAGATTAGAGAAGATGACCGATGCAAGCGACTAGTGCAATATGAACTTGTCGGATGGCCCTTATAGCTTAGATCAGTCGTGTTAGCAAACTACCGCGAGAGACTTCAACAAGTGACCTTGTGTAAAGATTTCACTCATGAGTATAAAAACAACTAGCAACAACTCATCTCATGCAAGGTTGCTAAAAGGGGATCCTATGTTGAAATGGATAATACGATCGATGCAAACGATAGGGGCAATCCAAAATTCTCCAATTCCCCGTATCGCTTGCATCGGTCGTGTCCTCTTAATTCTTTATATTCTTCTGTATCCTCTCCAATTTAAACTTTCCAACAGTAATGAAGTAAGAAACCCACAATGCAGTCATATTTGTGACACGAACAAATTTAGTTGAACCATGCAATGAACTTTTGTTTAACTATTAAGAGGTTCAATACAACTGTATATTTCTCAAGGCATATAAATATTGTAAAGGCAAATAAATATGGTTACAATGACCATCTTCCAGATGAAGATTGGCATAAGTACATACAATTTGTACATCAATAAATCTTCCAACCTATGTTGGTTTTACATTAGATTTCAATCTATGACAAAAAAATGATTCAACCCTTTCTTTCATTTTTGGAGCCCTGTTTTCTCTGTTGCTGCTGTCCCTTTTTGGAGCTTTCAGCTTTACTCTTTTTCTTGGTCCCATGCTTTAATGGTGAGTGAATAGGAAGCCCTTTCTTTTTATCTTCAGACTTTTTTTTATCAGGTGGAGGGGGTGGAGGTGAGTCTGGATCATAGGGGCAGATTGCATGTTTCATGATGCCATTTATTGCTCTCTCTCTGATCAAGATGATCCAT
Organism: Ceratopteris richardii; assembly: GCA_020310875.1. NCBI lineage: Eukaryota > Viridiplantae > Streptophyta > Polypodiopsida > Polypodiales > Pteridaceae > Ceratopteris > Ceratopteris richardii. The sequence continues at coordinate 40,511,836 of CM035415.1, forward strand.
GCATCTAGGTAGTCTGATAAATTCAATTCAGGACTGTAAAACCTTCTTTCCAGCAATCACTCTCCAGCCACATGATGTTGAGTCCCTCTGCAATGGCACATGAATTTGTATGTATCCAAATTGCTTTTGTTCATTCATTTTAGCAATTCCAGGAAAATTCTGATCAATATGCATCTTGAGAAGCTTTGCAGCACTGCATTGCAAAGTAAAAATCAGAATGGATGGCATGGCCTTTAAATAGAGAACAACAAAATGTAAAGCAACTTACACTTTGCAATTCCCATGTTGTGATTGAAGAGAATTGAGGAAAAGAGCTTGATACACATTGAAGTCAACAATAATCAGACTCCAATGGCCCCTGTCAATGAGTTGCATGTAAATATACTTTCTTGAATGAAAAAAATATCTTTCAAAAATGAAGATGAATACTTACTTTTCAATATATGGGTAGATTACACATTCTACCTCTTCTGTAAAATCATGTAGAAAGGACTTGGCATCTCCATGTTTATGCAAAAAACGCTCTGTCACCAGAGGATCTAAAATAAATACTTTTCTTTGAACCGCTTCCTCACATTGTTGAAGAAGAACCCTACAAATCAAGAAACAAAAATTCACTTAAGGAACTTGAAAATTAAGCAATACAAGAGGACTTTATGGCCTCTACATATACCTGAGTGAAATGTTGACCACACTATCTGATATTTCAACATGAAGCTCCCTCAACATTTTGTTGTCTTGAGGTCTAATGTCAAGAAACCAATCTTTTGGCCATGGCATTGCAACATTAACTATTATCTGCCCATCACCTTTCTTAAGGAGCTCTTTATTTGCTTTCTGTATCTTTTCAATCTCGATTAAGATGACACTTTCCTCTGTAAATAATCCTTGCTTTTTCCTCTCCTCCTCACTATTTGCTGCAGTTCTAGTTTCATGATCATGAGTGACCTTAGGGTTGATCTCTTCAATGACAACTATTGTTTTGGGTGCTCAAGCTGGAGGTATATTTAAAATATCAAAGAATTTTTTATCATGGTGATCAATAGGAACTGGAGATTTATCAAATTTATATCTTATTCTTGAAACAATAACATAATCCTTTGCCATTAGTGTTACCCTATGTGCATGAGCAACACATAAATAAGCATCATTCATAAAAGCAATAGCAAAGTTCTCTACAGCTTCTTGAAGGCATAGCAGTGCTTGAGTTTGCCACCTCACATTGACAAAGGATGAGGTCTTCATCAAAGAACAGAGGTTGGTTGAGATCTGCTAGACAACTCTCATAAATGGAAGTCTAGGGATCAACAATCCCACAGACTTTTGAGCTCTTCTAATTTCCCTCAAAGACTTTACATGGTATTTGACCCTTTTCTTTGAAGGCTTGTCTGATACATTGCCTTCAACCTTCTGGGGATTTTGCTCCTGGACATTTTGCTCCTGGGCATTTTGTTCCTGGGCATTTTGGTCCTCACCCTCAGGGTACAACTTCCTTGCTGTCTTTTTGGTCCTAGCCATACTCTGCACAAAGTGAGAGTCTTTAGGCAAGGAATTAGGAAAGAAAGGAAACCTACTTTAAAAAATTTTGATCAAGGACTCTTTCCAATGTCAGAGAACGACCGACCCAAGCGATAGGAGTCATCCGGAAATGCCCGGATGTCCCTGATCGCTTGCATCGGTTGTCCTTGAATTCATCATCAAATATCAATTAGTTCTAGTTCCATTATATCTTACAATGCAAAATACTCAAGTATCAATAAGAAAAAACATAATTTGCAAGCAATGATCAATTACTCTTTCCACTGTCAGAGACACGACCGATCCAAGCGATAGGAGTCATCCAAAAATGCCCCGATGTCCCTGATCGCTTGCATCGGTCGTCCTTGGATTCATCATCAAATATCAATCAGTACTAGTTCAAATATATCTTAGAATGCAAAATACTCAAGTATCATTTAGAAAAAACATAATTTGCAAGCTATGATCAATGACTCTTTGCTGTAGAGACACGACCAATCCAAGCGATAAGAGTCTTCTATAGTTGCCCGGATGTCCCTTATCGCTTGCATCGGTCGTCCTTGAATTGAGGCATAATACTCGAATCGCTTTCAAATATAGGTTACAATGCATAATACTCAAGCATACAAGGACTCGATGCCATTTTAGAAACACGACTGATCCAAGCGATTAGGGTTATCCAAAAATCTCACATGTACCCGGATCACTTCGATCGATCATGTCCATATTACCTATTGCAGAGAGCACTCTCTATAGAAATTGTGAAGAAGCAGCTTGAAAACTTGGTGGCGATGGAACCTCAGCGCTTGGAAAGTGTTGACAAAAAAAAAAAGAAATGAACAGGGAAGCTTAAATAGGTCCCAGAACTCAGTTGACCATTGGTGCCACATGGCATGCCACGATTGGTCCACGTCATATAGCCGCTGCGAATTCTGACATCTTTTGCCATGTGGCATAATTTGATTGGTCCATGTCATCCATCCATTGAATCAGGCACCGTATGCTCTACCACGTGGCACTCAATGATTGGTCCATGTCATTCGACTGTTACTTCCTCCCTTCTCACCTATAAATAGCAACTTCCTTCACGAATTCAAATTTTGAACCTTCAGAGAATTCGTCTCAGTTACATGCGTTTTTTGTTTTCATCCGCGACACGACCGATACAAGCGATCTTCCCCGTTTGACCAACGTTGACTCGTTGTAGTCCCTTGCATCGGTTGTGTTCTCCTCATAAACATACAAGTGAAGCTACAGCTTAGATGGAGGGAATGAATGAGATCCTTAGTGTCTCTCCATCAGAGAAACTTCTTGATTTCATGGTTCAAGAGTGTTTAACTGTAGATTATTTTCCTGATGCAATGACAATATTCAACCCCAAAATTGATTTTGAAAAACTCCTAGAGAAATAAAAAAAATTTCTTAAGGATGAGTGGGAGATTTTCTTGGGTTTATCAATGGAAACATCCTTTCTATTTCTCAAAAAACCTATGTCCATCCTCACATCTTTGGGAAGGATCCAATAGATAGGGCAAAGATCACAAGAAAATGCAAAAGGATATCCCCTTTGCCAGGGAAGCTTGATTTATGCCCAGAGCATGAAAAGGACTGCTGCTTGCTCCCTTCTTGATATGGCTTGATCACATCTCAGTTGAAAAGGAGGAAAATGTTCATGTTGAAGACAAGCCTTCCTTAGAGCTGACGCTTGAGGGAAGCTCAAAAACTATGAAAGGTGTCATGGAGATTGTTGAGGAGATCAATCTCCAAGCAGAAGGAGAGCAGGTCAAAGGTTTTGATGTGGCCACTTTTAATGCAGAGATTGCAATAAGGGAGCCAACTGAAGAAGTTTAAGTGTCTGAGAAGTCCCTACCTATCCCAAATCTACCTTTTTACTTTATCTCCGAAAAAGAGTTTATACCTCTTTTTTACATTCAGGAACTTTTCAATCTAAGGGAGGACTACTGCCTTGTTGAAGAATCACTCACGAATTTGACGTACAGACAAAGAAACATAAAGAGAAGCGAAATCAAATATTCAGAAAATCAAAATGTATATACAAAGAGAACGTGCATAAGAATAATAGAGAGGGAATGGCGAATAGGAACGTGCGTGAGAAGAGCATGCAATATAAATAAAGCACATACAGAGGTAAAAAAAAAGTAGGTGAGAGTGAAGTATGAGAAAGTGAGAAGACGCCAGAGATCACGTATGAGTGAAGAGAGAGTGAGAAGTTTTCAGAAGACGCCATAGATCACGTATGTACAGATGAATAACAGAAACCTCAAATGTCAGGTATTCATCTGAGAGAGATGGTAGAAGAAACTACTCAGTGTAGGAGAGTTTCCATAGCTTGAGCAAGAAGAGGCCAAGCTAATTTGTACACATCTTCTCTAATAGAAAACACATGTTCATGTGGAAGTTTGTGCGCACTGTTTGTATGTGAAGAACTCTGAGTATTTTCGTGTTACGGTAGAAAGTTCGTTAACCGTTAATAGTTACAGTTCGTTAGTAAACGTGTCCCTCGGTACTCTCTCAATAAACGAATGTCTCGGTCAAAGTTATCTCAGTAAACACAATTTCGGTCAGTTACAGTTAACGTGTTTTTCGGTAGAACAACGAAGTATATCTCGCAGAGTAAATTAAAGTTTTGTATGAGAGTTAGCTTATCTTATAGCTAGACATCTCTACTATCAGTTCATCAAAGATTTTGGTGGAATGGATATGTACACACAGTACAAAGTCTAACCGGAAAAAGACATACTGAACCGAAGAAGTTTTTTCTTAAACTTCAGAAAGTGTTCACTTAGTGAAGGAAGTTCACGTATCACTTCCTTACTTCTTGTATACTCACTTCATGTAATTACAAACACAATAGGAGTTGATTCTGGTAAGATTCCAGTATAACTACGATGTCAGTCTGGTGACAGTCCAGTGAAGTTCCGGTGGAATTTTTCCAGTGAATTCAAAGAGCAGTCTTATATGTTGAGTAACATTAATCTTGCTAAGCTATTGTTGATTATAGAGGTGTTCTAATATCGCTCTAGCTTAGCATCCTTTTCGGTGGCGCGGCAATTTCTGCAGGCTGACAAGATTCAAGCCTTTGCCGCGACGACCATCGACAGTGGTACAAGAGTGAAAGTTAATCCCCAACAAGTGGTATCAGAGCTAGCATACCGAAATTGGTATCGCAGAGCCAGTTAACCACAACAAGTGGAACCAGAACGAGAAAGATTCTGAAGAGCAGAAAGATTCTGATAAAGTTCACCGGAAGTAACAAAAACAAGAAGATCATGGCAGATCATGTCCAAATTGATAAATTGGACAGAGATAATTATCTCCGATGGGTGATGCGCATGGAAGCCTTACTTATGAGTAAGGACTTAATGATGTATGTGACCGGAGAAGAAAAGAAGCCGACTTTTGAAGATGATAGTCAACCGGAAAAAGAAGAATTAGAAGCCTTGAAGCTGTGGCAGAAGAAAGATGCAACGGCAAGAGCCTACATTTATAATACTGTTTCAGACCATTTACTACCGCACATTAGAGGCTTGGAGAAAGCGGAGGACATATGGAGTGCGCTGGAAGATCACTTCCAAAATACTACGAAAGCTAAGAAGGCTAGCTTATGGTCCGAGTTCACAACGTTCAAAAAGAAGTCGAGTCAAAGCATTAGTGACTATGTTACTAAGATGAAGGATCTAGCAGATAGTCTCGGATCCATAAATGAAGATGTGGAAGATCACAGATTGATAGCGCAACTGCTAACAGGTTTGAGAGGAGATGAAAGTTGGAAACCTTTCGTACTCTCAACTGAACTTTTTTTAAATCATTTTGTACCAGATTTAAATCAGTTGCTTGGTTTGATGCTCACATATGAGCAAGAACTGAAAGAAGATGCAGATAAAGGACAAAGTTTTGCAATGTACATGAAGAACAAGAAGAAAGCAGACAAAGGTAAGTCAAAAGACGAAGAAGAGTCGAGTTCTCAGGCTTATTATGTAAGAGGTAAAAGCACCGACAAAGGAAGAGCAAGAGGCTTTGGAAGAGGAAGAGGCAGCCAGAGCAATAACAAGAAGGCTTGTTGGATCTGTGGACTAAGTAATCATTTGGCTCATGATTGCTGGCATAATCAACAAGGATCAAATCAAAATCAGAACAGTAATAGCAGAGGCAGAAGCAGAAGATATCAGAATAATTTCCAAAGAGGTAGACAAAATCAAAGAGGAAGCTATGGTAGAGGTGGAGCAAGAAGTTGGGGACAGAATCAATCCTACAACACCACCTACAACAACTACGCAAATGACACTCAGAATGAAAGTCATACATCATTGATGATGAACTCAATCAGCACATCAGATACTGAAGACCTGAAGGTATTTTACATTGATTCTAGATGTTCTAATCACTTGTCAGGAAATATAGAACTAATGTCAGAATTGGAAAAGGGTAGTTCCAGTCATACTGTTCAAACAGGTGACAATACGAGGCATAGTGTACATTCAATTGGAAAAGTGAAATGTAAGAGTGGAGCAGATTTGCTAACTAATGTTTTGTATGTTCTGACAATACCGAAAATTTTGATTAGCGTAGCACAGATAGTTGAGAAAGGTTTTCAGGTCAGATTTACAAATGAAGGAGTATTTGTAGAAGATCCTGAGAACGGATATAATCAGATTGTCTCTGGTAAGAAAGAAGGCAGACTCTTTACTTTAAGAGTACAAGGGAACATTGGCCAAGCGTTGCTCATACATGGTGAAAAGGTGATTACAAAACTTGATCTCTGGCATAAGAGATTAGGTCATTTCAATGAAAAAGGAATTAAAGCTATGACTTCAAATCAGTCAGTACTGGGATTACCGAATGTACAGAATCAACATATGATTCACAAATGCGAAGCATGTCAGATGGGAAAAGCCCACAGGTTACCTTTCCAGAAGAAAGGATTTAAACATGACGGAGTACTCGAACTCATTCATACAGATGTATGGGGTCCCACAAAAGAAGGATCAATCAGCGGATCGAGGTATTATGTTTTATTCATTGATGATGCTACAATATGGATAACTCTTTATGTTTTGAAAGAGAAATCAGAAGTGTTTGGAGCTTTCAGGCATTTTCATGCATATGCTGAAAGACTCACAGGTCGAAAGCTGAAGAGACTGAGGTCTGATGGAGGGGGAGAATACTGCTCCTGAGAGTTCAATGATTATCTTTGGAATGAAGGTATTAAGAGAGAAATAACCTGCAGGTATACACCACAACAAAATGGTGTAGCAGAAAGAAGAAACCGAACTCTAGTTGAGTTTGCACGTGCTATGCTAAAGGAAAAAGATTGTCCAAATTATCTTTGGGCTGAAGCCGTAAATACAGCTACATACTTGGTAAACAGATTACCATGTACGACATTAGATGGAATGACCCCGTATGAAGCCTGGTGGGGAAAGAAGCCAACACTTGATCATTGCAAGGTGTTTGGATCAATAGCTTACGCTTATGTACCATCACAACTTAGACATAAGCTTGAACCAAAAGCAGAGAAATATGTGTTCATAGGATATGATGAAAAATAGATGGGCTAGAGGTTGTGGAGCCCTCTAACAAAACAGTTTACTGTTTCCAGAGATGTTACATTTGATGAACAGAAAAGCTGGTATACAGATCAGAATCATACACCGGAAGAAGTCGAAGAAGAAGTAAGAAGAAAAGAGAAAGGAAAATCACTTGTGCAGGTGAATAGAGATGAAGATCATATGCAGGCAAGTACGTCTAGGATCGGATCAGGTATGAGAAATGAAGATGAACAGGAAGATGTGTATTCAGATACTCATGAAGAGTTTGAACCAAGAAGGTCAAACAGAAATAGAAGACAACCAGAAAGGTATTCTTATGATACCTCGTATATAACTCAGAAAAATTATGCATATATGGTCAAAGATGATGAAGAACCTCATAACTATAATGAAGCTAAAGGTAAGAAGCAATGGGAAGAAGCAATGGAAGAAGAGTTTATCGCATTCGAGGAGAACAAGACATGGGAACTTGTTCCGAAACCAAATGGTAAGAAAGTGATCGGAAATAAACGGGTTTTCAAAGTTAAGAAACTTGCAGATGGAAGGATAGCTAGACACAAAGCTAGACTGGTTATCAAGGGCTATGCTCAGATGCATGGCATAGATTATAACGAGACGTTTAGTCCGGTGGCAAAGATGTCAACCATAAGGACAGTGATTGCTATAGCAGCATCAAAAGGATGGAAGCTAAGTCAGCTAGATATAAAGAATGCATTTCTGAATGGATACATATCAGATGAAGTCTACATGGAACAACCGGAAGGGTTTGTAAGTTCCAGATACCCAAACTTCGTTTGCAGATTAAAGAAAGCACTTTACGGACTGAAGCAAGCTCCAAGAGCTTGGAATTACAGACTTGTGAAATATCTCAATGAACTTGGATACCAAAGTTCGAAAGCAGATGCAAGTCTACTCATCAAGAGAATAGAAAAAGGTATGATCTACATTTGCATTTATGTAGACGACATTATAATCACAGGCACCTCAGATGAAGGAATTAAAGAAGTAAAGAGATTACTCGAAAAGGAGTTTCAGATCAGTGACCTAGGAAAGTTGTCATACTTTCTAGGAATGGAAATCACATACACAGATCATGGTGTATATGTTACACAAGAAAGGTATCTCCTAAACTTACTGAAGAAGTTTAATATGGAGAATTGCAGAGAAGCTTCAACACCGCTTGAAGCAAATCATAAACTCAGCAAATACAGTGGTGCAGAGTTTAAAGATATGAGGAAATATTAGTCGTTAGTGGGAAGCTTAATCTACACTACACTAACACGACCGGATCTTAGCTATGCAGTGGGAGTTCTCTCACAGTTTATGCATTGTCCGAAAGATCAACATTGGGTTGCAAGACAGAGAGTTCTTAGATATATCAAAAGAACTGTAAAAGAAGGTTTATATTATCCTTTTACGTCAGACATACAGCTGAGAGCATTCAGTGACTCAGACTGGGCAAGAAGTCAAGATGACAGAAGATCAACACATGGGTATATGATATACCTAGGAGATAAGCTAGTAAGCTGGTGTTCGAAGAAACAACACACAGTGGCTTTATCGTCAACAGAAGCAGAATATAAAGGACTTGTAGAAGCAGCCAAAGAAGTGATATGGATGCAGACCTTGTTCAAAAGCATGGGTATTGATCAAGCTATACCTATCATACATGGAGATAATATGAGCTCGCTGTATCTTGCAGCAAATCCAGTATTTCATGCAAGAACAAAGCACATAAAAATTCAGTATCATTTCCTAAGGGAAAAGGTAATGGAGAAGGAGATAGAAATAGTATACACTCCGACAAAAGACTAGATTGCAGATATTTTGACAAAGAGCTTGGATGGAATAAAGACAAGCAGATTCAAAGAAATGGCAGGAATAAAAGAAAGGAAAATATATGAAGACCGGAAGAGTCAAATTAGTGATTGAGGGGGAGCTATTGAAGAATCACTCACGAATTTGACGTACAGACAAAGAAAGATAAAGAGAAGCGAAATCAAATATTCAGAAAATCAAAAGCCTTAATGAAGGGACAAATTCACGACCGTTATGTACAGTACAGAATCTTGCAGAATTAGAGTTCGTTACACCGAATCAAATTGTATATACAGAGAGAACGTGCATAAGAATAATAGAGAGGGAAGTGCGAATAGGAACGTGCGTGAGAAGAGCGTGCAATATAAATAAAGCACATACAAAGGTAAAAAAAAAGGAGGTGAGAGTGAAGTATGAGAAAGTGAGAAGACGCCAGAGATCACGTATGAGTGAAGAGAGAGTGAGAAGTTTTCAGAAGACACCATAGATCGCGTATGTACAGATGAATAACAGAAACCTGAAATGTCAGGTATTCATCTGAGAGAGATGGTAGAAGAAACTACTCAGTGTAGGAGAGTTTCCATAGCTTGAGCAAGAAGAGGCCAAGCTAATTTGTACACATCTTCTCTAATAGAAAACACATATTCATGTGGAAGTTTGTGCGCACTGTTCGTATGTGAAGAACTCTAAGTATTTTCGTGTTACGATAGAAAGTTTGTTAACCGTTAACAGTTACAGTTCGTTAGTAAACGTGTCCCTCGGTACTCTCTCAGTAAACGAATGTCTCGGTCAAAGTTATCTCAGTAAACGCAATTTTGGTCAGTTACAGTTAACGTGTTTTTCGGTAGAACAACGAAGTATATCTCGCAAAGTAAAATAAAGTTTTGTATGAGAGTTAGCTTATCTTATAGCTAGACATCTCTACCATCATTTCATCAAAGATTTCGGTGGAATGGATATGTACACACAGTACAAAGTCCAACCGGAAAAAGACATACTGAGCCGAAGAAGTTTTTTCTTAAACTTCAGAAAGTGTTCACTTAGTGAAGGAAGTTCACATATCACTTCCTTACTTCTTGTATACTCACTTGATGTAATTACAAACAGAATAGGAGTTGATTCCGGTAAGATTCCGGTATAACTACGGTGTCAGTCTGGTGACAGTCCAGTGAAGTTCCGATGGAATTTTTCCAGTGAATTCAAAGCGCAGTCTTATATGTTGAGTAACAGTAATCTTGCTAAGATACTGTTGATTATGGAGGTGTTCTAATATCGCTCTAGCTTAGCATCCTTTGCGGTGGTGCGGCAATTTCCGCAGGCTGACAAGATTCAAGCCTTTGCCGCGACGACCACGGACAGTGGTACAAGAGCGAAAGTTAATCCCCAACATGCCTTGCAGCTATAGCTTAGTCAGAAGAAGTTGCAAGGAGATTCATCAATAAGAAAGGAGAAAGAAAAGAAGAATTTTTGCGCCTTGATTTGGATTTGTCTAATGAAGAATTCAAAGATTCATCAGAAGCCCTTTCAAGATGCTTTGAGAAATCTATCTCAGAGAAGCCAAGACTTGCTGATGAAGATTTTGATGAGCATCAGAAGCAACTTGGAATATACTCATTTGGGCGCGGGTATTCATTCTTGGATGCTGCTGAGGACAAAGGAACAATTTGTATTGACTCAAAAGAGCTCATCGAGGAGGAAGATGAGGTCAAGGTATGTTGTTTAATATATTCTTATTAATTTTACTTTTTGTCCAAGATCGCCATTTTTAGTGAGAAGTCGACCACGACCGATGCAAGCGATAAGGCCTATCGAATATTTTCCGTTGGGCCTCATCGCTTGCATCGGTGGTGTTAAGGAAATGATATGAGATGGGACTTATCGCTTGCTTTCTCAAGAATCTTAGGCTAAGGATATGAGATGGGACCGATGCAAAATGTCTAGCGTCAAGGTATAGAGTAAAATATATTCTCATGACATGTTTTCTCCAAGGTCTCCATTTAGACAGAGAAATCAACCACGACCGATGCAAGCGATAAGGCTCATCGAATATTTTTCGTTGGGCCTCATCGCTTGCATCGGTCGTGGTTAGGAAAGGATATGAGATGGGACCGATGCAAAATCTCTAGCGTCAAGGTATAGAGTAAAATATATTCTCATGATTCTTAGGCTAAGGAGATGAGTTGCGGGCAATGGGTTTTCTCAAAGGTCTCCATTTAGACTGGGAGAAGTCGATCACGACCGATGCAAGCGATGAGGCCCATCGGATATTTTTCGTTGGGCCTTATCGCTTGCATCGGTTGTGTTTGGACTTGAGGAAGATGACGTCAAGGTATACAATTGAAAATATTCTCAAGAATTTTAGGCTAAGGATATGAGATGGGACCGATGCAAAACCTCTAGCTTCTATCTGATTTGTCCAAAATCTCCATTAGAAGTGTCAGAAATCGATCACAATCGATTCAAGCGATAAGGCCCATCGGATATTTTCCGTTGGGCCTTATCGCTTGCATCGGTCGTGTCTAGGAGTTGCATGCAGCATTGACTATAGATATCTGGCTTGTAAGAATTCCACTCATTCAATCGTGTCTCTTGCTTTATGTCTAATTGTTTCAAGTTACTTTTCATGACTCCAAAAGTTTCCTTGCACTTCATCTAACCTTGTTTTTCATTTTTACCACAGTTAACTTTATTGGATGAAGAAAATTACCTTGGCAGGGGCAAGGGAACAAGAAAAGCCATAGAAGAGAAAGGAAAAGCAAAGGTGTATATTCATTATATTATCCACTATCTTCCAAACTTGAACCCAAAAACTTTTTGTTTTATTCACAAGCACTATAGTGAGGAGCCAGACTTTGCATTGTTCTGCTTGAGGACTCTATCAAAATACATGGGTTTTACTCCAATACCCTTTAATGCTTTCAGAGTTTTGCTGCTTGAAAGAGCAGCTGCATTCAGAATTTTTGGATATGCCCCATGACTCAATGCTTCAAGGGCAGGATACTTTCTTTGTTATTCAAGTTATGCAATGGCTGCAGGGATGTCAGATTTAAAAAGCATTGCTGGATACGGGAGAAAAGAGTTCCTCAGATATAGAGGTGATTTGCCAGAGCCAAGCTCTTTAAAGAGGCTCAAGTAATGACTTCATTTTTTCAAATTCTATATCTCAACAAATGTACATATACAAAAATTGCCCAATGTGATATAAGACATTGCAAACTTTTTTGGTGTAACTGATCCATGGCCTAATATTAATTGTTATTGATCCATGAAGAGTTCTCTGGTCAAAGTCATCTGATGGTAATAGACATATTTCTTTTCAAAGCTTAATACATCATGAAATGTACATACATGAAATAAAAGAAATAAAAGACATTGCAAATATTAAAGCTCTGTTTGAAATGTAGTCTTTTTCATTTTGTGATATTGATACATGATGATTTTGGCTGGTGATAGTCACATCCTTCTGATTATATTTGGCATGAGGTCCTTTGTAATTGTCTTCTAAAGAACCAATCGAAAAGCTCTCTGAAGGCATTGCTCTTTGTTACTCCTCCTCCTTTCCTTGTACACCTAAAGAAGCTTGTCCTTGCTTGATAATGAGATTTTTCCATGCCTTGGGTGTTCCACATGGCAAGTGGTTCTTTTTCTGCAAAGAATGCACCATGCACCATGCACAAGAAGAATATGCTAGAAGAGCAGAAGAATCTCATTAGATCTTTATTTCAATTAAAAATAAATAAATTGAACAAAATATCTTTGGAACTCACCAAGTAGTATGTTATGTCTTTGGCACCCCATGCCTCTATGATGATTTCTATAAGCTCTGTGGTCACCTTTTTGAAATCTGTCACATAACTTTTTGATGTTACCTGCTCCCTCATGACCTTAAAAAGATTATCTAGTTTGATCCACACCTCCATTCTCTTTTTTTCTATTTGTGGTTTGCTTTTTACATTAGTCGTGACCTCACAAAATTTTTTCCGAAAATTCCACATGGCATTTAGTTGTTTGTCATCATGGTTGATGAAGAATCTCCTTGCTTTTGCACCTTCCATTGAGACATCCTGTAGTACATCACCTGTATTTGGTGAAAGCTTTGGATCTTTTCTTAGATGAACATCACCACCATGAAATCCCATTTCTGAAAGAAGACATTCACATTTTTTTTATGCACTCATCTACAAGAGTTGTAGGCTTGATAGAATATGCATACTCCAAATGAAGACGGACCAACTTGTCAATGATTCTTAACTCTGCATGTAGTGTACATATGTGTACATTTATCAATGCTATTGGAAGTATGGGATCCCAAATCATTGAAGAAAATGAGTAGTTATGAAGAATAACATTTTGTCTGGAAGGAGCCTCTTCAGCCTCAGCTCGAGCAATCCATCCATTTCTACCTGGGCTTTGCATGCAGTACAAGCAAGGGTACTTAGAATTTGCTCCCCCACTTATACCAAACATGCATTTGAGCGTCTTTAGGTCTCCACTCAAATGCCACTCAACTTGAAAGTTCCCGTAGTCTTTGACACTCAACAATTCTCCTGCATGATGCCTTTGAATAACATTTGGAATGTTTGTCTGTGAGAATAACCATTTAAGTGTTTTATGGCTCTCAGATGGAACTTGAGCACAACCAACCCACCATAACTCCATTTCTGATTGTACTTTGAGAGACGGAGTATCCAATTTCCCAAGGCTATAGTCCAAAGCTTTGTTCATCAGTGCAATACTTATTCTCTCCATCTTTTGATGTTTTTTAAGCTCAGCTTCATCAAGTTTGATTACAAATTTCAATAGACCAGAACATTCATGTTCTTTTATATTATAGAACTGAACCATGTATGTTTGAAGTTTTATAATATCTATCCATATGTTGTTAAATGCATTGTAAGTGAAATGTAACTTTTTTTTCCTACTTCGTAAGGCATGTTACCATGAATATGTTTATATTCAGCAAATACTGATGTGATCTTCTTATTCAACCAGAGCTGAAATTTTTCTACATGATGGGGTGTAGGCAATCCAAAACTTCTAACTTTGTTTAATTTTAAAAATTCACACCAAACTTTTGAAATTGCTCTATAACCTTTCCTACTCACTCCGACACTATCACAAACCCTTCTGAATTTGAGATGGTTCTAGTAACAGATTCATTTCTATCATGAGTTTTTGAAAAACAAAGCGTTTCAAGCATGTACTTTCATTCAGTTTCAATAGTCTTAAAACATCATTTTGACTCAAAATTTCATTACAGAAATGTACGTGCTCAAAACTGCTTGACATATTGAAACCTAGCACATTTGTCACATGATCTCTAACAATTTTCATTCTTTTCTTTTTCTGGCCAGATTTTTCAGTTAAATCTAAAAAAGGTTTTATTCGTTTTGACCGCATTCTCAAACCTATAGGAGTTTCTTTCATTTTATTAAAAGACTCTAACTGAGAAGATCAAGTGGATAATTTGTTTTCTAGCTCCCTCATATGTAACACCTTCTGATGTAGTGTGTTTTGTAGATAGTGTATGTATGGTACATAATTCCTTGAAATATCCCAGAGCCTTGAACAATAGCCTCGTAAACCATCCTCACCATCTCCTACAAATCTAATCAGATCATGAAGGTTATGAAAAGGGGGATACCTTCCAGTTTGTGGATCAATTGGATAAACAGATCCATCTGCCCATATGTCGATATGTTTCTTGCCTTCCTTTCACAATCCATCCACTTCAGGAGGATGAAGAGCCCTTCGGAATACTTTTCTTGTCGTCGCATACTCTTGACTAACTGCAATGTTGATATGGAACTTTTCACAATGATTTCGATTGTTTGAAAGCTCAACGAGAGTATTTGGGTTAAGGTTTTCCATGGTCTGCTATGAAAAGTGATCGGCAAGTGTCTAAAATGATGTGAAAGAGAGAAACAGGCCTGCTTTGAAAAGTAGAATAAAAAAGCGCAAAACGTCATCAACACACATTATATAGGTCCGTGAACAAGAGGAAAATTCAAATTTTGATCAGCACCCGATGAGCACAAACTTCGAGGCGTAAGATATCACACAAACTTTTCATGATTATCATATGAGTTTCTCTCTCTTCAAAATTTGCATAAGATATGTTTTAAATGAACCTACATGGAATTTCTTAAAGGATTTGACAACTTTAATCCAGATTAAGAACAACTAATTGAAATCCTTACACGGCCCTTTTTGGGCCGTTTTTTGCCCTAATGATATGTCTATTTTTGCGTTCAGCAACACCATTCTGTTTAAGTGTGTACCTGCATGAAAACTGATGCGGAATTCCATGATTTTTTAGAAAACTAGTGAACTCATTTGACATGTATTCACCTCCTCCTTCAGCTCTTAATGTCTCAATGTACTTCCCTGTCTGCTTTTCCACCATAACTTTAAAATTCTGGAAGTGAGTGAACACCTCGCTCTTCTCTTTCATGAAATATACCCATACTTTTGCGTGTATGGACATCAATGAAAGTAACATAAAACCTGCAACTGCCCGTAGATGTGGTCTTTGCTCAACCCCAAACATCTGTATGTACTACTTCTAGTACATTCTCACTAACATGCTTGTCATGTGGAAATGATTTTCTTGACTGTTTACCAAATTTACATGCTGGACATACCTTTTGCATTTCTACAACTTTGAAATTTGGTAGTCCATGGACAATCTCCTTTGACTACATCAGTTTCAGCCTTTGCATATTTGCGTGTCTGACTCGTTTGTGCCAAATCTCTATATCAGCAATAACTCCTGCACCTTTTGCAAACATGGATGAATTCATTTCAAGAATCTTCGCATTTAAGGTGAACATCCTACCCACTTTGTTTCCTTTGGCAACCAATCGTCCATCCTGCTTGTACTCCTCTACATATAATCCATCAGCATTGAACCTGACTTGTAATCCCTGGTCAACCATTTGTCCAACAAAAACCAGATTCGTTATTATATTTGGAACATGCAGCACATCAGCAAGATGTTTTACCTTTCCATCCTCCATGG
>CM035415.1:40537762-40907762 GCA_020310875.1 Ceratopteris richardii
AAAGTACCGACGCCTATACCGGTGCTCATACCGACACCGTGTATACCGACGATTAAATGACCGTCGGTATTGCATCCGTGGTTTTTCAAGCATTTTCAACGGTCATACCGACGCCGAGGGGTGACCGTCAGTATGGGCAACGTCGGTATGCCCCTCATATGTTGTAGTGGAAGGTGCACTTTCACACATATACACATATACACATGCACATACACACAGATACATGTGCACATACACTTAGACATACACACATATACACATGCATATGCACAAACATTTCTACAACCACATAAAAAGACTTACATGCATGCATTATTGCATATATATATATATATATATATATATATATATATATATATATATATATATATATATATATATATATATATATACACACACACACATACACAGATTAACATATATGTAAATACATGTATATGCACATCCACATGCATGCACATGGATGCAAATGGAAATGCATCCACATACACATGCATGTTTCATACATTTACACATGCATATACATACATTATACACATATATACACATATATCATACACATATATACACATATATATATGCACATATGTACACACACATATACACATGCACACACACATGCACATACCTACATATACACATATACATGCACATACACACATATACACATAGAGTTACACATATACATGCACATACATATGCACACACATACACATGCACATGCACATACTCATACACACATATACACTTACACATGCACATGCACATACATACATATACACACACATACACATGCACATACATACATATACACACACATACATATACACTCACGTACAAAAACATGAATGAATTATATAATTAAAGTATTAAAACACATGCTTAATATAAACAATAATAACAATCAATAGAACAAAAATCTTCATTACTTAATACCATGCACACAATTCAAAACATAACTGAAATGAAAAATATATAGATAAAAATATATATATATAGATATCAATGTAAATACATATAATCCTAATACTCACAAAGGCATCAGGATGATCTTGCATATACTCGCTCAAATGCCGATATCCAAAATGTGTAGCATACTCGATCTCATGTTTCGTAGGATATCGGCCATAATCCTTTCGCTGCATTGAAACAAATAAAAAAGATTAGTTGCTTGCATTTTAACTAAAATAAAAAATATACTCACAATAACACATATACTTACAAATGTAGCTACAAAACCATTATGGTCCATTTGGCCTAGGTGCGATGTGTGGCCCGACTCCACTCTCTTCTTTGCAACATGCTGTTTATTTAAGAAAAAAAAATGCATAAATTAAATGTAAGAAATTACTAAAATATATAAAAATTATAAATATAAACTATTAATTTGTGTCCCTTCTACTGAAGAAATGACTCCTCAAGATGTAGCTGGCTATGAAAAAACTGCCACGTCTCAGGTGGTATGTTAGGTCGCCTCTTATTTTTTTCCACCATACAATATCTCCTGTTAATTTAATCTCAAACAAAAAAAAAATCAGAATACATACACATATATACACA
Organism: Ceratopteris richardii; assembly: GCA_020310875.1. Classification (NCBI taxonomy): domain Eukaryota; kingdom Viridiplantae; phylum Streptophyta; class Polypodiopsida; order Polypodiales; family Pteridaceae; genus Ceratopteris; species Ceratopteris richardii. The sequence continues at coordinate 40,539,323 of CM035415.1, forward strand.
CACATACACATACACATACCCACATACACATATACATGGAAACATATATGCATACATATACACATAGACATACATATAACATAAACACACATATACATATCCACATATATACGTACACACACATGCATGCATATACACTCATTCATACAAAATACATGCATTTATCCCACAATAATGTGTAGTTGTGTATATGTGAATATGTGTGTATGTGTAAATGTGTATATGTGTGTATGTGTAAATATGTATATGTGAATTTTTTGTGTATGTAGATAATCAAATTATTAATATCAAATACCATTATTTGTAGATTCTCATCAATCAGATGGAACTCCACCACCGTCTCCTCATCGTGCAATGACTATATACTGTAAATATATCAAACATTAAATATATTTGATGGATACATAACTTATATATTTTTTGTTTCTTATTATGTGCAGATTCTCATCTATCAGAGGGTACTCCACCACCTCCTACCCATGCAACGACTTCACATGTGTCCTCCGATAGGAATTATGATGAATACTACTATCAAGAGCATATTATATGTTGGTGTAACTCTTGTTATGACATGTATTGAAGACCATGATTGGAATGTATTGAACATGAGGCAGAGGTACTTTTGAGCGTGCACCATCACCTGGTCAAGGTGATAATGCTTGGGTATGTATTTTTTATATTTATTAATGTCATTATTTTATTTTAAAACCATATACAAAATCAAATTACTGTTGATATACATGAATACTTGCTCGATGATGATGATGATAATATTTCTCATAATGTTAATATACCTCGTACACGTCATGGACTTGCTGTTTGTCAATTACAAGCAGAGGTTTCTAGAAATCCTCTACCTCCTGGTTTAGAGACTGAAATGGCTGGAGATTATCCATTGCCAGCTCGTGATCGTTCTTAGTACAAACATATGATAGAAGAAGATATGGAGGATGGAATAGAGGACCACTTCCTTTAGATGGAGAGGTTTTCAACTTTTGGGGTAATCGCTATATGATTGTTCCATCCACTATTAATAATGCTGGTCGTGGTCTCTTTATTGTAGAGGATTTGTATGTGCCTCCGAACTCTGAAGTCACTCTTATGTCATTTTGTGGTCCTATATATGGATGGGGAGATTGGCATCGACTTTCACGTTATGTTCAAAGCATGAGTACTTATGGAATATGCTTGAACGCAGCATCCCTTACTAGTAGAAGGATTTTACATGCAGAAAATGAAAGATTATTTATTGATGGAAGACCTTACACACATGGAAATATAACATGTTTAATAAATAGTAGTCGAGGGTTACATAATAGTTCAAGGACTAATTGCACATTTAAGGAGCATGAAAATAGTTATGAATCACCATACATGAGTAGAGATGTATCAAGATAAACAGTTGTCAATGCTATTACTACATTACATGCCAGTGATGAACTATTAGTGAATTATGGATGGCGTAGACCTCCAAGAGCACCTTTTAACTAGAGAGAATAAAAATTTTCTATCCATATTTAATAACTTATATACTTAATTTTATATTTAAAGTTTACTTTTTATTCATTTATGGAATACTAATGAATTTTATTTATATGTGTAGATTCCAACGTATGATGTTGATGATATTCCTCCACACCATTCGCAATTGCCAGTAAGACCTCATTTATCAGAAGCTTCTATGAGGAGGCTATGCAAAAGTAATCCTATGGAATATGCAAGGTTGAAAGATCTATATTCAAAAGACGATAAAGTACAAGATTTGTGTGATGATGATGAAGATGATGGCATGGCAGATTTTATTGAGGATTGGTATCAGAATGACAGTGAGAGCATTGATACTTCTAAAAATGAGAAATATCTTCGAGAGGAATGTCTAAAGCATAAATATGAAGGAATTCGTTTGACATGACTAAGTGCGATCTTACTTATTCTCAATCTTCAAAATCGTTTTGGATGGAGTAATGTATCTGTTTCGACACTATTAAGGTATAATTTTCAATTTTCTATCTATATATATATATATATATATATATATATATATATATATATATATATATATATATATATATATATATATATATATATATATATATATATATATATATATATATATATATATATATATAGATAGAGAGAGAGAGACATACACATAATATACATGAATGCATACACACATATAAACATACACACACATATATACACATACACATGTTATGAGAGTAAGGTCAAATTATACATACCTGTATAGAATGAAGATGTTTTGTCCATTTAGCCTTTAGAAGTGTCCACCCAACCTTTAGAATCTTCTTGACACATATGTTTCTCCTATTTTAGTCGACCTAATACCTGTGCTGCTAATTATACAAATATTAAATAGCAATTACCAAGGAAGGTATTAAGCCACATGTAAAATGGGAGGAGCAAATTTATCTTGAAGATTTTGAAGGATGGAAAAATAATTTTAAAGGATGGGCGAACAAACAGTGTCCATTCAATGTAGGTTTTTATTCTTACTTTAGATAATGTAAGAACAAGAACTTGAATTGAATGGACACTTTTTTTCTGCCCATCTTTTAAAACTATTAATGCATCTTTCAAAATATTCGCGAAAAATTTGATCGTCCCATTTTACATATGACTAAATACCTTCCTTGGTAACCGCTATTTAATATCTATAAACAGCTTAGCAAGGGAGGTAATAGATTGACTATAAAATGGGAAACTGCCAAACGATTCAATGGTCTAGATATGAAAATCTGCAAACCACAATATACAAAAAACAATTAAAAACGAAATCAATATACACAGCTACACATGCATACATACATATACATACATATATACACATTCATACATACACATACATACATACATACATACATACACATGTATACATACATACATATACATATATGCATACATATACGCATACGTACATAATACATATACACCTATAAAACACATATACATACATATATACATATACACATACACATATGTATATGCATGCACATGCATATTCACATCCACATACACATACACATAAGCATACACATATATAAAATTATATGCATATATATATGTATATTTATTTATTTACTTTTTTTAATATATCTTTTTTTTATGAACTTACAGGTTATTATCTGAAAAGTTTTTACCAAGTCAGAATATTCTTCCTACCTCACATGATGAAATGAAGAAGATAATCAACAATCTTGGTATAGATTATCAATGTATACATGCATGTCCTAACGATTGTATTTTATATAGAGGTGCATATGCAAACTCTTTGACATGTCCCAAATGTCAATCTCCTCGATATAAGGGCGAAGAAGGTAAAATCCCAAAAAACGTATTGAGACATTTTCCATTGGCTCCATGGATTAGACATATGTTTCAAAGCCCCGAATTATCACAGCTTTTGACTTGGGGACATGATCACAAAAGTACTAATGGAATAATCAGAATTCCTCATGATAGTGTTGCTTTTCAGCATATTGATTCTACATGGCCTGAATTTGCACAAAATCCACAGAATCTAAAGTTAGGAGTTGCATTAGATGGGGTTAATCCATTCTCCATGAAATCCAATGAATGGTCAACATGGCCAGTGGTAGTCATAAACTACAATCTTCCGCCATATCTTAGCATTAAAAAGGAACATTTAATGCTTTCACTTTTAATCCCAGGCAAAAGACAAGTTAAAGATATGAATATATATCTTGCTCCTCTCATTGAAGATATCCAAGAGTCATGGAGAGGTATTAATGTCATTGATGTATCGAAAAGCATCAATGAAAGACATATTACGGTTCATGGTATTGTGGCTTGGACTATTCATGATTTTCCAGGATATGGTGTTTGTTCAGGTATTGATGTAATTTTTTAATTCAATATGCATGTAAATAAGTATAATTTAATCTAATTATATTTTTATCATTTTCATGATGCAGGAATATCTACTAAGGGTTATAAATTGTGGTGATTGGTTGAGATCAATCTATAGTAAGAATCTCAACAAAAATATTTATCTTCGACATCGATGATTCTTGCCTGATGATCATCCATTAAGATCTAAAAGAGAAGCGATACATTTTAATGGAAAGCTTGAAACGGGTCAGTGTCCAAAACCTATGACGCCTATGGATTGGTATAAAAAATGGACAGATGGACCTTTGATAGATCCAGAATCAGAAATCTTCAGTGATGATTTAGATAATGAGTATGTGAAGAGAGGTAAAGGAAAATTGGCACTCGTAGAGAACATATCAATATGGTATTCTTCGGAGTATTGGAAAGAGTTGAAAGTATGTCATCTTCTTGATCCTATGCATATATTCAAAAATATTGGTTATTCACTATGGCAACATCTTCTTGGACTAAAAGATACCATAGCATCAAGGAATTATTTGAAAGATCAAAAATCCAAACCAAAGTTATGGCCAGTTTTTGATAGACATCGACAAGAAACGACTTATGCACCTGCTCGTTGGGTACTTACAACAAAAGAGATACAGACTATCAACAATAGAATTCAGTTGATTAAGACTCCTACAAGATATGGAGCATCTTTTCAAAACATGTTTACTATGGATGATAAGAGCTTGTCTGGGTTAAAGACCCATGAATGGCATAAATTTTTGAAACATATTTTACCTTTGGTTATTGATGGATGTACAACGAAAGGAGTACGAGATGTGATCTATCGTCTTGGATCACTTATAAGGTAATTATGATACTTTTATATTTAACATGTATGAATATTGGATATCTTTTATTTTTTAATTAACTTCTTTATAATTGTTTTTATGATATGTATAGGTGGATTACATCCAAAGAGATTGACAAAAACTCGATCCCACAAAAAAAACGTGAATGCAAAGAGCTACTATCTTTGATGGAGAAAGAACTTCCTACTTCATTTTTTGATATTCAGGTTCATTTATTAGTCCATCTTGTAGATGAAATAGAGATTGCAGGTGTTGTCAACACTCGATGGATGTTTTGGGTCGAGCGATTTATGGGAATATTAAAAGGTTATGTGTGACAAAGAGCAAAACCAGAAGGATCCATGGCAAAGGGTTGGATGCTTGAAGAGTGCATGTATTACGTTAGTACCTTGAAAGAGTTCATGAAGAAGCTCCACATGCATGGACCAACGAGTCTTATTCAAAAATAACAGATGAGGTATTATCAGGTAAGGGAGTTCCATTCTTATTTACATTTCAAGAAAAAAATGATGTTTCTACTTTTGTAGCATATAATAGCGAATGCATGCAAGCATTCCTTAGTATGAGGAACTTCAAAATCTCCGAAGTAAAAGGCAAAAAAGCAAAAGATATAGACGTAATCTCGATAATAATGAGATTACAGATATATCTTCTTTCATGGATTGGCTATATAGTCGTTTGCAACGCGCCAACACAAATAATGAAGAAATCTCAGATGAGCAAAGAGAGTTAATGATAGGTTGTGAACGAAAGGTAATTTTATTAAAATAATATTTTATTTTTTTCATATATGTATATTAGTTTCTATTTACTAATTGAATTTCTTTTGCAGGCTCGAATATTCACTAATATGTGGGCTTTTGGACAACATATTAGAATCAAAGCCATTGATTCTTTACGTAAAACAGAGGATTCTAGTATTGTTGCTTCTTTCAAGCAACTATCACGTGCTAGCTCAAAAGACATGAACCTTATAGATGGCGAACTTGGTTACGTAGGAACTATTGTTGGTATCGACGAAATTTCATTTCGTACATTCAAATAGGTAGAAAAAAGTTTATATTTTTTATGATAGAGTTAGTTATTTTTTTAAGCACCTAATAATGGGTTTTTGTTGTTATTTATTTTGATAGGTCATTTTGAAGGTTGACTGGTTTCGAGCCGAGTATAAAGGTAGTAATTCCACATTAAGAAACGAATTATCTGGGTTTTGGGCAATTGATTCTTCCAAGGTAATGCGATCTACTAAAGAACCATATATTCTTCCTAGGCATATCGAACAAGCATTTTTTTATAAAAACCCAGATGCTCATCCTTGGTGGCAAGTCATTCATGTGCAACCTAGAGGTAGGTCATTGTTTGAACAGTTTATTGTTAGAGAGATCAAAGAAAGTCCTCTTGATGATTCAACATCAGATACTGATACATCAACATCTAAAAGAGAAATTAGAATCATTATACGTGATAATGATACTAATCTTTTTGATGAAGAGGATAATTCTCTACATGCTGATTCTACTGATGAGGAAGAGGAATTACCAGAAATAGATATTCATCCATCAATAGATGATGTGATTCATGAGAACATAGATTTAACAATAGAAGAAATAAATGAAATCAATAAGGATAATGAAGATGAGACTATATTGATGTCTTACCAAAATGATGGCAATAATGAAAACATATGAGCAGATTAGATAGTAAATTCTACTCTAGTTATCGATCAATAACTTGAAGCTTCTGAATGGATATCAGATAATAGATTTTTTTATTAACTTGAATAACGATGAATCCTACTAGAGAGATGAAATCATGTTCTTTTAAGTTAGAACATGAAGCTCGGGGGTATGCCTAATTATTTTATATATAGCTTTATCTTCGAGGAGCAAATTTTTATCATGTATGTATGCATATGTGTGTGTATTCATGTGTATTATATGTATACATATGTTAGTATGCATATATATGTATTTCATGTATATGTATGTGTTTTCATGTGTGTGATATGTGTATACATGTGTTATTATGCATATGTGTATATATGCATATGCATTTATGTAAAATATTCATGTATTCATGTAATATATGCTAGTGTTTATAGTTGTGTACATGTATATATGTATTTGTGTCTATGTGTAAATATGTATGCATGTATATATATGTTTATGTGTGCATGTAGGCATGTATATGTGATGTGTACACATATATATGTATATATGTGTCTATGTGTAAATGTGTACATGTAAATATGTATGCATGTATATATATATTTATGTGTGCATTTAGGCATGTATGTGTGATGCATAATATATCTACTCCATTTTATATTTATGTATGTGTATCTACATGATTTGTATATATATTTATATATATTATGATCCTCGTTGATTTGAGTAGCTATATATAGAGTCATAAGGTTGGGAGGAGAGACATCTCTCTAGTAGGACATCGGAGTAATAGATGCAATGTGTACATATACTTCAATCATATGGCTAAAAGGTTGAATTAGAGTTTTTAAATTAGGGGTTTTAAAACCCTAATATAGAAATTAGTGTTTTCAATTTAGGATTTTTGAAATAGGATTTATTTATTTATTTATTTATTTATGTGTATGCTTGTGTTGTGTATGTATGTGTATCTATATGTGCATATGCATGTGTTGTGTGTGTGTATATATGCATGTGTATATGTATATATGCATGTAAATATGATTATATGAATCTATGTGTGTGTACATATGATTACGCATGTGTATGTGTATGTGAGTATGTGTACGTGTATGTGAGTATGTGTATGTGTCTATGTGTATTCATTATATGTGTGTAACTCCATGCATGTGTATGTGTGTGTAAAAATGTGCATGTATGTGTGTGTAAAAATATGCATGTATGTGTGTGTATGTATAAATGTGCATGTATGTGTATATGTGTGTAAATGTGCATGTATGATGTATATGTGTGTGTATGCGTGTATTTGTACCTCTAGTATCACTCTTTTCTCTCTCTCTCTCTCATATACATACATACATACATAAACACACATACTCATATCCACATATATATACATAAAAGCAGTGCATACCGTGCATTATCGTGACGATGAGCCATAAGTGTCCGCATCTCTTTTAGACACCACTTATGCGACCATCCTGTCCCAAACTCTGTCTCAAGTGAAGTAAGTACATATTTTTTATCCCTCTCATCATGCTCACTACAAAAATAAAAAAAATAATGTAAATAAAACATAAGATATTTATTTCAATTTATATATAAAATTTATACTTACTTCCACGGTAAGTGGACAAGGCCCAGGTAAGAGTCGCATAATGCCCGCATTCTTCTCTTGAACTCCAATCCATTCCCTATCTACACAATGTTCCCATCTAGCTCTATATCGCACTCTAGTCCTAAAGTGCCTATGCATGTCCTCATAGGCAACTCTGCTCTGCTATCATGATCTGGAGGTGGTTAGGTGTCTTGAAAATAGATAGATAAAAATAAATAAAAATATGTGTTATAATGTCATTAAAAAAGTTTATGAAAAAAAAAACATACCTATGAGCAGGTAGCTGTCTTCCTGCATGTGGAGCCGCAGAAGAGTCCTCTGATCGCTGGGTAAGCATCTCGATCGTATAGTCCAACTCATCATCAGACATCTCTGAATAATCACGCATGATGGCCCCTAGAATATCAGACGGAACTCTTGCTCTCATAAGACTTTTTATGAGAGTGAGTTTCACCTTTCTCTCTCTACTAGGATCCATAATACCTAACATATAAAACAAAATGGGTTAGAAATCAATATATATATGTGTACATATGTATGTGTGTATGCATTAAGTATGTGTGTGTGTGTGTATGTGTGTGTGTATGTGTGTGTGCATGTGTGTGTATGCATCATTATGTGTGTATGTGTGTGTGTATATGTGTGTGTGTATGTGTGTGTGTCTATGTGTATGTATGTGCGTCTATGAGTGTGTATGTGTTTATGCATGTGTATGTGTCTATGTGTGTGTATGTGTCTATGTGTGTATGTATATGCATGTATGTATGCATATGCATGTGCATTATGTATGCATATGTGTGTGTATGCGTGTGTATGCATTATGTATGCATATGTGTGTGTATGCATTAAGTATGTGTGTATGTATGTGCGTGTATATGTGTATGTGTGTGTGTGTATGTGTGTGTATGTGTGTATGCATGTGTATGTGTGTGTATGCATCATTATGTGTGTATGTGTGTATGTGTGTGTGTATATGTGTGTGTGTATGTGTGTGTGTGTCTATGTGTATGTATGTGCGTCTATGAGTGTGTATATGTTTATGCATGTGTATGTGTCTATGTGTATGTATGTGTGTCTATGAGTGTGTATGTGTTTATGCATGTGTATGTGTCTATGTGTGTGTATGTGTCTATGTGTGTATGTGTATGCATGTATGTATGCATATGCATGTGCATTATGTATGCATATGCATGTGCATTATGTATGCATATGTGTGTGTGTATGCATTATGTATGCATTGTGTATGCATATGTGTGTGTATGCATTAAGTATGTGTGTATATGTGTGTGTATGTATGTGCGTGTATGTGTGTGCGTGTATGTGTGTATGCATTTGTATGTGTGTGTATGCATCACTATGTGTGTATGTGTCTATGTGTGTGTATATGTGTGTGTGTATGTGTGTGTGTCTATGTGTATGTGTGTGCGTCTATGAGTGTGTATGTGTTTATGTGTGTGTATGTGTGTGTATGTGTGTGTATGTGTGTGTATGTGTGTGTATGTGTCTATGTGTGTATGTGTATGCATGTATGTATGCATATGCATGTGCATTATGTATGCATATGTGTGTGTATGTGTGTGTATGCATTATGTATGCATTATGTATGCATATGTGTGTATGCATTACGTATGTGTATGTATGCATGTGCATTATGTATGCATATGTGTGTGTATGCATGTAAGTATGTATATATGCATATGCATTATGTATGTATATGTATGCATGTATGCGTATGTGTGTGTATGTCTCTCTATGTGTGTGTATGCATATATGTGTGTGTGTATGTGTGTGCATGTATGTATGTGTGTATGTGTGTATGCATGTGTATGTGTGTGTATGCATTATTATGTGTGTATGTGTGTATGTGTGTGTGTATATGTGTGTGTGTAAGTGTGTGTGTCTATGTGTATGTGTGTGCATCTATGAGTGTGTATGTGTTTATGTGTGTGTATGTGTCTATGTGAGTGTATGTGTCTATATGTGTATGTGTACGCATGTATGTATGCATATGTGTGTGTATGTTTGTGTATGCATTATGTATGCATATATGTGTGTATGCATTATGTATGTGTATGTATGCATGTGCAATATGAATGCATGTAAGTATGTATGTATGCATATGCATATGCATTATGTATGCATATGTATGCATGTATGTGTATGTGTTTGTATCTCTCCATGTCTATGTGTATGCATATATGTGTGTGTATGTGTGTATGTGTGTATGTGTGTGTGTATATGTGTGTGTATGTGTGTATGCATGTGTATGTGTGTGAATGCATCATTATGTGTGTATGTGTGTATGTGTGTATGTGTGTGTGTATATGTGTGTGTATGTGTGTGTGTATGTGTGTGCGTGTCTATGAGTGTGTATATGTTTATGTCTGCGTATGTGTCTATGTGTGTGTATGTGTCTATGTGTGTAGGTGTATGCATGTATGTATGCATATGTGTGTGGATGTGTGTGTATGCATTATGTATGCATATGTATGTGTGTGCATTATGTTTGTGTATGTATGCATGTGCATTATGTATGTGTATGTATGCATGTGCATTATGTATGCATGTCCATTATGTATGCATGTGCATTATGTATGCATGTGCATTATGTATGCATATGCATTATGTATGCATATGCATTATGTATGTGTATGTATGCATGTGCATTATGTATGTATATGTGTGTGTATGCATGTAAGTATGTATGTATGCATATGCATATGCATTATGTATGCATATGTATGCATGTATGTGTATGTGTGTGCATGTCTCTCTATGTGTGTGTGTATGCATATATGTGTGTGTATGTGTGTGTATGTGTGTGTGTATGTGTGTATGTATGTGTGTATGTGTGTGTATGTGTGTGTATGTGTGTGTATGTGTGTGTGTATATGTGTGTGCATGTGTATGCATTATGTATGTGTATGTCTGCATGTGCATTATGTACGCATTTGTGTGTGTATGCATATATGTGTGTGTGCATGTATATGTGTGTGTGTATGCATGTATATGTGTGTGTATGCAACATTATGTGTGTATGTGTGTATATGTGTGTGTATTTGTGTGTGTATGTGTGTGTGTATGTGTGTGTGTCTATGTGTGTATATGTGTGTGTGTATGCACATGTATGTGTGTGTAAGTGTGTGTGTGTGTGCATACCTGGCTTCAACGATGAGTCTCTCTCTCTCTCTCTCTCTCTCTCTCTCTCTCTCTCTCTCTCTCTCTCTCTCTCTCTCTCTCTCTCTCTCTCTCTCTCTCTCTCTCTCTCTCTCTCTCTCTCTCTCTCTCTCTCTCTCTCTCTCTCTCTCTCTCTCTCTCTCTCTCTCTCTCTCTCTCTCTCTCTCTCTCTCTCTCTCTCTCTCTCTCTCTCTCTCTCTCTCTCTCTCTCTCTCTCTCTCTCTCTCTCTCTCTCTCTCTCTCTCTCTCTCTCTCTCTCTCTCTCTCTCTCTCTCTCTCTCTCTCTCTCTCTCTCTCTCTCTCTCTCTCTCTCTCTCTCTCTCTCTCTCTCTCTCTCTCTCTCTCTCTCTCTCTCTCTCTCTCTCTCTCTCTCTCGTTCTCTTGCTCTCGCGTCCAAATCCCGGCACAAATGTGCGAGGAGAAATCGATTTTTTTTTTTAATTCCAGAGCATCGCTTATGCGACGCTCTGGAACACAGGACGTCGCATATGTGACGCTATCTAGTTTGCCAATGTCGCAAATAGCGTTGCTAGTTAGCGACACTATTTGCGACACACACAGTTAGCGTCGCATAAGCGATGCAGGCATCGCTTATGCGACGAATGCCTGTAAAAAAAAAATCCGAAAACAACACCGTCGCTTATGCGACGCTAGCATCGCATAAGCGACAGTGCTCATTTTTTTTTCAATTTGAGGGCGTCGCTATGCCCCCTATTTCTTGTAGTGTCTCTAGTAACTACGGATCATTTTTGTTCTCTCCTTCGATGTACTTCTAGTAGCCTTTTCCCATCAAGAAATTCATCATTCTGAATCTCCAAGCATGGAAGTTGTTCTTGCCTAGCTTATCACTCATAAGCTGACTCATTCCATCTGCGTTTGCCATTTCTGCAGCAATACACAACACTGCAAACCACTACAAGCAGCACTTCTGCTTGAACACTATTGCACTATGACGTGATAATTCGATCTCAGAAAAACATAGTTTTTGTGTATCAACAGTAGAAGGAATCACTTGAAATTCTGGATTCGGAATATATGAATGTTGTCGAACATGATGCAAGTTACAGTTTCTGAAACTGACCTAGTTTTTCTATGGGCCCCACCTTGTGGGCTCAAAACAAAGGTTGAGATGGCTCTGAAACTTCGATCTGACAAAAACAAGTGACCCTAAAGGGATAAGTCATGAAAATATTTTGAGGTCTTCTACCTTCATGCCGATTTTTGTAGCAAATGGAGGTCGTTTGTGAATCGCATTTTCTCCATGCTTTGCGGCGTACTCTTCACTGTTGCCTTCTCCACGAGCTCTCTACATCCACGTTGGCTCTGATACCATGTCATGAGGAAGGAGATAAGGAAGAGAGCTCACACACATAGTGTCACTCTCAAGGAGAAGCACACACAGATTGAGGCAAGGAAGAATGATCTTCTTCTTCTTCTTCTATTACATAAAAAGGAATGTACAAGAATGACCTAAAAACAAGAATACAACAAGTGCAATATATAAAGATCAGTACATAAGGAAAAACCTAATGTCCGTGAATGAGTGAGCTGGCAAGGAAAAAATGTGTCATCACTCACGGTAGATAAATCTAATAAAGCTCAATGAAGTATCCTTGACATATACTGATGTGACCACTATACATGCCATAGAAACGAAAAACTGGTACCTGTCATCCTAGATGATCACATGTTGAGCTTGATATCTCAACATGATTTGCATCATCATTTGAAACCTCTAAGGGTTGACAAATTTCCTCATCTTGTGAAGAGGTGCTGGGTATAGTGTAGAGATAAGATTGTCTTGGCAAAATCCTATTAAAGACTAACCTTTATTACTTGAAAGACACTTATTACACTCCTTAAACTTCCAAACTATGCACCTAAATCAGAAAAGTAGTTTGAAGCATCATTCACAAACTTCTATGTCAAAATAGATAAGATGTGAGTTCAAAATACCTTGCGAAACTTTCTATTTATGGAGGAAAGCTCTCAATATTTTGCTCAGTGCTCACACCCTAGTAACAATCATCAAGATACCTTTTGAACACCTTCAATTGTAGTGTTAAGAAAGCTATAAATGTTATTTCATGAATTTAGAATGACCATACACAAAGAAATGTATCTAAGAACTATGGGGGGGTAATCCTAGCTTTTCAAAGAAGAAGACGATAAACATAACCTATCACATATAATCACTCATATATCAATATTTACGCATCCAATTATGTTGAACCTTTGTAGGAATGCTTAGCACGGTCTTAAATAAGTGATATAATCAATGGATTGGACAATGAGTACCTACACATAGAGAAATGACTCTATGAGAAGTTGACAAAGTTGCTCAAATTATTGTAAGAGAGATTCACAAATCAATAGAAATGAAGTAGAATATGTATTGCTAATGGACATATAATATAAAGGAGATGTGGAGGATGTCGCTCACTTTGAGTCCGTACATAATTGACTCAACAAGAGTGTGATGATCAGCTTTAAGGTTAAAGATTAGTTGTCTTATATATATACACCCTTTTTTACTTGATGACTGTTGGAAGTTTCACCTAAGGAGTTGGTTGAATTTTGAATTCAAAATGGCTTTCATTGAAATAAACCAACACAATTAACCCTTGAGAACTTCTATCATATGTTCCACATGAATGTACATTTGTTCTTCACAGATCATGAGAAGTCCAATATGCGTTAAGCTAAGCTCTTAAGCTTCCTTCATGTAGCAAGAGCTCCCCCTTAAGCCTAAGGTGCTTGAGTCTTCAGTCCTTCAATCCTTCCTGTAGTCCAATCACAGTTTTGAACCTATTTAACTTTACTACATCCAATGCCGTGGTCATCAAATTTGCATGTTGTTGTTGAGTAAATACATATAAGAGTTCAATTGCTTACTTGTGATATTTTCTCTAACATAATGATAGTGGATTTCTATATGTTTGGTTCTCACATGTTAGATTGAATTAGCTACATGATGTAGTGAGCTAATGTTATTTCCAAATATGTGAGGAATAGAAGACTTGAGACCTAAATTTGTGTACAAGGTTTTGATCCACATAGATTTTCTTGAGTTGCATTGGATAATCCTCTGTATTCAGCTTCACTTGATGAGAGTGCAATAGTAGGTTGCTTCTTTGATGACCACGAGATAATTTTTGTTGTGCAAAAGTGAGATATCCTAATGTGCTTCTCCTGCCATCTTTAGAACCTATCCAATGTGCATCATAGAAGATTCTTATGTCTATATCAAATTTATGTGTACAAACCCTCATTAATGGTTCCATTCAATTATTTGAGTATCCTCTTGGCTACTTCCATGTGCGGTTTCTTGGGAGTGTGCATACATGGACTTAGCACACTCACATTATAGAAAATGTTCACTCTAGGTAATGCCGCATAGTTCAAACTACCCACTAAACTCTGATAACATGTTATGTCCAATTGGCTCTCTTTCATGAGCACTTAGTTTCATATTCATTGCCATGGGTGTACTTGAAACCTTGGAGTTCTCCATTTTGAACTTAGCAAGCATATCTTTGATGTATTTTCTTTGAGTGAGATACATACCGTTTTTTGTGTATACTACTTCCAACCCTATGAAGTATGTGAGTTGCCTTGGGTCACTGATATTGAATTCATCATTCATTTGTAGCTTGATCCTCCCAGTGCCTTAAACATCATTACGTGTGAGTATTATATCATCTACATACACAAAAAGATATTTGACTTCTCCATGATTCCTCTTAATAAAGAGTGAAGGATCTAACCATAAATCCTTTGTCCTCCAAATGGGTGACAAGCCTATGATTCCACAAGTGAGAAGGTCTCCTCATAGTCAATCCCTTGTGTTTGTGCATACCCTTTAGACACAAGTCTTGCTTTATACCTATTGATAATTCCATCAGAGTCCTCCTTTAGTTTGTATATCAATCTAGGTCCAATGACCTTCATAGATGAGGTTTCAGGTACTAGGTCCCAAGTAAGATTCTCTTTTAATGCTTCAATCTCTTCTTGCATGGCGTCCACCCATTCTGGTTTAATTTTTTCCTCCTCATAAGATAAGGGATCCTCAAAGTTTTAATCCTAGCTAAATAGATAGAGTGTTTTGTGAACAATGATATATCATAGCCATATCTCTTTGGCTTCTCCTTCTCTTTAGTATATCTCCTAATGGTTCATTGAAGGGATTTTTCTATATCCCTCAACTCTTGCACTTTAGCTTTGCCTTTGGAGTTCCATGATTTGATTTCTCCTTCGAGTTTTTTTATCATCTTCAGAGTCACTTGATGCTTCACGTGTGTGTGCATTCTTGATTGAGAGAGTTGAGAAGTATTACTCTAAATCATATGATAGCTTAATCTTCTTGCAATCATCTTAAAACCAAGATTTGTTCTCATCAAACACAACATCTCCACTTATTATAAATCCTTTATTGCTAGGATTATATAGTCTATAACATTCTTGATTAAGGTTGTAGCCTATAAATACACGATTCTCTATCCTAGGGTCCAATTTACCTCTTATTTGTGAAGGTATGTATGTATATGCAATGCACCCAAAGATTCTACAAGGGTCCAAGCTAAACCTTGTTCCATTCCATGCCTCATATGGGTTCATACCATCAGGAGCTTTTGATGGTAACCTATTTATCAAATACATGGCATTAGATTCTACCTCTCCCGTAATTAGGTTGCTTCTTCTCATTCAAAATGGACCTTCTAGCCTCCACAATGGTCCTATTTGTTCTCTCTACCACTGCATTCTGCTCAAGGGTGTATCTAATAGTGATTTCCTTTTGATTCCTCTATCTTGAAGATAGGAATCAAATTCATGGGAGAAGTATTCTCCCCCTCCATCTAACCATAGTCTTTTTTAGGTTTTACCTATTTGATTCTCCATAAAAGCTAAGTATCTATTAAAGCATGTAAACATTTTGTCCTTATGCTTCATGAAATATAAGATATTCCATCTGCTTTAATCATCTATGAATGATACATAATGTCTTGATCTCGAGATTGAAGGTTATTTTCTTGGTCCCCAAACATCTGTGTGGGCAAGCTCTAGAAGGTCTCCATGTATGTATCCCATCTTGGTGAATGGTTGCCTGTGTGACTTACCAAATTGACGTGCACTGCATTGGTATATCATGTGTCACGTTGATATATTGGGTAGTCTAAGTACACTTTGATCTCTATAAATTTTTTTGAGGGATCTTTCTCCAATCTAAGCTATCCTCTTATGCAAAACCTCTAGTTCTGATAGGGTTTGAGTGCCATAATTGAACAAGGCAATATTCTTGGTGTATTCGAATTCAAATTTAGACAACCTACATATCTTCTCTCCCTTTTCTATCTTTTTGAAACCTTGATATGGATCCGCAACATAGGCTCCATGATTGTGAAATCTCACCTGCAAACCTTCCTCCAAAATTTGGACTACACATAAGATTCTTTGTAATGGTTGGCACATAAAGGACTACTTACTAAGTTCATGTTACCATTAGATGTCTTCACATTTCCTATATTCTCAATTGGATGTCTTTTACCATCTCCTATTTGGACTTCATGATTATTCTTGGGATCTTCCAAATCTGATAGTAGAGCTACATTTCCTACAACATGATTGAGAATCTAGAGTCTATGTAGAACACATGCTCATCAGAGTTACTGTTATACTTTATGGAATAGTGGAATGCTAAATGGACTTTAATGACTTGAGGTTTTTAATGTGTTTTGTGTTTTGATTTAGTAGGTGAAAATTCATGAGGGTGTGAACGCGCATGGACTTATTCAAATACTTTTGGAGATATTTAGAAGAATATTTAGAAGATAGTATTTTAGTTATTTTTTGTAAAAACAATAAATCGCTTTAGAAAGCGATGTTTTTGTAAAAATAGTAGATTACGATTTTGTAAATAAAGAAAAAGCACGCTTTTCAAAGCACCACCCTCGTGTATCTTTTATTCACGACGTAATGAGAAATACCTACAAATACACATACTCTGACTCGTCCATCAGAGTATGTGGGGAAAGATTGTACCCAATCTAGTGTCAAGTCTCTTGTCTCTTTCTATCCTTTAAGTACTTTTGTGTGATTTTGTTTTTGTACTATCCTCTGCTTACATGCATCTACGAGATCCGAAGGTCAACTGTGGTATCAGAGCCAAGGAACGTCTATGGAGGTGTATGTATTTGTAATTTGTGGTGTTCGCTCATTAATCAGCAAACATCTCAACTGTTTGGTCCAGACCTATGTTTTGGTTCTCTAAAACTCCAACATGTCCAAATTGAGATTAAGGAACATGATGCTACACCCCAGCAACTGTAAAGTGATGATAATAATCTACTAAGGGTGGTGAAGGCCATTATTACCACCCAAGAACAAGGCACACAATCCAAAATTGGTGCCAAAAATTTCCAATTTTCATGATTCGATGGGCGAGAAGATGGCCAATTTGTTCTTTCATGGCTATCTCAGTTTGATGACTTCTATTCTGATGAATCATACTTTCAAAGTGAGAAAGTGAAATTCATTACTAATTATTTGGTGGGTAAGACCCAGTTATGGTGGAATGTTCTGCGCCATAGCACCAACCGCCCTACCACATGGAAAGCATTTCAAGTAAGATCAAGGAGCCCTTCCTTCCTCCTCAGTTCCACTTACATGCACATCAATCATGGACAACTTTTGGATGGAAAGATGGAGATACTCTATCTACCTATACTGAATGTTTTTGGCAACAATTATTACTTATTCATTTGCTTCATACCTTGCAACAGAAATATGAAGATGGTTTGGAGATGGGAATCCAAGATAAGCTCAACACATTACGTCCCACAAGCCTCTATGAAACTATTTCTTTTGCACATGATCTTGAGAAGAAGTTTCAATCTATTACCAAGTCCATTCGGTTACAACAAATGCATCAATGTTAACCACTAATCAAGCCAAATTTTCCTTTCAAGCATCCCTTCACTAGTCTTTCTTCTCCTACTTTTCAATGCCCACCTACTTTTCAACACCCTCCTAAATCCAATTTCTCATGAGTATCCAAGAACACTTCCCTACAACCCACAAAACCTCCAACCCTTCAAACTACAACGATGGATGCTCAACAAAAGAGGCCCGGTATCACTTGTTGGCATTGTGGTAAGTTTGGTCATACTAAATCTAAATGTAGGTTTTGAACTAACAACATGAAGTCTATCGGAGCTCAAGTACACAACATGGAGGTGGTTCCTGAAGACATTCAACCTGATTGGACTGAAGAGGCATTGGAACAGGATCTAAGTACCTTGGGTAACAAAACTTCTATTCATTCTTTACTTTGCATGCAAGGTACTATTAATGGTAAAGCTGTTAATATTTGATGGTAGTTCGCATGAATTTATTTCTCATACACTAGTGAAAGATATCCAATTAAACTCACTTCCTTCTATGTATAAAGTTAAGGTTGCATTTCAAGGAAATAGATATAATGTTACAACTAAAGTGCATAATGTTTGGATTTGTATAGTTTCATATGTAGATGAATGCACATTCTTAATTGCTCCTTTGCAGTCCTATGATGTTATACTTTGTATGCCTTTTCCTCATTATTATAACCCATGCATTGATTATCATACACACACCATGAGTTTTAAGTTTAACAAGCAAGATATTTGTTTTTCTGCAATGCATGACTTCAATCCATTTCCATTAATTATTCATAATCAAGTAAAACGTGCATTTAGGAAAGGCGATAATTCATGTATTGTTTTTGTGAATAACATAGTTGATTATACACATACACTTCCTGATGCACATAAATCATTATGGATTCCTATAAGGATTGTTTTATGGTTGATTTTCCTTCTAAACTACCACCTTCTAGGGGATCTCTTGACCATAGTATAGACTTAATTCTTGATAGTTCTCCTCCCCATAAAGCACCTTATAGGCATGGACCTTTACATTAACAACAAGTAGCTATTAAGGATTTACTTCATAAAGGACTTAGAAGGCCTAGTTCTTCTCCCTTTGGAGGACCTGTTCTATTACTAGAGAAGAAGAACAAGACTTATAGGATGTGTATTGACTATAGAGCACTCAATAAGATCACACTTAAAAATAGATATCCTATTCCTAGGATAGATATTTGCTAGATAAACTTTGTGGAGCATGTGTTTTTAGCAAAATTGATCTTAAATCTGGGTATCATTAGATACAAATCACACAAAATGACATTTATAAGACTGCTTCTAGAACTCAAACTGGTCACTTTGAATTCATGGTAATGCCTTTTGGACTTAGTAATGCACCTGCTATATTTGTTCGCATGATGAATAACATTTTTCTTGAATACCAAGCTTTTGTTCTTGTTTTCTTTGATTATATATTTATCTATAGTGAGAATGATGATGACCATGAAAAGCATTAAGCAACAATGTTTAATTTGTTACACAAAAAAAAAACTTTATGCCAATCCTAAAAATAGTTACTTTTTCCAAAAATAATTAGAGTAGTTAGGACATATTGTTTCTAGTCAAGGTATTCATGTAGATCCAAAGAAAATTAAAGCAATTGAAGGATGCTCTGTACCTCAATCTATGAATGATGTCCGCTCTTTTCTAGGATTAGCTAGTTTTTATAGAAAGTTTTTTAAAGGTTTTTCTTATTTGGCATTCCCACTCACATTATTGTTGAAGAAAAAGTTAAAATTTGCATGGGGATTAACACAACAACAATCTTTTGAAAAACTCGAACATCCACTTTCTCATGCACCTATTTTGCAATTACCCTATTTTGCACAACCTTTCCATGTAGTTACAAATGCTAGTGGTTCAGGTATAGGTATCGTATTAATGCAAAATGATCATCCCATTGCATTTGAAAGTAGGAAACTTAAACCTTCTCAAAAGAACTATAATACATATGATAAGGAACTTTTAGCTATTGTGCATGCTTTAAAAATTTGGAAACATTATCTCATGGATTCAAAAGTCATAATCAAAATAGACCAACAAGCTATTAAGCATTTATTAAGTCAACAATTGAACTTTTGACTAACACATTAAATGGGCTTCTTTCATACAAAATTTTGAGCCTATGATTTCAATAGCAATGATTTCTACTTATGCATCTGATTTGTAGTTTTCACAAACATGGAATGCTTTTAATAATTCTACAACATTTAGTGAAGATCACTACACTTATCATAATGGATTCTTGTATTTCCAACAAAAGCTATGCATTATGCAAGGTTTTAAAGAATTTGTTATGAAAGAGATGCATGAACCACCGTATATGGGTCATAGGGGCATACAAAGTACTATTTCTACATGTAAAGAATTTTTCTTTTGGCCAAATATTGACAAGGATATTGCACAATATGTTTCCCATTGCATTTTGTGTGACCCTGTGAAAAGACATCATGGTAAAGCATTTGGATTATTAATGCCACTTCCCATACCTAATGGACCATGGGAACAAATTTGTATGGATTTTATTACTGGTCTTCCTACAACTTCATCTCATAATGATATGATTTGGACAATTGTTGACAGATTTAGTAAACAAGCATATTTCATTCCTTGTAAAAAGACTCTTTCTGTGCCTCAAGCTGCTAAGTTATTTATTAAATGTATTTTTCCACATCATGGTTTTCCAAAAGTTTTTCTTTCAGATCGAGATGTTTGTTTCTATAATCACTTTTGGGTTGGATTATTTCAAAATTTAGGTTCCAAAATAGACTTTAGCTCTGCGTTTCATCCTGAAAGTAATAGGAAAACTGAAGCGACAAATAGTACTATTTTAGATCTGTTGAGCCCATAAAAGTCATGTTGGTCAAAGTCAACTACAGTCAAAGTCAAAAGATCAAAGTCAACTGCTCAAAGTCAACTGGTTGAAGTCAACAAGGTCAAGGTCAAAGTCAACAGGTGCAAAGTCAAAGTGCTAAAATGCAGGTGTCAAAGTGCACAGGTAGTGCACAATTAATTGTCCACAAAGGGTAAATTGGAGAAAGTGAGTTTCAGGTTGCAGAGGTATTTTCTCTAATTTCCCTAAGGTTCAAAGTGTGTTTTAAAGTGTTTTGGAAGGTTCAGGTGAACCCCCCCTTAGGTGCAAAAGTGAAGACTTAAAAGAAAATGTGAAGGTATGTGAAGCGGCAAGGTACGCACAGGTGAAAGTATGGCCCCCCCATTAAAATTTTGGGTTTTAGTCTAAAGTCACTACAGGACAAAACAGTGAGTCGTTGGCTGCCACTTGGAAAGACAATCTTGGGACATCAAAGTGAGCATCAAGATACCATTGCAGTTAGGAGCGTACGTGATCGACACACTCAAATCAAGGCAAGGTCTATTCTTAGACCAATCTTAGAGTAAGCAGGAGAAGCATAGTCTAAGGAAAGCAAGAGAGAGAAGTGCAAGAGTCACCAGAGTGCAACGCAGAGAAGTGGAAGTGCAAGGTGCATGGAGAGTGACTAAGGATTGGTGCGGAGAGTGCTAAGCTATACTCCCCCAAGGATCCCAAGGTCTCATTGCAGTGTGCGCGTGCCGACAGAAGGTATTCACTCCCCCCCCTTTTGTGGAAGCTTGGTGCAAGGTGTGCACAAGGATAAGCTTGAAACAGGTGGAGGTCTGGTGCAGAGGAGGCCGGTGGCAAGAAGACTTTGGGATATTGGGTATTTTGTAATTGAGCACTCTGTGTGATTGTGCACAGAAGTATTGGCTTGTATTTTGCTTCAAACATTGTAATTGTCTTACTGTAATCAATCGGCAGAAGCTTCCAAGGTGTATTTCCTCTTCTGGTCCTTTCATTTTCTCCTACAAACCCTCAAACTCCTTCTTGTCTAAGAATCCCCCAACAAAATTTGGCACGCCCGATGGGACTTCCAAGGAGATTTGAGCTGAGGAGAAACCAAGTGCAAAGCATAGAAGAGATCAAGTGTCGACAGAACCACAGTGCTACTTCATCAAACAAAAGGTAAATATTCTTATCAAGTGTCTCATATTCAGTGGGCTATGAGCTGCTCATCACCGCAACCCGGTCCCAAGTATTGAGGGTCACCTGCAAGCAGAGAAGAAGGAAGGTTGTTAGAAGGTCCCCCAGTCCACTATCTTCAACATCATAAGTCAAGAGCATGGCGGGTCAGGTAGACTTGGAAACTTTACTCTCTAGATTAAATATAAAGTTTCCTTCTTTCAAAGGCCTAGCTCAGGAGGATCCGGATGAACGCATTAGAAGGTTCTTGGCACTATGTAAGACTAGAGGCCTAATGGGTAGGGAGGATGCCTTTTTGATTCTCTTCCTTGCCACATTAGAGGGATTAGCTGATAAGTGGTTCAGCCAGTTTGTTGAAAACCATTTTACCACTTGGGATGTGATGAAAGATGCTTTTAAAAACAGTTCCAGCATGGCAACACTGCGGAGATTATCATAGAAGAGCTAGAAAATTTAAGATTAGGTCCAAGAGAAAAGTTCCCAGAGTTTGTGACTCGGGCCAAAGCACTAATGGCTAAATTGCCAGATCCACCACACGATTTTTTTGTTAAGAAATGGTTGGCTAAGCCCCTACCAGTGGCCACCCAATGCAAAATAAAGGAATTAGTGCTACCCACAGCCTCCATAGAGGAGTTCATCAGCACAGTCACACGCTTGGAGCAGATAAGGTACCAGTATGGAGCAACTTCTTCCCAACCAACATATGGTACAGAAACGGAGGATCCAGTGATACAGCTAAGGAAAGAGCTGGAGGGCTTAAAAAGAAATAAGCCCTACAAAGAGGAGGAGAATGTTGTTGCTCAGTTGAGAAGGGAGATTGAAGCACTAAAGCTCCAAAAGGAGGAGGAGGCCCAGGTAGAGGAATTGGCTCAGCTGCGACAGGAGTTGCAGGAGCTCAAAGGAGGTGGCATCAAGAGTGGACTTTGGTGTTCCATGTGCAGCAAGCAAGGTCACATAGTAAGTGAATGTCCTCTATTAAGTGTGACTTGTCAATTATGCAGGAAAGTTGGCCATGAGGCCCATGAATGCCAATCAAGAGGAATGCCTGCAACGACATACTGGACACAAGGGGGACCCCCAACACCAACAAATGTGATGGATGGTGCACCAAATCAAGGTAACAACTATAATCCTAGACAGAGGAATAACTTTGGAAATGGGCCTAGGAGGCCAATCATCTGTTTCAGATGTGGAGAATGCGGGCACTATCAAAGTAGGTGCACCCTACCAGAAAATGCCCCTCCTTGCAGGAACTGCCCTGATGCAAGAGACCATTATACAAATTGTTGTCCTAAGAATCAAGCCTCTTCATCCGGGCCTCATATTCAAATGATTTCGGTGCACAAAGAAGAAGCGTGTGATCGGGTCTATGAGCCATCACCATCTACCAGGGTGGTGCAATTAGAAGAAATAGAATCTTTAATTGTGCAGACAAGAAGCAAGGGGAAGGCTCAAGCAGACATAGGACAAGGGTCAAAGATTAAGGAATGGAATCAAAACAGAGAACCATCTGAAGATAAAGTCACCACAGGTGCAGATACAAGTCAAAAAGGAGATCTCATATGCAACAGTGATGCCATTGGGCATGCCTTCAACAGGGCTCATGAGGAGTTTGATAAGTCAACTAGAGCCCATGCTCTCAAGGAATCAGAGGCTTCAAAACTACTCAAGTCCATGAAAAAGGAGGTTAGTATTTTTTATTTAATAAAGATGGATGGGAAATTCCGGTCAAAGTTATTGCAGATAATTGATGAAGCTTCCACTACAAGTTTGGTGGCAAAGACTGTTGTTTTACATAAAGGAAAAATTGTAGGGGAAGCACCCCTAACAGATTATAAAAGTCCTCGGCTGACAGTATCTATCAAAGGTCATGAATTTCAAGGAGTTATTGTGGATGGTGGTTCTGGCATTAACTTGATGCCTGAACATACAATGGAAAAGATTGGACTCCACCCTTCAAGGCCTGCAAATTTCATTGTTACTTTGGCAGATCAGAGCAAAGTAAGGCCCTTGGGAGTGATCCCAAAAGTTCCACTTGAAGTACAAGGTAATCTATTCATTCTGGATTTTGTGGTTTTAAGATTGCCCCAGGTTGAAGGAGGATTTCCTCTCTTAATTGGACGACCATGGTTGAGGCATGCAAGCGTCATTCATGATTGGGGCAAGGACACTATGTGGGTACAAAAGAAAGGGCAAGAGCTGACACAGATTCATTTAGAAGAGAGCCCAGATAATCAAGGAAACACTAGCATGATGCAAACAGTTGGCATATGCATGGAAACAGAATCGGAGGATCAACCCCAAATAGATTTCGAGGAAGAAGAGGATATTCTAAATTGGCTCCAAGCAGGCAACTCTTCCTCTTGTTCTGGAATTTTTCTTAATAATTCTTGCACGACTGAAGGCTATGATGAAGATAAGGAAAAAGTCCAGGTTGATGGATTGGGAGAGCCCATCACAGACCACAGAAGGGGCAAGAAGACAACCCTCAAATATAACTTGGAGGAGGATATGACAACCACGGATAAAGAGGTTACTAAAGCTAAAGGCAAGGAAAAAAATTCTAGTGAAGAATGTTCTTTCCCAATTCAAGAAATCCCTGCAGGATGGATGCAGGACAAGGAGGAACACATTGAAGTCCAAAATACACCTGCTTATGAAGCAATGCACAAAAATCTAGTAGAAGAAGACAAGGAAGAAGATGAGCACAAAGATAATATGGTAGAGAGAAATCCTATCCAAGAAATACAATTAGGCACTCAAGACAATAATCGGCCAGTTTTGGTGGCCACTTGGTTGTGGAACCACCCAGGGCTCCTTGAAAAGGTAAATAATTCTTGATCCATTATACAGATGTTTTTGCCTGGCATTATAAAGACTTAGAAGGAGTGCCTGCAACTTATGGAGAGCACAAAATCCCTCTGGTTGATGGAGCCAAACCCATAAGAGGGAAGAGTTATAGACTTAATCCAAAATATGTTGAAGCTGTCTATGTGGAAATACAGAAGATGGAGGATGCAGGAATCATCATTCCTGTAGAACAATCAGAGTGGCTCTCACCTATGGTTATAGTACCAAAGAAGAATACTAATAAAATCAGAATTTGTGTTGACTTTAGAGCACTCAACAAGGTGACCATTCCAGATGGGTTCCCAATGCCTTTTGCAGAGCAGGTCATTGAAGAAGTGGCTGGGCATGCATTATATAGCTTTATGGATGGATTTAGTGGCTATAATCAAATATCAATACACCCAGAGGATCGTGGAAAGACTGCTTTTATCACACCTTGGGGAACATATGTGTATGTAAAAATGCCATTTGGGCTCAGAAATGCTCCAGCCACCTTTAACAGAACGGTCAATCTCATTTTTGGCCCCCTATTGCTGGAATCACTTAGAATCTTCATGGATGACTTCTCTTCGTTTTCAGGTTCTCACAAAGAAACTCCTCTAGATTGTTTGGACCATCACTTGAGGCAGCTGCAGAATGTTTTCAAAAGATGCAGGGAGACTAAGCTAAAGCTCAATCCAAATAAATGTCATCTCCTTGTGACAGAAGGAACTCTCTTAGGACATGTGGTGTCGGCTAAAGGTATGGCCCCAGATCCTGACAAAATCATTTCTATATTAAAGTTGCCTAAACCTAAATCCCCTAAAGAGATTCAGAGTTTCTTGGGGCATACTGGATACCATAGAAGATTTATAAAAATGTATGCAGAGATAGCCAGACCACTGGCTAGACTTACAGGTAAGGAAGTACCCTTTAAATGGGAAGAAGAGGAGGAAAAAGCATATCAAACATTACGGTCAAGGTTAGTGTCTGCTCCTATTTTGATCACACCTGAGTGGTAAAAAATCTTTCATATACATGTAGATGCCAGTGCCTATGCAGTGGGGGCAGTTTTGACCCAACCCAATGAAGAATTCAAAATGGACAGACCAATTCAATATGCCAGTAGAATCTTGACCAAGGCTGAAAGGAATTACAGTACTACAGAAAGGGAAGCCCTAGCAATGGTCTTTGCTGTCCCAAAATTCCGTCATTACTTACTGGGAGTAAAATTTATTATTATAACAGATCACCAACCACTAAAATACTTACTCAACAAACCACAAGCCACTGGTAGAATATGGAGGTGGTTATTGTTGTTCCAAGAATTTGATTTTTCTGTAGTCCATAGACCAGGTAAAGACAATGTTATGGCGGATCACCTATCCAGAATCAATATGACAAATCAAACTAGTGGAATCAATGATGATTTTCCAGATGCTCATCTGTTTGTTGTACAAGCTCAAGGGTGGTATTATGATATCAAAAATTTCATTAAAAGTGGGTTGTATCCAGAAAAGGCTAGTGTTGTGCAAAAGAAGAGACTGCTAATCAAGAGTAGACCATATACCTTCATTGAAGATAAATTGTATAGACAGGGCAAGGATGACAGGTCTAGGAAGTGTTTGGAAGAAGAAGAAGTGAGGGAAGTCCTTCACTCTGCACATGAAGGTACAGGTGATGGGCAACTTCCGGGGCATATTATGAGTCATAGGATACTGGATGCTGGTCTATGGTGGCCTACACTATTTAAGGATGCAGATGAATGGGGAAAGGCATGTGACGTTTGCCAGAGGTGTGGACCTAAGCCACCAAAGCAGAGGCATAACCCCTTGATTGTTTCCACTTCCTGGCAACCATTTGAGAAGTGGGGGCTAGATTTTGTAGGGCCCATCTACCCTCCCGCAATTCCAAAAAGAGAAAAATATCGCTTGATAGCTACAGATTATGCGACAAAGTGGGCTGAAGCTATTGCCTCCCCCGACTGCACTGCCCAAACTGTTGCTGATTTCATTTATAGTAGCATCATTTGCAGGTTTGGATGCCCACTTGAAATTTGTACAGATCAAGGTACCCATTTTGTCAATAAGGTCCTACACGAAATTTTCAACAGGTATAGAATTCTACATAGAACCTCTTGTTTACTATCTAAGAGCCAATGGACAGGCTGAGACCAGCCACAAGGGTATGAAGATTCAAAGCACCCAGAATACGTTTGTAGGTTGCAAAAGGCTTTGTATGGACTTAAACAAGCCCCTCATGCTTGGCATGCAAGGATTGCTGATTATTTGAACACCACTAGATTTTTTTATGTGTGATCCAGATCATTCATTAAATGCAAGGAAGGGTGATGATGGCATCACAATTGAGGCTATTTATGTTGATGACTTGATTGTAGGAGGTGACAATGAAGCAAGCATTAAAGAGGTAAAGCAAATCCTTATGCAAGATTTTGACATGAAAGATCTTGGTGTGTTGCGCTATTCCTTGGGCATTGAGTTTATACATACAGAAACAAGTATATGGATGTTGCAAAGGCCATATGCCTTCAATATGTTGCAAAAGTATGGTATGGCTGATCGTAAGCCAATTTCTATGCCGTTAGATCAGAATTTGAAGTTGGATACTACATCAGGTGAAGCACTAGAAAATGCTACTATGTACAGGAAAATTGTGGGAAGTTTGATATATCTCACAATTACAAGGCCTAATCTAAGCTACACTATTGGACTTGAAAGTCAATTTATGCAGGTTCCTAGGAAGCCACATCTAGATGATCTGAGGTGCATTCTACGTTATGTGAGTGCTACTTTGGATTATGCATTGTTTTATGAAGTTGGTGTAGATTTTCAGGTTCATGGAGTAGTAAAAAGCAACCCACTATTGCTTTGTCAAGTATAGGACTTGGCCACTCTTATCCTCAATCTTTCCAATGCCAGTCTTGGGATCTCAAGTAGTCATGATCTCCAAGTAAGCACTTTCCAAGTTCTAGTTCATGTTCTTGTCTTGCTCCTTGTTCTAGTCCTATCTAATCGAGTTCCTAGACACCTATTCTTGTCCTCTTGTAATCTCGTAGTATGATATCTTGTCCTATTATTGCTTATATCTAGTTCAACTCCTTCAAAGGATTTCTTGTAGTTCAGATATCTTGTTTCATACTTATAATCTTCGGTTGTGGGATCTCTTGTATCCTGTCTAGTCTAGTTATCTATATCTATCAATCGTGTGTTGTGGGACTTCCTATAAAAAAAGTATATTCTTGTATTATTTTCTCTATGGGGGCAATCTTGTAATTAGAAGCATATTTCCAAAATCTTTTTTGGGAGCACAATCTAGTGCTCCCCAAAAAAGACATACTAAGTGTTCTTTGGATTCAATGTCTTCTTTCTGGTTAGAAAACTTCCTCGGTAGCTTTCTTTACTCTCATTTCTTGTAATCATTCGATAGATCTTTTTGTATATATCATTGCCTTTGCAACATCCAATTCTTCATGTTCTTCTACTAAAGGTTGTGTTGCACTTTTATGTTGGAAAAAGTCTTGAAGAGGCTTAGTTTTGGTAGTCATAGAGCCTTCAACCTGGGGTTGTGCTAATTCCTTATCCTCTTGTGGTATTTATGTTATTCTTCATTTGTCTCTTCATTTGTACTACACTGTTTAGTGATGTGACTTTGGTAGCGGCTCTAGATCCTCTCATTCTTTGTGATGCTCTTGACTTGGTGCTCATGGAAAAGGTGGGTGTAGTTGGTATCATTGATTTTTGGCTCCCTTTAACTTTAGGTACTAATAAACCATATGGAGTCAAAATGCTAGATTCAAAATGTATTGCCTTCTTGATAATTTCTCCAGTGACTTTAAACTCATTGACTTCTCCTTGACGATCTTTCACTCTAGCAATGGATTTCCCATTCTCACTTCATAAGTTATCCATGATTTTTTCACACCTTTCCATGTTAGGTATGATGAAAGGAAGTGTCAAGAATTATCCACACTCCAAACATTCCCATATCTCTAGAATGGATTTATCACTAGTTTGGAGTACTTCAACTTCTTTTGAAATAAAGAACATATTGCTATTCTACACTCCCCAAGTGTAGTAAACGATAAAATCACCCTAGTTTTAAAGCTTTGAGGTGTGATTTTGGAACCAATGTGCCATGCCTGACCTTACAAAATTCTCAGGTAGGGGTGATGAGAGAATACCACCTCATTGGAAGAACTTTCCATATTCACAACTTTATCTTGAAATAGGTAAAGAAGTTGCTTGATTATGTTGATATATTTAGGTAGTGATGTGTGTGAACACTCTAGGACCGCCGGGGCACTTTTTTCCCTCTTTAGGAGGTTTTTTTCCCCCGGCTTGTATATATGCCTATTGCCCTAATGGGCTACTTATCTTTGTACATTCTCTAGTAATACATTCAGTCTTGTGTGTTGTGCTTCAAGCTTCTTCCTCTTCCTTGTGTTGTTCGCGTGCTTCCGCAGACGTCTAACTCCAACAATTGGTATCAGAGCAGGTCGTTGCTTCTTCTAGGGCGCCGTCGACACTCCTCCGTTTGCAGTCTCAGATTCGCACAAAATTTGGTGAGCATACTCACGGTGTTTCCGAGATCAAAACATCTTTGCTCTGTGGTGCCGAAATCGCAATCTGAGCTCGTTTCGGCCTCCGAACGCACTATCACAGTGCTTGTGCAGGCTATTTCGTCCTTTTGTGCCAAAGGTATATACTAGTTTCTGTTCGCCAGTTTAAGCGTCTCGAAGTCTGCTACAGGTCTAGCAGAACTCGTCTGGGCAGTTCTGTTCAACTTTTTGAGATACAGTCAATTTTTTGCATCAAGGTATTTTAGTCACCGGCCATGGCTGAAAGCAGTGATGTATTCCGTATGTTGGCTGTTGAGGATAAGTTGGATGGTACCAACTACCCATTATGGGCTTATATGATGCGACATGTACTGGTTGCAAAAGGATTGTGGAACATTGTGCAGGGTGTTGAAAGACGTCCTGTTACACTTGTAACGACAGGTACTGCAAATACAGGTGTTGGAGCTGATGAAGATGGTGTCGAAGATGATATTCCGCAGATTCCTGTTCGTGCTGCTGTTTCTGTTGCACCTACTGTAGAGCAGATTCGTTGGGATGGCAGAGATGCCCAGGCACATGCATTGATAGCTTTGTCTGTCAAACGTGCCATTATTCCTCACATTCGCTCTTGCAGAACAGCAAAGGATGCTTGGATACACTAACCACTTTGTACCAGGCTAGGAATGAGGCTCGTGTTGCTTACCTCCGAAAACAGTTGGAGAGTGAGCACATGAATGAAGGTGATTCGATGGACAGTTTTCTTACAAAGATCAAAGACCTGAAGGAACAATTGATTTCTGCTGATGAGGTTATACCAGATAGCTCACTTGTGCAGACCGTTCTGAATGGCCTTCCTGATTCATATCAGAGTTTTGCCTCTACTCTTCGATTGATGATGAAAGGCAATCCGAATGCCTTGTCATTTGAGGAATTAGTCTCTGTTCTGTTGCAGGAAGATCAGTCCAGGCAGAACAGGTCCATTATGTGTGTTGCAGATCAAGCTTTCCTGGCTAGTCAGAAGGGCAAAGGAAAATGGAGCTCTTCTACTAGTAAGCAGAAATCTGCAAATGCTGCACAATCGAAGAACCAGGATAAAGATGAGAAGAAATCAGAAAAGCAGAAATTGTTCTGCAAGTACTGTAAAGGAAATGATCATATTATAAAGAACTGTCCAAAACTGGCTGCTAAAGAGGCAAAGAAGAAAGAGGCTGGAATGGTTCTTGCAGAGGCCTCTACACCAAAAACAGAGTCTGCAAATCTTGTGCAGGAAGAAGAATGGGCGTTTACTACTGTCTGCAGTTTTGACCCATCTTCTCATGATCAGTGCATGTCTGCAGTAGACTCAGATGTTTGGTACTTTGACAGTGGGGCAACCAAACATATTACCTCGCAGCGCAGTTTCTTCTCTTCACTCGAGCCTGCCCCTACAGGGAATACTGTCACATGCGCCAATAACTCCTCTTATCCTGTTATGGGAGTTGGTAAGATCATTCTGACTACTGCTGATGGTAGTTCTTTTACTTTGTCAGATGCTTTATTTGTGCCAGGGATCAAAAAGAACCTGTTATCAGTTTCTGCATTAGCCAAGATTGGCTTGGTTGTGAAATTCGTTGATGACAGGTGTACAGTCCATGATCTCTCAAATGGCGATGTGATTATTGCTTTTGGCATTTTATGTCGTGGGCTGTATAAGCTCATAGACTATGAAAAATCTGTGAATGATTCGGCATGTGCAGTTCATGATTCTCAGGCTATGTAAGATGCAAAGCTTTGGCATGCACGCTTTGGTCATCTGAATTTTGCTAGTTTGTTACGCCAGCACAAATCTGAAATGGTGTCCTCTTTGCCCAAACTTGAGGCACCTGGAAAACATGTTTGTGAAGGCTGTATTTTGGGCAAAATGTAGCGTTCTTCCTTTCCAAAAGATGGTTCAGTTCGGGCTATGCAGAAATTGCAGCTTGTACATAGTGATGTCTGTGGTCCTATGCAGACACCCTCTTTTGGAAATTACCTTTACTTCGTGACTTTCATTGATGATTTTTCCAGGCATGCATGGGTATATCCACTCAAAGCAAAGTCCGAAGTGTTCACGTGCTTCAAATAGTTTTTGGTTTTGGCTGAAAATCTGTCAGCATGTAAAATGGGCACCCTCCATTCTGATCGAGGGGGGGAATATATGTCTTCAGATTTTAATGCATTTCTGGCTGAACGTGGGATAAAACACCAGTGTACAGTGCCGTATACACCTCAACAGAATGGAGTTGCTGAACGAAAGAACAGGTCACTCATGGAGATGGCAAGATGCATGGTCAAAAGTCAGGCTTTACCACATAGTTTCTGGCTTGAGGCTGTCATGTGTGCAGCATATGTACTGAACAGGTGTCCCACGAAAGCGTTGCAGTCTATCACTCCATATGAGGCTTGGCATGACCGCAAGCCATCTGTTGCTCATCTGCGTGTTTTTGGTTGTTTGGCATATGCATTAGTGCCTGAACAACATCGCAGAAAATTGGATGATAAGGCAGTAAAATGTATTTTTGTTGGGTACAGTTCTGAAAGTAAAGGCTATCGTCTGTATCATCCACAGACTAAACGCATTCTGGTTAGCCGTGATGTTGTCTTTGTGGAAGATGCTATTCAGCCATTGCTTTCATGTACTAAGGAGACATCTGTTAGCTCCAAAGACATGTATGATACTTTGATGCCTCTTTTTACAGGTGGACAGGCTAGCGCTGGTCCTAATGAGGCAACTTCTCAGCCTTTGCAGGTTTCATATGATGATGCAGATCATGCCATTTCTGATGCAGATTTACATGATGCACTTGTTGATGAGAGAGCTGATATTGAACAGACAAAAACTATGCCAAAATGGCTGGTGCAGACTTTGCGTGACAGCAAATTAGATGCACCTTTGTCATATCGTACTCGTTCAGGCTCTCATAGTACCTCCTTTGCATCAGATTGCTATGCTATGGCTGCATCTAGTCTCTGTGATGAGAATGAGCCTGTTTCTTTTGATGAAGCACAAAATTCAGAAAATTGGATGGCTGCTATGCAATCTGAATATGATGCTATAATGAAGAATCTGAATGGTACATGGTCTTTATGTGACTTGCCTCCTGGCAAGAAGGCCATTGGCACTAAGTGGGTATACAAGCTGAAGCGTAAACCTGATGGTACAGTTGATAGGTATAAGGCTAGGCTTGTTGCAAAGGGTTATGCGCAGGAAAGAGGCATTGATTTTGATGAGACCTTTGCACCTACATGCCGTATGACTACTGTTCGGAGCATTTGTGCACTTGCAGCCCATCATGGTTGGAATGTACATCAGTTGGACATTAAAACAGCATTTCTGAATGGTGACTTGCATGAAGAAGTGTATGTTTTTCAGCCCCGTGGCTTTGTGCAGAAAGGGCATGAAAACCAGGTGTGCAGGTTAAAGAAGGCGTTATATGGTTTAAAGCAAGCACCACGTGCTTGGTATGAGAAAATACATGCCTATCTGATTGCACATGGTTTTGAGAACAGTCCAACTGAAAGCACCTTATATGTTAAGCGTGCTAATGATGTGCTTTTGATCATTGTTGTCTATGTAGACGACATGCTGCTCACTGGTCCTCTTGAGAAGCATATTGCTGATTTCAAGGCTGATTTGCATGCCTCATTTGAGATGTCTGATTTGGGGCATTTGCATCACTATTTGGGCATTCAGTTTATGCAAGTTGATGGTGGAATGGCTTTGTGTCAAACGAAATATATTGACACATTATTGCAGCGTTTTGGCCTTGAAGACTGTAAGCCTATTGCCACTCCTATGGAGACAAGTTTACGATTGAGTCTTCATGATGCTGGAGATGCATTTGATGCTGTTCTCTATCAGCAGGCTGTTGGATGCTTGATTTACTTATGCATTACTCGGCCAGATATTCAGTTTGCTGTCTCACAGATGAGCAGGTTTATGCATTGCCCAGGAGTCACGCATTGGAAAGCGGTTAAGCGCATCTTTCGCTACTTGAGTGGTACTCGGCTACTTGGGTTGTTTTATCCCAAGGGGGGATCACTACCGCCAGATTTGCATGCTTTTTCTGACTCAGATTGGGCTGGTTGCTATGACACTCGTGTGTCCACCAGTGGTTTTTGCTTCATGCTTGGTAGCTCATGTATATCTTGGTTGAGCAAGAAGCAGCCTACTGTGGCCACTTCCAATTGTGAGGCTGAGTATAGGGCAGCTTTCACAGCGACTGTTGAGTGTGTGTGGCTCAGACGCCTTATGGCTGATTTGGGTGTTGGCCAGTCTTCTGCCACCACCATCTTCACTGACAGTCAGAGCGCATTGGCAGTTGCGAGGAACCCTGTGTTCCATGCTCGCACTAAGCACATTGAGGTGCATTATCACTATGTCAGGGAGAGGTTCTCTACTGGGGAGATCAGCTTGGCATATGTGCCCACGCAGGAGAACATTGCAGACCTTTTCACGAAGGCTCTGCCTAGGGAGAAGTTTGAAGCTTTCCGCAAAGCTTTGGGCTTACTTCCTTTTGTGGAGTGATTTCCACATAGCTCGGCACTTCCTTATACATGAGTGCCAGCTCCTTGTTCACCGCATCACTCCCAGGGGGGATTTGTTGATATATTTAGGTAGTGATGTGTGTGAACACTCTTAGGACCGCCGGGGCACTTTTTTCCCTCTTTAGGAGGTTTTTTTCCCCCGGCTTGTATATACGCCTATTGCCCTAATGGGCTACTTATCTTTGTACATTCTCTAGTAATACATTCAGTCTTGTGTGTTGTGCTCCAAGCTTCTTCCTCTTCCTTGTGCTGTTCGCGTGCTTCCGCAGACGTCTAACTCCAACAGATTAAACCTTTCAAGAGATGGATTTTTAGTTCATCCATAGCAAGAACTTGTTCAAGATGGTCATGATTCATGTTCCACGTTCAAGATTTGCATTTGATGTCACAAATGGTCCCTAAAAGATATATCATTATTAGACATGGATCCAATAAGTGGGCTTCAATTAGTGATTGCAAAAGATATAAATCTATTAATCCGAGTTAGCTCAGCACCGTAATCTTCATGACCGTCAACACATATTGCCTTATTACACATGGATCATGAGATAGAGTTGAATCTATTTATGAATCCATTTTTGGATAAGTAGAATAATCTTTTTAGTGATAATAGTATTGGTTGGAAACTTGAGAATAAGTCACTTCTGGTATGTAGTGAGCACTTTGGTGGTTCTTTATCAATGTGTGATCATTTTCATAATGCATCAACATAAGATAGTTTCTATGAAGCTTTCTTTCTCCAAATCAAATTCGTAATTCATGGTGGTGGAACTTGTTGCATACTTCCCTTCTTTGATCACCCCGTAGGTGGGCTGATTCATGTGATGTGTTTTTCCTTTCAGGTGCTTGACTAATGGAACTTCTTGTTGCAGTGAGGCAAAACACTAGACTTGGGAACCCAAATACAAGTGTCTCCCTTTTGAGATTCTACCAATGCTTTTGGTATCCAAATTATCTTGTGGGCAAAGACATATTAGAATACACGTTTTGCATATAATGCTTAGTCCTTGGTTGTAACTCTTTAGGGTTTGGAAGTGGTTGGTACATAGTTATGTTTTACTACCCATATCTGTCTTGGAGGCCAATGAACAAGACTCCTTACCTGCTCCTTCATCCTTGCAACATGTTAATCTATTGAGATTTATAGTGGTTTATTCTGTAGTGTCTTGATGCATTCCTTTTGTGTGGAATGCATCTATGCATCACTCGTAAGTTGACCTAATGGGATTGTAATCCATTCATCTTCTACTCTAGCTGTGAGATGGTTGATAGCTAAGTTCAAGGCTACGAAATGACCTAAGAGCAAGGAAACAATTAGGGGGAAATATTTGCCCAATGGAGAATTTAAATAGAGATAAGAAAAAAAAAAATTTTCAAATAACTTTCTAGACATAAAAATGGCTCTAGCATTCTTGAAACCCTAGTTATAGTTTGGTGTACTTTTGCTAGATGTACGATCTTTGTATGTAGGACCTAGGTGTAGTCTGACCATATGTATGAACTTTAGGTGCAAGCCTTAAGATTTAGTTTGCTAGAATGATCTTTTGTAGCACTGATGGAGTCGAGGAGAAGATGAGGCATGACCCTACTATGTATAGGTAGAGATTAGAGCAGTCCATGCATAGATGGTACGCTCAGAGAGATGATTAAATACAAAGAATGAATCTTCCATTGCCCCATAAGTAGCAACATCACAATGAGGTAGTTTTCGAGCATAGAAGGCATGCGCAATCTGTGAAATGCGAGATACACATAGATCTATTTTTCAAGGGAAAGTGACTTCCTTTGATTGCAAGCTCTTAGTAGATTCTTATAGATATGATGAGTGCAAGAAGGATCCTCGAATCAGACAAGAGCATGAACAACATGAATGGCTCACTCCATATCACCTAGGTTAGGAGAGGGAAATCCATGGAGGATCCTCAAAAAAAATCTTTAGTCCAAATGATTTATCCATATTCATGACAAGGAAATTCAAGGAGACCTGAACAAAATTAAGGTAGATAATACTAGGCCAAGGAATAAGCAACACAAGCCTCATTTCTTTCCTAGTATAAAGTTGTAAGTATATCCCAAGCATCTTTTACTGCTTTGCAAGAGCGGATATTAGGAATAATGGCATATTTGATAGAAAAAGCTATCAATACATGTGCCTGATCATCTCTTCCATCCCAACAAAGTTGCCATACAATAGATGTGCCACAAACCATAGACAAATAGGAATTAGAAGATCATCATCTTCAACACCATTTTCATCACCTTATTTGCAAGTGTAGTAGGACGTTTTCCAACACCCTGCTTTCAGTCATGGCTAATGACCAAATACCATGATGCAAAAAAATAATTGTATCTCAAAAAGTTGAAAATAAACACCCTATCAAGCTCTGTTAATCATGTAGCAAACTTCGAGTTGCTTGTACTAGTGAATTGAAACATGTATATATGTTTGACACAAAAGGACGAAATCACCTAAAAAGTCGTTATGATATTGCCCACAAAGTCATGATAGTGCGTTCGGAGGTTGAAACGAGCTCAAATCGAAATTTCATCCAAGTATGCTCACCAATTTTTGTGCAATTCTAAGACTGTCGTCGAAGGG
Organism: Ceratopteris richardii; assembly: GCA_020310875.1. Lineage (NCBI taxonomy): Eukaryota > Viridiplantae > Streptophyta > Polypodiopsida > Polypodiales > Pteridaceae > Ceratopteris > Ceratopteris richardii. The sequence continues at coordinate 40,576,071 of CM035415.1, forward strand.
GTGTCGACGACGCCATAGATGAAGCAACAACCTACTCTAATACCAATTGTTGGAGTTTGAGGTCTGTGGAAGCACACAAACACAAGGAAGGAGAATAAGCTTGGAACATAGCACAATACTAAATGTATTACCAAGTGAATGTACAAAGATAAGTCCCCCATTAGGGTTATAGATGTATAGAAAAGCCAAGGGAAAAACCACCTAATAAGGGGAAAAAGTGCCCCAACAGTCCTAAGTGTGTTCATGCACACATCACTACCAAAATATATCATCGAAAGGACTTGAACCTTGACAGCGCTCAAACAAAGGCCTGTTAAGGATGACAGGGTTTAGGAGGGGGGAGTTGTTGGAAGACAAGACTTGAAGCTGGAAAAAGTGCAATGAAGATATGGAGTAGAGGCTTGAAGAAATGAGGGGGCCCATCAAAATTTTCAAGATTGAACCGTGAAGTGCATGCCAAATCCCTTGGATGAAGACAAGAAATAAAGAAGCATTAAGCTAAAAAAGTTTGGGATTCATTCAAGTAAGAATTTTGCGCACCTTACTTCTTGAGTTTCTCTCTTCCATCTTCTTTTCCATTTAGAGCTCTAATGATGTGCTTGAGCTATCCCAACCCGATATCTACCAATGGTGAGTGTTTTTTCATGAGTTAAGTGAGTGTTTCTTGCCACTTAGCTTGTGTGTAGAGGCTCAAATTCTTCAAGAGTGCAATCATAAGCTCGATCACCACGTCTTCATACACTTGAACAAGGTAAGCATGCTCCCATTGACAATTTAAAGTTGATCTAGTACCATTAAATGCCATTTATGCCTTATGCTACCACATCTGTAATAGTAAGGATTTCAATCTAATGAATAATGTACATGTTACAATTTTAAAGCTTTTACAATTTAAGCATGTGAAATAAACCTACATCACCATCTAAGTTTGGAGAGCCAAAAATTTGAAGATATGATTTCTAAAAATTGAAGATCAACTACTAAAGTGAAGAAGGAAATCATGAACCACTTTTCTCTTTAAGAATGGAACCAATCAATTACCTAATTGCAACCATTGACAAAAGGAGTGATTAGAAATTGGATCACCGTTCATTCCAATGTCATTAGGCTTGTAATTAGTGTGATTTATTATTTTAAGCTACTCCACTTCTTAAGAAAGCCCCCTTTCTTCCTTACCTTTCCACATATGCAAAGGACTTTCCTATATCCCTTCAACCCCATGTTCCATGCTAGGAGTAAGCACTTTGAAGTAGACTATCATATTATCAAAGAACATATACTTGCAAAGGAAGAGGATATAAAATGTATAAACACAAAGGAGTAGGTTGAAGCTATCATGAACAAGATGTTAAATGCTAATAGATTAATCAAGTTCAAGGAAGCCATGAACGTGCAGGACATAGGTTGATGCAAACACAACATAGGTTGATGCAAACACAACAGAGCTTGAGGTTGAGGCAAGAATATAAGAATTCTAAAACTTCTACAAAATCAAGCATGTGAAATATCCCATAATACTTTTTCCACGTCACCAACTAATCTTTGGGAAGACAAAAATTCATGGGTACAAGTTTTTAACCAATTGAAGATGACAGCGAATAAAGAACCAATTTCTTGAGAAACATGGAGCCAACCAACCACCTAATTCCAATCATCTGAAAATTGATTCATGATCTACCCAAGTTTCATTGGGCTTTCATTAGTTTTTTATTGATTATGTTAAATTAATGTCTCCTTAAGCAATTACACTACCGTTGTTTTTTTCTTTATAGACAGCCTTAAATTTAAATGAGAAAAGTAGAAAGAAAATGAAAGAGATACAACGAAGACATGATCTTGTTATTCCCTTCATGCAAGATCCGTCTACTTCTAGGAATATTGTTTTCAAACATGAACACTGCGGTTTGAATACGGGTGAATTACTCTGGTTTTTTATTCTTCTACCTATGTAATCTAGGGATTTTCTATGGGCCATTCCTTGGGAGATCCTCCGAATTTGATCACATGTCTTTCTTTCCAAATTTTCCAAAGGGATTCTCTCGTAAAAACATTCTAGAGGGCAATAGAGAACTCGATCGCTTCATCCGACAGAGCGTGCTTCCAATTGATAAGATGATCAAGCAAGAGACACTTGCCGACTGGATTCCACACCAAAACACTCCTCCAGCATGAGAAGAAGAGGTGCTTAATGCCCTCTCCACATTGAGACCTTGTATACCACGGAGGGCGACCACAAATTTTGCTGGCGCTCAAATTTTTTCAATCCTTAGAAGAATTTGCCACAAAAGAACCACTTTCTTATTCTCTACAAAAGGGCGCCATCTTAACCAGGTCCAATTGTTACACCATTTTCTTTTAGGATCGGAAGATTGGGGTACTATTGATACATGGAACTTCTAGCTTGTTTCTTTCACTCCACCGCATTATGGCAAGGGGCTTTCCCAATCAATAGAGAAGTCTTTGAGACATTCCATGCATCAATCCTAGATTGAATTAGACACCAATCCATAATCAATTCTGAGGTTGGAATCAATATCCTTGAATATGATCCAATCCTTTTTTATCTTGGGCCAAGATGTCTTTCCACTTGCAATAACCTTTTGACCAAATTTTATTGGTCCTTATTTATCTATGCACATAGGCAAGTAACTATTCTTGTATCCCTCAGTCTAGGTGACAATACATCGCAGTCTATTTTGTTACTTTGATTTATCAATCATTTTTCACTCACTTGGTACCTTGTACGCTATACTTAACCCATAAATATCTAGTTTTAGCTCTACATACTCTACAATTGACGCACTTTGATTTATCAATCATTTTTACTCACTTGGTACATAATATGCTATACTTAACCCATAAATATCTAGTCTTAGCTCTACATACTCTACAATTGAAGCATTGCATTTTGAAAATATACATTTCTTTCCATTGTAAAGATAGTGATTAGTCTATTTTTTCAAGGGAATAATTGAGGGGCATTCCAAAATATATTTGGTGTGGCTTAGATCTTGTTTGAAAGCTCAAGGAGTCCACTTTGAACATGAAGTGTTGGCCCAATTTATGATTAAACTCAAAAAGAAAAACCATTTTTGGGTGACTATGGTATTATGAGAGGATCCTTCAAAGGGCCAATTGGCTTGTTGCTATGTTTCGGAGATCAATTCTCCATAACTAAAGCTACCACATCGAGAGAATCTAGAAGACACCCACTCCAATGGTGCAACCTCGCTACAAAAGGCAATCAAGAGAGATAAGGATAAGGACAAAAAAGAAGATGAGGACAAAAAATGATCACTTGGGCCTCTTTCTTTTAACTTTCGACTCTTGACACGATGTATTGGCACATATTGGCAATATATCTTTTGTGCCTACCACAGAATGGAGCTCAACGTTCTTTATATATTTGTATCAATTTCATGTAAATACTTGTATCGGTTCATTTCTTCGTGCTATGCGCTATTATGGTCATGGAAGTATACTTATCCTTATGGCCATGCTTATGATCATAAATTCAGATAAAACAAAAATACCATTGTGCGCATTATTGATGCCACTTGGAATAAAATATTCACTACTAGAACCGGCACATCTGAGCCACAGGATAAAGCCGTGTGACATGCCTTCCTGTACTAAACAAACACGTCTTTCTCATTCTTGTGTGGGAGTTCCTAATATTTCCAAAAGTAAACAAACAGCACCAGTTTCGCGCATACATGTATCACATTCAGTGCATTCCAACAAAAACCATACCTTCAAGACTATCTAATGTTCGGCTTCAAATATCTGGGGACTCTTCGAGGTTCACAACATTGGCTCCAACCAATAGAAATACCATTATTACTTAGATTTTAAAAAGCCGTTTGTTTACAGGTAAACCAAGTCGAAAGTGTGTAAATCGCATACTTAATTTACTTTCTGCGAGGTAAGGTATGGTCCAGAGTTGGAACAAACATTTTTCCTGCGGTGGAACAAAATGGAAGTGAGATGCACAATGATTAATAGGATGTAGTCCACCAGATCAAGACCAAAGGAAACCTATCCTACCAAAGCACAATGTTTAGGAAGCGAAAGGGTTCAGAATGCTGGATTCTTTTATTGACCGTGCTGAAGATTTAAAATTGAACTTCTTGAAGAGAATAATGGATCTTTGAGAATTGTAAATGTGAAGAGGTCAAGGTGGCTAGGAAAAATCAACCAGAAAGTGCAGGTACAGTTAGAAATGGCATGAAAATAGAAGCAAAAGGGGGCAAGAAGACAAAAAACGGTGGCTAATCATACATCATAAAATATGAACAGATGCCAACGCAGAAAAGCTAGGACTGACCTGCAATCATGTCAAAAAGATGAGCACGGAAGGACAAAGACCACCTCTATTTCAGTTGACCAGTTAGCAGCCCCGTAAGGAAAGACTATAAAATTTGCAGTGCTCCTTGGTGCAAAGGTTGCAAGAGTGGTAGGGAAGACTTGAAACACCTTTTCTTCTCTTATCCAAGGAGCATTCCGAATTGGCAACACCTCAGCAAGCTCCTTTTGTTGCCAAATCAAGTTAACTAGAAGCAAGCTGTGCTTGAGCAAGCGATCAAATATCTCTACACTATGGACTGGCAATTGCAGCAAAGCTCTTTGGAAAATCTAGAAGGAAAGATGCATAACCAACTTCGACAACCAACCCATAGAGTGATCTATTGAGAAATCCCTAAGATGTTTAAAAAGAATACATGATTGTAAGAAATATCACCCTTCTAGGAACACCATAGGATGTTCATTTTAGAAAACAAGCCGAAAGACAAGCAGATGCCCCACGAAAGGGACAACAAGGTTACCAAAGCACAATCAATGTAAATACTATAAAAAGCTCACTTCAGAGTGATCATTTTCCTGAACTAAAAAGACTAATGTCCGTCCAAATGCATGTGCAAACATAAATGGGGCTTTCATACTACAACAGGTAACTTATGCCCAGACAAATCTGGGTAAGAGCCACATCTACTTTAAAAGAAAAAAAATGCAATTACAAGCTCATGCCAGTTGACCACAAGGTTATGGACCATCAACTCCATTATACACAGTGTCAAGTGGATACTACACAACATTCTCAACAAGTCATCAGAACCAAATCGCAGGTGTAGAACCAGATATTTATCAATATTCTCACAGACGTCCACTAGATATGGATCTTTCAAAAACAAAAGAACTTAAGTGTTTCTGCCGTTGCTTTGAAAATTGAAGGCAGATTCAGCCACATCATAGAGCCTAGCTAAAGAAAGAAGCAAAATATTGACAATTACAGTAATAAAGGGGTAACCAGTACAATAATATATTCCAAGGTTACAACTCAGATGAAGATCTCAGTTTGTGAGATCTGCATGTTTGCTAGAATCAATAATATATATATGTCAATGAATTTGGGTGAGACCCAAATTGACACAAGATCAAAGTACAGTTATAAGCTCATCGCAATCAACCCCATGGCCCCATCATGGATAGTATTGACCAATTCATCCAAGTATATGAACTTCCAAGCATCTGAACTTAGTCTATATCATACAGTACTACTCCTACCACTGGCCTTCATTTCAAGATGAAAAATTTGCTGAACCAAATTAATTTTTGGATAACATCTGAACTTAGTCTATATCATACAGTAGTACTCCTACCACTGGCTTTACCACTGGCCTTCATTTCAGGATGAAAAATTTGCTAGCCAAATTAGTTTTTAAACGGGTTTTAAATAGTACAATAAACCTAAGTTCTTGACTTGAAAAACTATTTAACTCAGTCTCAACTTCTGAGGGACAAGACAAGTGGAGAACAATCAAAGTATGATGCAAATATTCCTTTACCACATCCGAGCAAGAATATGAGTTTCAAAACTGAATTTTTCAAATCTTTTGCAAGCCAGCTGCATAAATCAATATACTTTACATGAATATGCAGTAAGTTTCATGCCAATTATCAACCCCAAAAACTTGATTATATTTCCAAAGCATCACTCAAGCATATTGTATCAAATCAGAATCAAAAATTTCACAGGTCAATACAGTAGATGCACTTATGATAAAAACTTAACATTATGTTTCATTTCTTCTCTTCTATCATTACAAAGGGTGTAGAGGTAGTAGCATACAGACGGTCAAAAGTCTTGACTTGAAACCAAGGGAGCCAAAAAAACGTCTTACATGATGTCAATAGAGTAGTTGCACTTATAATAAAAACTTATGAGCATAATGTTCCATTTCTACGCATCTATCATTACAAGGGTGTAGAGATAGCAGCACAAAGACAGTTGAAAGTCTTCACTTGAAACCAAGGGAGCCAAAAAAACGTCTTATATGTCACATCCTCCACCAGAGATGTTTCATTATATATCGAGGTCCTATGAAACAGCCAATCAAGATCTATCATATCATCAAACCCAATGATGACGGAAGCAATTGCACAATACTTCACAGTCCAGGGTGCATGATAAAGCTGCTGCTAGCTGTAAGGCTTATATGGGGTAGGCACGGTTCTATACATCAAACTTAGCACCAAAGGCCTTGTAAATTCGAGCCATGAGTAGAAGAAAGCCATACAGTAAGCTCATCTGAAATCTCTTGCTCTCTTTTCCGCTGTCTCCTACAGACCTCCTCAGACACTAAGGAGCTTCGGCATACTGGGCAGGTAAATTGTTGCTGATCCAGCCAAGGGGCTAAGCAAAACTTATGATACAAATGCCTACAAAATGGCAAATGGCATACCTCTTCATCCTTGTGAAACTCTTGCAGGCACACAGGGCAGTCTCCATTAGCTTGTGCACTAGCATGAAGATCTGGATTGTAGGCTGAAAGAGGAAGGGCTTTACGAATTTCATTTGCCAACTCTGAAACAATTAAGCCAGAGCAAAAACTGTATTCATCAGGGAACTCTACCGGGCCTGCCAGATCAGCAGCTCTTGCTGGAGCAGAAGTAAACCCAATTACTTGCATAAATGAATGCAGAACATGTTTTAGCTGCACTATAGACATGATGATGTTCACAAGTAGCATGGGAAAAACGTCAGTAGAAATATTCGAAGATCCAGGAAGACCCATGGTATGATGTCGCAAGGGATACGTGACTAGTGATGCCCTGAGGCTGAACCTGAAAAAATTCTCCAACTAATGAGAACAGCAGTATCGATATATAATAAAGCAAGGTTTCATTTCTACTTCTAAAGTAACATGTATATTGGATACAAGCGCACGTCATCTGCAGATTAAGAACTGGAAATAATTCAAAGTCGCAAGTAGGCAGCGTAATTTCTTGAATCATTATAGGAATCCTAACGGGAATGGAAAACCCGGACTCACTACAATCTAAGAGCTGGATGCAAAGAATAACAGCATGTAGGAAGAAAACTCGCCTGGATATTAAGAAAAATGTCCCGAACCGGGTTAATTACTTAGTACGGAGACAGCAAATTAAGCGTGCTGAAGCCAGAACGAGCGTTCAAAAAGTGTTTAAAGCTTGACTGTAAGCTTGAAAAATAAGACATCTTAAACCTGTAAATCGTTGCTCCACGCCAAAATTTTAATCGCAATAGCATGTGTGCATGCGTCGATGCAAGAAATTACTTAGACACATATCAGGAAAGATCCCGCCGAGCGTGCATAGCAGAACCATAAAATGTTACATAAAAACCCTAGGATTAAGCAATCGAAATGCAGATAACAATTGTATACCGTCCAACAAGACAAAACTACGGATGAATGAATAATAACATGAAGCGTTAGTCGCTGCCACAACAAGCATAAATAACCAGGCAAGGCCGAAAGTGGAGAAGCGTCCTTCACGTTTTAGGAGACGAATGCACAAAATGAAGCAGAAATTTACCTCCCCACGAAGCAGTAAAACGACAGTTTGAAGTCAGCGGCGAGAAGTGACAATGGGAAAGGAGCAGCAAAAGGCGCTAAAGTATATCGATCTAAAGGAGATAGGAGTGATAGATTCACTGTGCAGAGGCTTCGTAAGCTAAAACTTCACGACTCATGGACAAAGTTCTGCAAGGGCACCATCGCCATTCCGCAGGCTTCCGCAGCCCGCTTGTAACCATAACAGAGAAGGAGCTTTCGTCTATCTATTGCAAGTGGCGAGTTCGCAGTGCACCATCGATCTGTTTAAAACCTGTATATAAATGAAAAAGGCCGCCTACAAGTAAACACCTGGCACGATTCATGTCTAACCTGATGCCGTCATTTGGTCTTCATGAAGGCAGAACCCAATGTCCGCGTTATTGCCGCCCGCGTATGAATGCGTCCCGCCCCGAAGTTTCACATATACGTGGCCCTTGAATGTATGAAAAGCCCTTTTTTTTTAAGAAAATTACATATATTTAATAATTTCAAAGCCTACTCGAAAGGTTGATTTTTCAAATTAATACTCAACTGTTTTTTAATAATTTTTCAAGGCGTAATTTTCAAAACTTTTTTTAAATCTAACTTTTTACTTTTTCTTCTCGTTCTATGTGAGCAAATGTTGCAAGTCCCTTTTCTCCCTATGAACACTACACATACACACAAAAAGGGACACGTACACAAGAAGACAAATACAGAGAGTGGGGTGACACAGATATATACCAATTTATTTTGAGAGGAACCTTCTCTTCTTCCATCAAAGACTCAAGTATACAATTTCCTTCCTCTTCCAAAACCAAATGGAAGATAATATTCACATAATATTTTCAATTATTTATTTTATTTTCTATTTACACGATATATTCATCTTTCTATCAGGATAGTAATGATAAAAATTATAAGTTATAAGGCAACATTTTATAAGAATTCATAAATAGTTAATGATAAAATCTTATCAAACAAGGGGAAAAAACTAGATCAATCAATCATATGTGGACCACACATATTTGTTACTTATCAGATATATAGAATACACCAAACATGAACATTGGATGCAAGGATCCAGCTATGCTTCTCCCAACATTATTAGCTCATTATTTAAAAGCTATGGAGACATAGACATGTAAACACAAATATACGCATCAATATACATCAATCGACATCATCGTATAAATGTGTATATATACAATTATTAGCTCAAATATTTAAAAGTTCTAAAGAAATAGACACCTAGGCATGAATATATACATCAATCAAATGTCATCGCATAAGTGTAAGTGTGTGTGTGTATATATATATATATATATATATACACGTGTATGTATGTATATATATATATATATATATATATATATATATATATATATATATATATATATATGTGTGTAGAGAGAGAGAGAAAGAGAGATAATATACATACACACGTGTTGGAGGAATTCTCGACCTCCATATGCAGCTAGAAGCACATGTATCCTTATAGGAAGTGTCTACATAGAGACTACCTCTCTAGAAGATCTAACTCCTAGACCAGTAATGAATTGATGACAAGAATTTGCACATTTAGACTACACAATGAGATCAATCAAAGGTTCTTTGGATTACTCAAAATGGAAACTGCTACAAGAAAAAAGGTATGTCCAAACGTAGACAAGTTGAATATCTACATTGCACAATGGTCTGTAGAGGTACACCAAAAAAAAGAGTTGGAGCATTTAGAATAGCTTCCAAACATGAGAGGAATCAAAATAAATTCATTGCAAAGGTTAATATAAATAGCTCTTTGATTGTAGGAGTTAGTTTTCAATTAAAACTGATTAATTGATAGCTGAGTGATTTGAAATTGGTGGGAAATGGTCGCGATAGAACATAAACCTTCAATATTATATCAAGTTCCAAATTTGAAGGGTGTCTTTCAACGTTATGCCTATATATATATATATATATATATATATATATATATATATATATATATATATATATATACATATATATATACACACACACCATCGACTACACGCATGTGAACCAACATTTTTCATGATCATTAAATATAGCAATTGAATCGATTTATAACATATCATTAGACAAAAATATTCTTTTTAATGACTAAACTAACATCAATAGAAAAGTTATGCTAATACATTGATGAACAATATCCATCTCATAAGATAAATCATCATTGATACTCACTACAAGAGATTAGAGGGTGTGGCGATGCCCTCAATCGAAAAAAAAATGACAAATGTTGCTTATGTGATGCTTTGAAAATAGAGTGTCACATAAGTGACACACCTAAAAAAGGGGTGATTGTCACATAAGAGACGCAAAACCGTCATTTATGCAATGGTAATAAAGTAGCATCATACATGTTCGATGATGGCAAACTCTCTAGGATGCTATCTATAAGACAAAAAAAAATTGATTTCTCTTAGCACATTTGTGTCGGGATCAATTCAAACGCAATCGAGAGAGAAAGAGAGAGAGATACACACATGTAAAAAGACACACATGCAATTTACACATGCATACATACATACACACATACATACATATACATATACATATGCATACATACACACACACATGCATACACACACATACAACATACACACACATATAGATACACACACATACATATACACATATACACACATATATATACACACACATACACATATACATACACATACACATACACATACACACATGCATGCACACATAACACACACACATACACATACACACACATACATATACACATACACATACACATACACACACATTCACATACACACACATACACATACACACACATACACATACATACACATACGCACATATACACACACATACACATAGATACACACATAAACTTACATTTATACACTCATACACACACATACACATACACCTACACATATGCACACATACACACACACCTACACATACATACACACACAAACACATACATGCATGCATACACACATACGCATACATGCATACACACATACGCATACACATGCATACACACATACACACACGTACACATACACATATACGCATACACATAGACACATATATACATACGAACACATATACATACACACATACACATACATGCATACACGTACACACACATACATAACACACAAATATACATACACATACACATACACATACACATACACATACACATACACACACATATACACACACATACACTCACACACATATACATGCATGCACACACATATGCATACACAACACATACACATACACACAAACACACATGTACATGCACATACACATACACATACATGTGCATATACACGTACACATACACACACACACAATATATATATATATATATATATATATATATATATATATATATATATACATATACACACACACACAGAGAAACAATCATACACATACACACACATATGCATACACATATGCACACATACACATGCACACACATACACATACATGCATACACACATACACATGCATACACACATATACATGTATACACACATACACATAAACACACATACACATACACATACACACACACACATATACATACACACACATGCACACACACATGCATACACATACACATACATACATATACACACATACACATACACACACATAACACACACATACACATACACATACACATACACACACATACACATGCATACACATAGATACACACACATACACATACACACATATACATACACATACACATACACATACACATACACACGCATCTAAATACACATGAACATACACATACACATACACACACATACAGATAGATGCATATAAAGATACACACACATGCATGCACATACATGTCCATACATACATATACACATGCATGCATACATACACACATACATGCATACACATACATACATACATACATACATACATGCATACATGCACATACATGCATATATAGACACATATACACATGCATGCATACACATACATACATATATCCCATACACATGCACATACATAAATATACATCACACATGCATACACACTCATGCACGTACATGCATACATATCACACAGACACATGCATACATACACACATGCATACATACATAGATGCATACATACACATGCATACACACATGCATATATCACACATAAATATGCATACATACATATTCATATCATAGAAACATACATACATACATATGCATACATATTGACATGCATGCATTCACACACACATGCACATACATACATACACATCACACACATGCATACATACAAACATGCATACACACACATGCATGCATACATACACACGTGCATATACACATGCATATTGAAGAACTTGGAGAAGCTTGTAGGAGGTAGAAAAGTGAGTTGCGAAGCGACAAAGTTCGGTCCAGCCAACAGGCACAAGACCAGCACTTGAGCTTATGGATACTCAAATAGACTTTATAGGCATACGATAAGTGCAATAAAATGCACTATGTACTTTGAAGCATCAAGGAGAAAGAGTCTATACAAAACATATAGGTTTGCACATTGACTAGCTCAAAAAACTTACTATCTTTGGATGAGACAATAATCTTCAAATGCTCATAGAAGCCAACATGATTATAATTGGAAAAAATTCTTTTGGAGGAGTGATACACATTGGGTTGATTGTATAGAATGCACAAGAGTACAAGAAATAAGCAAAATATGCTTTTGGAATGAACCATACACTCAACAGTGGTACCTCCTATTTTTCAGGATGCGCAGAGATAGACCTCGAGATAGAAACAACTGAGATTTCTCCCAATCTACTGAATCAAATCCTTTGAAAATTTATACACATAAACTAGACACTAATACCATTCCAATGAGTGATAAGTCATTGAACTTGGAGCTTGGTAGAGAGAGCAGTAGCCTCTGCAAGCTTCCAGTTGTTGAAGAAGATGATGCACAAAAATGAAGGATCAAGACAATGATGGCCACAAGTGTATGTATATTGCTTCCATGTAATGTACAAGTGATTTGAAGTCCTTATATAGAATCTTGAAGTGCTCCACAACTTTTAAAAGTGGATTTTGAATTCAAATGAAGGCGAGATTAGTTGTTGGAGGGAATCAATTCACTTTCCTACAATCTAGGAAAAGTGAAGATCTAGTTTGATCTACTTTTTAGGTGATGGATTGATTCATTGATTGCAACTCAACCACCTCAAACTAGTGGAAGTTTAACTCTCTTTTTCTACTTTTACATGTGTAAATTTTTAGGCTTTTACAATGGTAAATAATCCATAAAAAATCTTTTAAAAATATACAATAAATGAGCATAGGTAAAAGAATGCTTCAATGGATATTTTGGCATAATCCAAACCATAGATTCTTTGATGTAGATCAAATCCACCCCAATCATAGTGTAAGCTTGATGTTCCAACAAATCCCCCTCAAGCTAAAGTATGCTTGAGTCTTCATTCTCTAATATGTTGAATGCATGCCATTGATTTAAATATGCAAAGCTTTATTCCATCAAGTGCCTTCCTCATCATATTTGCTACTTGCTTTTGACTTGGAACAAAAGAAATGTCAATCTCCTTTGCCAAGAGCTTCTCCTTGATGAAGTGGTAATGAACCCTTATGTGTTTGGTTCTTGCATGGAAAATAGGGTTTGATGCTAGATGCATGGAACTTACATTATCTCCAAAAATGTGAGGTTTGGAACTCACAAGTCCCAAATCTGTATACAATGCTTTTAACCATATTGTCTCTTGAGTTGCTATGGTCAAACCTCTGTACTTTGCTTCAGTTGAGGATAAAGCAATTGTAGGTTTCTTCTTGAAACTCCATGACACTAGCTTTGAACCTACAAATGCTAAGTAACCAGAGGTACTTGATCTATTATGGTAATCAATAAATAAGACATAATACCTTGATCCTGCCAATGAAGGTTCTTGACTTGGTCCCCATACATTTGTTTGTACTAAGTCCAATAAGTTATTGTGGATGTAGCCTTTCTGGTTGAATGGTTGTCTTTGTGCCTTCCCAATCTGACATGCATCACATCTATTGATCATGTGTTGCTTTGGTATGTTTGCTAGTCCTAAAACCACTTTGATCCCTGCATATATCCTTCAAGGTCCTTTCATTCACATGAGCAAGTCTCTTATGTCACACTTCAAGCTCACTTAGGGTTTGACACCCAAAAGTGAATAGAGCTATGTTCTAGGTTTCTCCTGCTTCAAAAGTAAAGAGCCTACCATGCTTCTCACATTTGGCTATCTTCTTGAAGCCTTGACATGGATCTTCCACAAAAGCTCCATCTTGGGTGAACCTAACTTGCAAGCCTTTTTCAACTATTTGGCCTAAACTTATTAGGTTTTTAGTGATAGTGGGTACATAGAGAACCCTACTCAGAATGTTTATCTTGCCATTGGAAGCTTTGACATTACCAATCTTCTCCACATTGTGCTTTGTGTCATCCCCTATTTGAACTTCATGTCTATGCTTTGAACTTTCCAAATCAAATAGAAGAGCAATGTTTCTTGCAACATTTTTTGAACATCGAGAATCTATGTAGAACAAATGATCATCTTCTTTACCTTCTTTGTGGGTTAGATTCATTAGAAGAAGTGAGTCTTTGTGTGCTTGATCTTCAGAATAATTATTGTAGTCCCTTCTATTATGGCCTCTATTGTTATTGTTGAAGTTGTGTCCACGTTTGCCTCTATTGCTGCCATATCCACCTCTTCCATTTCCTTTCTGGATCTTCCCATTGAAACAACAATTTTGAGTGGTGTGCTTGGTCTTATCACAGATGGCACAAGGTTGAACATTCTGACTTTTGGCTTTGTCATGCTTTGGTCCTTTCTTCTTCCCTTCCCACTTGCTCTTGCTTGCAAAGTTGGCTTGGGAAGTCTCCTCTTCATCTTCTTCCTTCTTCTTGCCTTTCAACTTCTTGCCCTTCTTATCTACATATAGAGCACTAGTTGAACTACCATGATAGGAGTTACCTTCCTTTATGCTATTTTTGGCTTCTTGATTGAAGAGTTGTACAAGAAAGATGTTGAAGTTTGGAGTTTGCACATCCATGATGAGATCATAAGTCGTGGTGAAGGATTGCCATTGCTTATCACTTCGAACCCCATTGAGAATTTGCCTCATGATAGCCTCTTCTTCGATCACCTCTTCAATGGATGCTAACTAATCCGCAACCTGCTTGACCTTGGTAAAAAACTATGTGATGGTTTGTTTAGGTGTCTTCTTCATTTGGTTGAACTTGTTCCAAAGATGATTCTTTCTTGCTTTGGTACTAGCAGAAAAGAAAGTCTCTAGGGCATCCCAAGTCTCTTGACATTGCATGCTACAAGATCATCGAAGCAAAAAACGCTCCTTTGAAGCTGAATGAAAGGCATTAGATAACACAAAATCTATATTTTCATTGTTTCCAATACCAATTTAAGTGCCTAAGTTTGTTTAGTTTATTGTAACTAGTATTAAAGAAGATTCTTTGCAAAGGCAGCCATGAGGGTTGAATCATACTAAGACTTTGCAAGGCTTGAATAGTCCTCTGATAAAAGGTGGGGATTCAAAATCGGAATTCTTGGTTGTTAAGGCAGACAATGAGCAAGTCAAAAACCTATTCATTCAAGGTAGCTTATGGGGTAACTTCTAAGCATAAATGGATGCACAAAAATCATCTAATCGAAGAGATTTATAAATCCATTTAGTTTATTTTTTTCTTTCCAATCTTTTCAAGATATAATTGTCCAAATCCACCTTCTTTGGTGAGACAACAAATCAAGTACTTGATCCTAGGTATCCTTTTTTGTTGCTTTCTAGATCCTAAAAGAAAATTGAGAAGAATAATTTCACTTCTTGCAATTGGGACTTCATGGGAATGTACCTAAAGAAGTGAAATATGATGGTAGGAGCAATTTAGTGGTTATCCAAGAAGATTATGAAAGATAAATTTAAGGAATGGTTGCTTCACTTGATGAATTTAGCATTATGTTTATTCAACATTCATTCCCACCTATTCATAGGTGATAAGTGTTGAGAACATCATTTTTATATGTATAGATTAATCTATAAGTTCCAAAAGATATAAATAACTTTTGGAGGTCTTCAAATACTTCAAGGAGGCTCAAATAATTGCTAAATCATAGCCAAAATAACATGTGATATCTAGAAGCTAATGACTCAAATGAATGAGTCACAAGGGAAATGCAGTGGTGTCCTAGTGAGAGGTTGATGTGGCCAATTCTTAAAGTCAAGTCATATTTTGCTTATTTGAGAACTTAGGTCATGTAATACCTCCACCCAAGCATAGTTTAGATGTATTAAGAAGGTTTTGGATTAGTTTTCCATTCTATAATAAGAGGGGAGAAGTCCTGATCTTTTTGGAAGTCCATGAGAGTTATATGTCCATCTCTCCACTATTTTAGTTTTGTAGATAGATCTTGCACAGCTTGTAGTTCCCCTAGTATATATCCAAATTACATGCTAGATGGTTCATTCAAAAGCTCTTACTGTTTAATTTCATCATCTAAATTTTCATACTCATTGGAGTTGTGAGCGGAGAGCAGTCCTCTATGCAAGTAGTGTGTATTCTCGGGTTTATCTCTATTGAAGGTCTCCATTAATCCTCAAAATTGTAGAGTTCATATCTCCTTGTATATTTATCCAGCTTGAGTGTTATTTTGCTCATTGGTACACTCTTGGTGTCTAGTATATGTGGGTGAAATAGTTTTAAAAACTTCTAAGTGAGGAGAGAATAGCAATCTCTGCAAGCATGACTAGTTTTCTGCACATAAGTTTGTGAGAAGTTCAACTAGTTCCTACGGGGTTCCACCTAATTCTAGCTATACTTTGGAGTTCAATAAAATCCAAACTTGATATCAAAGCAAGGAACTTAAAGCTTGGAGAAGGTTGTAATACCTGGATGAAGAATTTGATGCTATTGGAGCAAAGGTTCATCATCAACACTACACGAAGATAGAAGGAGATAGCAAGGAAGCATCTCAAACAACATTCAAGCAAAGAAAGGTGCATAAACTTCATTACAAAGGTAAATATCACACTTCTTCTTATGACACATATCCCAAAGGAGTGTTAAAGGAGGAAGTTTAGTATTTACACAATGGGTGATCAACATGCACAAATAGAGAAGCTTGATAAGAATAACTACCAAACATGGCGATTTAGAATCACAACATACTTGCAAGGTGGAGGCTTGTATGGTTTGATTGATGGCACATATATCGATCCTTTATTATGAGAGGATCCAAATCAACAACAATTGAGGGAATTTGGACTTTTGAATGAAAGAGGCAAAAGGGTTATACTCATTTTATCACAAGATAATGAAGATTCAATGGTAAGACACATACAAGATCAAGACACAAGTAGGGATGTTTGGCTTGCATTGGAAAGGTTGTATGATACAAGTACAAGAGAAAGGAAGACTCAACTCAAAAATGAGTTGAACAACATAAAGAAAGATACAAGCACATTAGTCAATGATTAATTATTGAAGTTTAAAGAGATTGCAGACCAGCTAGGACAAATTCAAGCTCATGCGGAGGATAATGACTTGGTAACACATACTCTTTATGGACTCAAGAATGTTGAGAGATGGAAACCATTCATTACTTCTATTTGTGTCAGAGGAAAATCAATATATTATGATCAGTTGTTGCTCTCATGATCACGATAGAGAGGAATATAAATGGCTCTACTTCAAATAAAAAAAGGATCTCAAGGACAAGCTTTCTATGTAGATCATCAAGGGGAGAAAGCAAAGGTAGAAGAGGTTCAAATAGAGGTCGAGGAAGAAGGAGAAATGATCAAGGGACTTCAAGTGGCTCCTTCAACACAAGAGGAAGAGGAAGATCAAGTGCTAGAGGTAGGAGGCACTACTACAACTATAATCAAAGACAAAGGAGTGAGGATAACAACAATTGCTACATACGTGGAAGGTATGGAAACTATGCCAAAGATTGCTATCAAAATGAGAATAATCAAGGAAGTAAGCGAAGAGGAGGGTATTCAAGAAGAGGTAAATAACAAGGAAATTATGTATTTCAAGGTAAAAGTGATGATTATGATTCTCTTCTTATGATGAATGTAGAAAATAAGATGAATTGCAATAGTGATGTATGGTATGTAGATAGTGGTTGCTATAACCATGTCTCATGATGCTTCATTGTTTTCAAATACGCATAATCCTTCATGTAAAGTTCATGTTGAAAGAGGTGATGATACAACAAATAAGATTATGTAGGTTGGGGATGTTGTTATGTAGGATAAGTGCAAGACGAATTGCTTGAAGGATGTACTTTATGTGCCAATGATCACTAAGAATTCAATGTCAGTTGGTCAAATGGTAGAAAAAGTTTTTGCAGGTAAGATTTAATCATGTAGGTTGCTTCATTGAGGATCCAAAGCAAAGGAGGTTAATTGTTAGATGTCAAAAACAAGATAGATTGTTTACATTCAAGGTAAACCCAAATCATACAAACATTTCTCTTATGGTATGCATAGAATGGGAGAGCTTGATCTATGGCACAAAAGGATTGGCCATATGAATGTACATAGGTTAAAGGAGCTATCAAAGAAGAGGATTGTTGCAGGATTACCTGATCTTACCAAGCAAAATATGGTGCATCTTTGTGAAGCATGTCAAATGGTCAAGCAAAGTCGACAACCTTTCAAGCATTCAAGCTATGTAAGTGATGGTTGATTGTTTCAAGAAGTTCAAATAATTTGTTGAGAAGCAAACATGAAGGTGTGTTAAGAAGCTAAGATCTGATGGAGGGAGAGAGTATTTCTCTCAAGCTTTATTTTTTTTTGTATGGTGAAGGTATCAAAAGAGAAGTTACATGCGAATATACTCCAAAACAAAATGGAGTTGCAGAAAGAAGAAACATAATCATAGCACAAACATCTAGAAGCATGCTAAATGATATTTGTTTGCCTAATTCTATTTGGGTTAAAGCTCTTAGCACAAGTGTGTACATTATGAATAGAGCTCCTACTACTGGAGTTCATCATTTGACACCATATGAGGTATTGCATGGAATAAAACCAAGTGTAAGTCATTTGAAAGTGTTTAGTTGAGTATGTTATGTGCATGTACCTAGTGAAGTGAGATCAAAACTTGATGTGAAATCGAAAACGTGTATATTTATTGGTTATGCAGATACTCAAAGATGATGTTGATGTTCGAATCCTCATTCCAATAAGGTGGTTGTTTCAAGAGATGTAAAATATGATGAATCACTTTCCTACTATGCAGATAAGAAAAGTTTGCAGGTCGTGAATGGAGACAAAGAAGATACAATTGAAAGAAATAAGTGCTTACCTCAGCCCAGAAGAACTTTAAGTGATGAGAAGAGTGGTTTGGATGAAAAACCAGAGCTACCTTTCAATGGAAGATCAAGGCAAGAGTCACCTCCAAGTGTAAAAAGTAAAGGTAAACTCAAACTTGTTGAAGTTAATGATGAAGGAGAAGAAGTTGGTAGTATATATGAGTATGGAGAGTAATCAAAGGTTCCTGATAAAAAAACACACCTACATTGGAGGTAAGAATAAAACCTCAAGAGTGAGTAAGCAACCTCAAAGGTATACTTATGAATCTTTTATGAATTCTCATTATGCTTTTATGACAAAGGTTGAGCACGAAAATGAACCTACATGTTATGATGTGGCAAAAGGAGATGAAAAGTTGGAGAAAGCACTGAAAGAAGAAATGGATGCACTATGAGATAACAAGACTTGGAATTTAGTTCCAAAGACACTAAAACAAAAGGTAATTGGTTGCAAAAAGGTTTTTAAGATTAAAAGAAATAGTGTGGTAGTGTATCAAGATATAAGGCTAGACTTGTAGCAAAAGGATATGATCAAACTCAAGGATTGGACTATGAGGAAACATGTAGTCTAGTAGCAAACATGGACACACTGAGAACTTTGTTGGCTTTCACTACAAGTAAAAGATGGAATATAGATCAATTAGACATAAAGAATGTCTTTCTTAATGGTGAGTTAAAGTGTATATGTCACAACGAGATGGTTATGTGGATGCAAAATATCCTAGTCATGTATGTAGGTTAAAGAAGACATTGTATGGTCTTAAACAAGCACCAAGGGCATGAAATGCGAGGTTGGTAAAGTTTCTTATGTTGCAAGGACACAAAAGTGAGTCATGCTGATCCTTCACTTTATGTAAAACATGTAGATGAGATGTGTGTCTAT
Source organism: Ceratopteris richardii (assembly GCA_020310875.1). Classification (NCBI taxonomy): domain Eukaryota; kingdom Viridiplantae; phylum Streptophyta; class Polypodiopsida; order Polypodiales; family Pteridaceae; genus Ceratopteris; species Ceratopteris richardii. Next base: position 40,596,208 of record CM035415.1, read on the forward strand.
GTATGCATTACTTGTTGATTACAGTGAATGGTGCAAAACAAATTGAAGAGATCAAAGGTAATTTGGGAAAGGAATTTAAAATTTCAGATCTTGGTTTGCTTAGATACTTTCTTGGTATCGAGATTGTTTACGGTTATGAAGGTATTTGGTTGATGCAGAGAAAGTATATATGTGATATGCTAAAAAGGTTTGGTATGCAAGAATGTAAGTTTGTTTCTACTCAAATGGAATGTAATGTAAAGTTGAGTGCAAAAGAAGGTGATGAGGTGCATGACATGAATGCTTATAGATCCATGGTAGGATCTATGATTGATGCAACAAAAACTAGACCTAATATATGCTATGCAGTGGGAGTATTGTCACAGTTTATGCATGAACCTAGAGTACCTCATATGCTGCATCGAAAAGAGTGCTTAGGTATTTGCAAGGTACCCTGTAATAATAGGAAACAATACTTTTTTTTAGAGTACAATGAATTTGGAAACAATACATTAACATGGAGCTCAAAGAAACAACCTTCACTTGCTTTATCTTCTACAAAGGTTGAGTATAGAGGTTGAGCATTGGCTCCTTATGAGATTATGTGGTTTAAAAAGTTCTTTTCATGACTTGAATGTGCAAGTTGATGTACCATTGATATACGGGGATAACTTGAGCAACATTGATATGAACTCAAATCCTAGTTTCATGCTAGAACAAAGCATATAGAGGTACATTATCATTATGTTCAAGAGAAGGCCATAAAAAATGAAGTGCATGTTTCTTTTGTCCAAACAAAGGATCAAGTTGTAGATATCTTCACCAAATCCTTCAATGGACCAAAGCTTCAAAGATTCAACTATATTCTTGGCATGAAGGAAATATTCTTTGAAACTTGAGGGGAAGAATGTTGAGAACATTGTTTTTATATGTATAGATTAAGATACAAGTTCCAAAAGATGTAAATATCATTGGGAGGTCTTCAAATAGTTCAAGGAAGCTCAAATAATTAATACATTTTGGCCAAAGTACCACGTGATTTCTAGAAGATAATGACTCAAATGAGTGAGTCACAAGGGAGCCGTAGTGGTGTCCTATTGGAAGGTTGATGTGGCTAGTTCTCAAAGTCCAGCCATATTTTGCTTAACGGGTCACTTATCTTTGTACATTCTAGTGCTAATACATTTAGTATTGTGTGTTGTGCTCCAAGCATCTTCTTCTTCTTGGTGCTCTTCGTGTGCTTCCGCAGACCTCAAAATCCAACAATTGGTATCAGAGCAGGTCACCGCTTCATCCAGGGCATCATTGACACCCTTTTGGTCACTATCTCAAAATTGCATGAGAATTGGTGAGCATACTGAGGGTGATTAGGAGTTCAAAACTGCTTTGTTTTGTGGTGTTAATTCATGATCTGAGCTCGTTTCGGCCTCTAAATGCACTATCACAGTGCTTATATAGGCAATTTTGTCTTTTTGTGCCAAAGATATATAAAGTTTTTAGTTTCCCAGTATAATCATCTCGAATTTTGCTATAGGTTTAGCAAAACTTGACAGGGTAGTTTTGTTCAAATTTTTGAGATACATTCATTTTTCTACATCATGGTATTTTAGTCAGTGGCCATGGCTAAAAGCAGTGATGTATTTTGTATGTTGGCTGTTGAGGATACATTGGATGGTACCAACTACCCATTATGGGCTTATATGATGCATCATGTATTGGTTGCAAAAGGACTATGGAATATTTTGTAAGGTGTTGAAAAATGTCCTATTACATCTACAAACACAGTTGCTACAAGTGATGCAAATGACATTGAAGATGGACATATTCTTCATGTTCTTGTTCGTGCTCTGGATTCTGCTGCACCTACAACAAAGAAAATTTGTTGGAATGGCAGATATGCTTAGGCACATGCATTGATAGCCTTGTTTATCAAACGTGCCATTATTCCTAACATTCACTAGTGTAGTACAGCTAAGATGCTTGGGATACACTTACCACTTTATACCAGACAAGGGATGAGGCTCGTGTTGCTTACGTGTGAAAATAGTTGGAGAGTGAGCACATGAATGAAGGAGATTCCATGGATAGTTTTCTGAAAAAGATAAAAGATTTAAAGCAACAATTGATTTCTACTGATGAAGTCTTGCCTGACAGTTCACTTGTGCAGATTGTTATGAATGGTCTTCCGGATTCATATGAGAGTTTTGCTTCTACTCTTGGTTTGATGATGAAAGGCAATCCAAATACCTTAACATTTGAGAAGTTAGTCTCTGCTCTCTTGCAAGAAGATCAGTCTATGGAGAACATGTCCATTATGCATGTCGTAGATCAAGCTTTCTTGGCTAGTGAGAAGGGCAAAGGTAAATGGAGCTCTTCTACTAGTAAGTAGAAATCTGCTAATTCTGCACAATCAAAGAAGGATGACAAAGATGAGAAGAAAACCATGGTTAATTTTCTAATAAAGATCAAAGATTTGAAGGAATAGTTGATTTTTGCTGATGAAGTCTTTCGTAACAGTTCACTTGTGCAAACGGTTCTGAATGGTCTTCTAGATTCATATTAGAGTTTTGCTTCTACTCTTCGATTGATGATGAAAGGCAATCCAAATGCTTTAACATTTCAGGAGTTAGTCTTTATTCAATTATAGGAAGATCATTCTAGGCAGAAGAGGTCCATTATGCGTGTTGCAGATCAAGCTTTCTTGGCTAGTTAGAAGGGCAAATGTAAATGGAACTCTTCTACTAGTAAGCAAAAATCTGCTAATTCTACACAATCAAAGAAGGATGACAGAGACGAGAAGACAAATAAAGTAGAAATTGTTTTGGAAATATTGTAAAGGAAATGGTCATGTCATAAAGAGTTGTCCAAAATTGGCTGTTGAAGAGGCAAGGAAGAAAGAGGCTCAAATGGTTGTTGTAGAGGTCTCTACACCCAAGACAGAGTCTGCTAATCTTCTTTTATCCTGTCATGGGAGTTGGTAAGATCATTTTGACTACTGCTGATGGTAGTTCTTTTACATTGTTGGATGCTTTATTTGTGCCAGCGATCAACAAGAATCTGTTATCAATCTAGCCAAGATTGGCTTGGTTGTGAAATTTGTTGATGAGAGATGTACAATTCATGATCTGTCGAATGGCGATTTCATTATTTCTTCTAGCAGTTTATGTCGTGGGCTATAAAAGCTCATAGACTATGAAAAATTTGTGAATGAATTCGCATGTGCAATAGATGATTCTTAGGCTTTGTTAGATTCAAAGCTTTGGCATGCACACTTTGGTCATATGAATTTTGCTAGTTTGCTATGCTTATAAAAATCTGAAATGGTGTCCTCTTTGCCCAAACTCAAGGCACCTTGTAAACATGTCTGTGAAGGCTGTATTTTGGGAAAAATGCAGCGTTCCTCATTCCCAAAAGATTGTTTAGTAAGAGCTACTAAAAAATTATAGTTTGTTCACATTGATGTCTGTGGTCCTATGTAGACACCCTCTTTTGGAAACTATCTTTACTTCATGACTTTCATTATTGATTTTTCTAGGCATGCATGGGTATATCCTTTGAAAGCAAAGTCTGAAGTGTTTACGTGCTTCAAACAGTTTTTGGTTTTGATTGAAAATATGTTAGCATGTAAATGGGCACCCTCCATTCTCCTAGAGGGGGGGATGTATGTCTTCTGACTTTAATGCATTTCTGGCTGAACGTGGGACAAAACATCAGTGTACAGTGCCATATACACCTCAAGAGAATGGAGTTTCTGAAAGGAAGAACATGTCACTCATGGAGATGGCGAGGTGTATGATCAAGAGTCAGGCTTTACCATATAGTTTTTGGCTTGAGGCTATTATGTGTGCAGCATATGTACTTAACAAGTGTCCCACTAAAGCTTTGCAGTCACTCCATATGAGGCTTGGCATGGTTGTAAGCCATCTATTGCTTATCTACATGTTTTTGGTTGTTTGACATATGCATTAGTGACTGAACAACAATGCAGGAAATTGGATGATAAAGCAGTGAAATGTATTTTTGTTGGGTACAATTTTGAAAGCAAAGGCTATTATTTGTATCATCCATAGACTAAACACATTTTGGTTAGCCGCGAAGTTGTTTTTGTGGAACATGCTATTCAGCCCTTACTTTCATGTACTAAGGATACATCTGTTAGCTCCAAAGATATGTATGACACTTTGTTGCCTCTTTTTATAGGTGGACAGTCTAATGCTAGTCCGAATGAGGCAATTTCTCAGCCTTTATAGGTTTCATGTGATGATGCAAATCATTCCATTTCTGATGCAGATTTACATGATGCACTTGTTGATGAGAGAGTTGATATTGAGGAGGCAAAAACTATGCCAAAATGGATGGTGCAAACTTTATGTGATAGCAAGTTAAATGTAGCTCTATCATATCGTACTTGTTCAGGCTCTCATAGTGCTTCTTTTGCATCAGATTGCAATGTTGTGGCTGCCTCTAGTCTCTGTAATGAGAGTGAGCTTGTTTCATTTAATGAAGCACAAAATTAGAAAATTGGATGGCTGCTATGCAATCAGAATATGATGCTATCATAAGAAGTGGTACCTAGTCTTTATGTGATGCCTACTGGCAAGAAGGCCATTGGCACTAAGTGGGTATACAAGCTAAAGCATAAGCCTGATGGAACAGTTAATAGGTATAAAGCTAAGCTTGTTGCACAGGGTTATGCTCAAGAAAGAGGCATTGATTTTGATGAGACCTTTGCACCTACATGCCAAATGACTACTGTTCGTAGCATCTGTGCACTTGCAGATCATCATGGTTGGAATATACACTAGTTGGACATTAAAATTGCATTTTTGAATGGTGACTTGCATGAAGAAGTGTACATATTTCAACCCCGTGGCTTTGTGCAGAAAGGGCATGAAAACCAAGTGTGCAGGTTGAAAAAGGCATTATATGGTTTGAAGCAGGCACCACGTGCTTGGTATGAAAAGATACATGCCTACTTGATTGCACATGGTTTTTAGAATAGTCCAACTGAGAGCACCTTATATGTTAAGCGTGCAAATGATGTGCTTATGATCATTATTGTGTATGTTGAGGACATGCTGCTCACTGGTCCTCATCAAAAGTATATTGCTGATTTTAAGGTTGATCTGCATGCCTCATTTGAGATGTCAAATTTGGGGCATTTGCATCATTATTTGGGCATTGAGTTTATGCAAGTTGATGGTGGAATAGCTTTGTGTCAAAAAAAATATATTGACATATTATTGGAGTGTTTTGGCCTTGAAGACTGCAAACCTATTGCCACTCCCATGGAGACAGGTTTACAATTGAGTCTTCATGATGCTGGAGATGCATTTGGTGTTGTTCTCTATCAGCAAGTTGTTGGATGTGTTCCAAGATCCCAGGGATGTATATGTCCCAAACTTGGATCCCATATGTGCAAGTTATGCCTAAGGATCCCATATGTCCTTAAATCCTAAAAATAAATGGACTAAGTGATCCCATATGTCACTAAGTCCCCCATATTAAAAACAAAAGGGTCATCACATGGAGGGGGGGTGTTGAGAGTTCCATGCTCCACCCTTTTGTCCAAAGCTAGAATCATTCACATGCAAGTGCATTTATCCCATATGTAAGGGAATTCTCCCAAACTCCATATAAACAAGGCCTCCCTTCACTCCACACAAGTCATTCCACTCTAGCTCATTGCCAAGAGTGTACTTCCACTCCTCATGGAGTCTCCATGCTCATAGAGCATTTCATGTAAGTCATTTCCATTTCCGTTTTAATTCATTCATAATGTTTTTTTATCTTTTGTTCCGTTCTCCTTAGCTTGTTTGATGTGTGCATGTGAGTAGAGTAGGAGTAGTCCTTTTTCATTTCAACATGTTTTTTTCCATATCTTGAAGTAGAGTTGTCAGAATCAAACAACAGTACGACCATTGGATGCGTCTCATCAAGAGCTTCAAAATTGAACCCGCGATTGACCATATTTCGAGTTCGGAGCTGAGAGAAAAGTCTATTTTTGTGCTTACTGCTGTTTCATGTATCGCGACACCATGTACACTTGTGAGAGTGATGAATGTGCTTGATGACACTCATTTGCATTTGTCAAAAGCTATTCCACTTCATTTACTATTGTGAAAGTACATGTCTTCATACACTCGGTTATGTTCAAGATACTTCTCAGATTGATAATTAAAATGTGTGACCCCCACTATATGTACTTGTTGGTGATAGAGGTATAGTCTCTTTCGTCACAACTCCCTAAGTTCTTGCTTAGGTACACACGTTTTTTGGCACTGTTGCCGGGGAAGTACGAGTCCAACCGAGGTGCTCGCATGATGGTAAGAGCTCTTAGGAGAAGATACGAGCTATGAAGAGGTGAATGCTCTGCTTTGGTAAGTCAAACCCTTTTGCACTTATTGCTTGGCACTTGGAAAGTGTGTGTGGTAAGTTAGTAGACTTAGGAGAGAGAGTGAGTAGGAGCAGAGAGTAGGAAAAGGAGAGGAGAACTAATGTAGGTAGGTAGATTTCTCAAAATCCCAAAAAGTTTCTTTTTTTTCTGTACCTCTCAGCCTTGGGTGAGCTTAGGGTATAAAAGCCAAGAAAGTCATTTGCAAAAATCACTTGTCAAGGCAAGTATCGTGGAGAGTGGACGACCTGTATCATGGCCGAGCAATCACACACACTTATTGCCTTAGAGGGAAGCTAAGCAAGGAGAGAATTAAGAGAGAGCATCAGGGAGGTGAGAATACTTAAGATCTACAGGAAAAAATCAAGTTAAAAGCTCTAAAAACATGATTGCACACGCGATCGATATCGCGGGGCAAGTATCGTGGGATAGAGGGAGTTTTTGTTTTCCACAGGTAGATAGGAGAAAGAGGAGAGCACAAGGATCACATAGGTGTAAAAATTTTCAAAAAATCCTTTAATTTGAGTGAGTTAAGCCCAAGTATCGCGATCGGTCGAGTTCAAGTATCGTGATACTTGAATTCCCATGTATCGCGATACCTGGCAGGTACCGTGTGTCATTGATACCTCTTACTCCCCATGTATTGCGATACTTTGGTATCGTGTATCGCTGGGTTGAGTATCGCGACATTGAGGTGTCGTGTATCACTTGGCTTGGTGCATCGTGTGTCGCCGATACTTTGGTATCGTGTGTCGCCGATACTTTGGTATCGTGTGTCGCCGATCACAACGTATCATGTATCACAAAACTTTGAGTATCGTATATCACCGATCCCTATGTATCGTGTATCGTGACTGACTTGTATCACGATACTAAGGTATCGTGTATCGTGTTAGTCATATATCGGGATACATATGTATCATGTATCATGCCCTCCTATATCGTGACCTCATGTATCGTGTATCGTCATTATACTAGTATCGTGTATCATGATCATCATGTATCATGATAGATAATTATCGCCTATACAATGCTTCACAAGAAGCAATGTGGAATAAGACTCTATATTCTTATTTATTCTTAAATCATCCATTCCTCATATTTTTGGGGACAAAATCAGTTCATTGCATCTTGTTGCTAACCCAATATATCATGCCAGAAATAAACACATAGAAGTGCATTATTTTTATGTGAGGGAAAAGCTTACGAGTAGAGAGATTCAATTATCTTATGTGTCAACACATCAGCAATGTGTAAATATGATGACAAAGGCTTTAGATGGAATCAAGCTAAAGAGGTTCAAATCAATGATTGGATTGCAAGAGATCTTGAAGGATTGAACATTCAAGCTTCTTAGGCTTGAGAGGGAGCTATTGGTGCAAATAGCAAGCCTAAAAGCTTGGTACTTGGACTATGGACTACTCTTATAAGTCGTCCCATTTAGCAATGGTCATGAGAACCCATGCTTGTGAAAATTCCAAGAGTAAACCTTGTACTTACCTTGGCTAGTTGTAAAAGCTAAAAGTAGAAGAGGAAGCTCATGATGATAGGAAGCTAACTCCATGACTTTCATTAGTTGCAATCAAATTTATATAATCCAAAAACTTTAAGGTCACTTTTAGGTGCAAAATCAATCACATGAAAAATTCAAATTTATGTATAAAAACATTATCTTCAAGTCAGGAGATATCTTGAGTTATTCTAAGAGCTTTTGACTGAGTGTTTGAGCATATATTTTCTCACTTTATGAAGAATTAGTGCTCTACACTTCCCATGTATCATATGTTCACATATATCAAACACATTCTTGATGTTTGAGTAAGTCTTTTTCTATGTGTTGTTCGAGTATACCCATATACACAATGAAAGTCTCTAATCAATTTCTCTATATATAAGTATCCAATTGCTAATCTTTTACTTGACTTAGTTAGATAAGAGTGTCCAGTACCCATCTTTCAATTGTTATCATCATTGGCTGAGTAGACTGCAAGACATGAATGATTGAATCTGACTATGTTTGCACATCATCTTGCTCCTAAAAAATCAGGGTGAACCCCCCCAACTTGTTAGATTTATTTCTCTTTGTATGGTGCAATTGAATTCATCAACTAATTTTCTTTATTTAGACATGCACTTCAAATAGATGTATGCAAAAGCTCTCTCATAATTTGATGCCAAGTTGTGAGCTTTGAGCATATTTCTATGACCTCTTCCCAAACTATAAGGTTTCCTCAATCCTTGCAAAGTGGAAGGTATCTATTTTGATGCAATCATATGACAATGATGTCCCCAAGGATGGGATGGTTTTTTGTGCATATTTAGGAAGCTAAAGAAGTATATTAATCATTCATGGAGTTACAATGGCTAGTGTAGAATAGTTTTGTTGCAAGCACCACTCATCCGTGCATGCTTCCCGTCACCTATTCACAAAAAGCACAGCCATCAATAGTAGTCAAAATGATATTTTCAACTCCCATTACAAGATAAGAGGCTTTTTTAGCACAAGTGAGAGTATTGTAAGAATGAAAGTCATGGAAGAATATTCTCCCCCTCCATTTGACCTTAGTCTCTTCTGGGTTTTACATGTTTGATTCTCCACAAGAGCTAAATACTTTTTGAAACATGAAAACACTTCATCTTTATGCTTCATGAAATACACTATGGTCCATCCACTACAATAATCAATGAATGACACATAATACCTGGATCCAAAAATTGAAGGCTCCTTGCTTGGTCCCCATACATATGTGTGGACCAACTCCAGTAGCTCTCCATGTATGTAACCTTTCTTGGTAAAGGGTTGCCTTTGTGACTTAACAAATTGACAAGCACTACATTTATAAATCATATGCTGTTTGGATATATTTGGTGGACCAAGTACACTCTGATCCATAATGATTTGTTTGAGAGATCTTTCACCTAAATGAGCTAATCTCTTGCATTGAATATCCAACTCTGATAAAGCTTGAGTGCCATTCAAGAGATCATGTATAGTTCATGATCTCTTGAATGGTGATGTTATTATTGCTTTTGGCATTTCATTTCATGGGCTGTATAAGGTCATAGATTATGAAAAATCTATGAATGACTCAACATGTGGAGTTCATGACTCTCAAGCTATTTTAGATGCAAACCTTTGGCATACACACTTTGGTCATCTAAACTTTGCTAGTTTGCTTCACCTACAAAAATATGAGATGTTGTCCTCTCTACCCAAACTTGAGGCTGCTTCTAAAAATTTCTATGAAGGTTGTAATTTGGGCTAAATGCAACATTCCTCCTTCCCAAAATATGGTTCAATAAGAGCTGCTCATATGTTGTAGCTTATTCATAGTGATGTCTATGGTTAGACACCTTCATTTGGAGAATAGCTATACTTTTTGGCTTTTGTTGATGAATCTTCTAGGTGTGCATGTGTTTATCCATTGAAAGAAAACTCCAAAGTGTTTATTTGCTTTAAGGATTTCCTCAGTATGGTTGAAAATTTATTAGCATGTAAAGTGGACACCTTCCATTCTGATCAATGGGGGAATACGTCTTATGAGTTTAATACATTTTTGGTTGAGCATGGATAAGGCATCAATGTATAATATCATATAAACTTTAACAAAACTTGGATTTGCTAAAAAGAAAGAACATTTCTCTATTTAATGGCGAGGTGCATGGTGAGAAGTCAAGCTTTCCTACATAGCTTCTGGCTTGAGGATATTATGTGTGCAACATATGTACTTAACAAGTGTCCCACCAAAGCACTACAACCAATCACTCCATATGGTATTTCACATGGTCACAACCCATCTATTGCTCATACCCATGTCTTTGGTTGTCTGAAATATGCGTTAGTGTCTAAACAACAATGCAAAAACTAAATGATAGAGTGAAATGCATTTCTATAGGGTACAATTATGAAAGCAAAGGGTATCGTCTGTATTATCCTCAAACTAAACACATTGTAGTTAGCCATAATTTGGTTTTTATGGAAGATGCAAATCAGCCCTTACTTTCATGTACCATGGGGAAATCAATTAGCTTGAAGGATGTGTATGGCCCTTTTCTACGACTTTTTATAGGTGGATAGTGAAGTGCTAGACCAAATGAGGCAATTTAATAGCATTTATTGGTTCAAAATGATGATGTGGAACATTCTATTCTAATGCATATTTACATGATGCATTTGTTGATGAGAAGGATGACATAAAAGAGGAAAAACTATCCCTAAATGGTTGGTGCAGACTTTGAGAGGTAGCAAATTAGATGCCCCTTTGTCATATCATACTCGTTCAAGCTTTCAAAGTGCTTCCTTTGCATCATATCATTATGTAATGGATGCCTTTAGTATTTGTGATGACAATGAACCTCTTGTGTTTGATGAAGCACAAAATTTGGAAAATTGGATGGATATTATGCAACCAAAATATGAGACTATTATGGAGACTGGTACTTGTTCTTTATGTGATTTGCCTCTAGGAAAAAAGCCCATTGGCAATAAATGGGTATACAAGCTAAAACATAATCCTGAAGGAACAAATGACCATCCTTCATAGTGCAGTAGCAACTCATCATGATTGGAATGTACATCAATTGGACATTAAAACCACAATTTTGAATGGTGATTTACATGAAGAAGTGTATGTATTTTAGACCCATAGTTTTATGCACAAGGGACATGGAAACAAGGTGTGTAGGTTGAAAAAGGCATTTTATGGTTTGAATAAAAAAAACATGTGCTTGGTATGAGAAGATACATGCCTAGTTGCTCGCACATGGTTTGGAGAGCAGTCCAAGCGAGAGCACCTTTTACATTTCGCGTATAGATGATGTATTTTTTATCATTCTTGTATATGTGGATGATTTGCTTCTCCATAGTCCTTATGAGAAGCATATTGCTGAATTTAAGGCTGATTTGCATGCCTCTTCTGAGATGTCAGATTTGGAGCATTTGTATCATTATTTTGGCATTTACTTAATGCAAGTTGATGGGGGAATAGCTTTGTGTCAAAACAAAATACACCGATACATTATTGAAACATTTGTCCTAGAAGATTGCAAACCTATGACACTAACTTTGAAACAAGTTTATGGTTGAGTCTTCATGATGCTAGAAATGCATTTGATGTTGTTCTATATCAGCAGGATGTTGGATCCTTGATTTACATATGCATAAATTGGCCTAATATTCAATCTTATATCTCTAAGATGAGCATATTTATGCATTGCATAGGTGTCAAGCATTGGTAGGCTCTTAAGCACATCGTTTGATACTTAAGTGGTACTTGGATACTTGGATTGTGTTATCCCAAGGTGGGATCATTACTATTATATTCACATGATTTCTTTGACTCAAACTAGGCTAGCTACTAGGGCAGTTGTGTTTCCACTAGTGGCTTTTGCTTCATGCATGTGAGCTCATGCATATCTTGGTTGAGCAAGAAGTAGCTAGCTTCTAGTTGTGACACTGAGTATAGGAAAACTTTCATAATGACTGTTGAGTTTGTGTGGCTCAAACATTTTTTGGTTAATTTGGGTGTTGGTGAGTCTTCTACCACCACCTTTACTGAGAGTCAGAGTGCATTGGTAGTTGCAAGGAGTCTTGTGTTCCATGCGTGCACAAAGCAGATTGAGGTGCATTATCTTTATGTTAGGGAGAGGTTCTCTACTCAAGAGATTAAGTTGGCTTATGTGCCCAAACATGACAATATTGCAGTCCTTTTCATAGAGGCTCTTCCTAGGGTGAAGTTTGTTCTACCTCACCGAATTGAGTTGCATGTCCTTCGCATGACTGATCTTGTTTTCAAGCTTCACAAGCACCTTATCCAAATTTTTGCATATGGAGACCTCAAACCTTATCAAAATTCCTAATAACTTATAAAATTGGCTATAAGGGATCTCCTAATAGCCTTGATCCATTCGAAATTGCATGAGAGACCCTAGAAGCAACTTGAAGGAGGATTTTGAATAGTTAGATTTTGGTTGAGAGGCCTCATAAAAGATGTCACGAAAATGCAAAAAATAAGAGATACAATCTAAACCGTTATGGAGAAACACACTGGTATCATCACTAAAAATTCTAAGATTATATTGGTCCTCACCATGGGGATGGAAGAGACCCAAAATAACTGCCTATTGCACTTGATCCCTAACAAGGCAGTTGGGTTTGGTAGCTCTAATGGTCTAGAAAAATTGGGCAAGTGTGGAGCCCTATCTAATAGAGCGCTTGAGGCAATTAGATGGGGAGAGTTGAATGTTAATATGATCCAAGTCCAAGCGTTTCTCATGAGCGTGGAAAACATTTTAATAAATCTAGGGCCACATCCTTGAGCGCTTGAAAGATCCTTGAGGTATTGAAATTTGAAACCCATTCTAGTCTCTCATAAGTTTTTTTAAGAGCTATCTTGGGAGGAAATTTCGTTGGGAAGAATCCTTCACAAATTCAAAGCCCTCCAAAATATCGACCCCTTTTTATCCTTGTTGATTAGTGCACAGAGATGGCCTGCAATACGTGGGTCAAGGACTTTAGCAAAGACTTTGTAGCTGGTCCTGAGCATGGTGTTGGATCACTAGATTTCTATTCTATTCTTGTTGTCCCTTTTTTTGTGGATGAACTTGATAATTCCTTCATCCAAGAACCTTGCAAGGGCACCAAAGCTAAGGTCCTCACACCAAAATAAGGGAAGGGTACCACCAAATCATCTTTAAAGGTTTGATTGAGCTCATTAGTGAGGCCATCAAGTCCCTGGCTTTTGCCTTTGGGGAGATAGGGGGAAACAATAAAGCACAGAGGATTGTCGAAGCCTTTTCTAGGTGTGGCTCTTGAAATGGTGGCCAATAAACATGTCCAAATGCTGCTTAGAGTATTGAAGCTATCTCATCGAAAACTTTACTTGACCTATAAGAAAAAAATATATATAATCTTCACATATTTCTTTGGCACGCCTAACTAAAAGAGACTTTCTTATGGGAAGATCCATTGAATTGAAAATGTTCGTTATTTCTTGAGCAACGTTGACATTTCATTTAATCTTTCTTTTTTCTTAAATATAGTTAACTTTAATTTTTTTTTGATTGGCTTCCCGTTTGGAGGATGCTTTACTTGTGACCTACAAGTCTCCACGAACTCTCGGCCGTTTAACTGTTATCAACAATAAACCCTATGATAATCTGGTAGATGTCCGACTTGTCTTGTCTATGGTATATGCACTCACCTAAACAAGGAAAAAATAAAAAATAGTTTTTTTCCCAAGGCACGCTTTTAATTAACGAAAGGAGGCCTTGGCCAAATTTTCTGTTGACCTAACCATATCGGATCACTACCCTTTTACTCTTATCTTTAGGCCGATTGTCAAGCTCAAGAAAGCCCCGTAGTTCCATGCCTGCTTTACATCCTTCTCCCTTCCTTCTGTCCACCAAGAAATTACCCTGGTTTGGAACTCGGCATTTGCCAACGACACCTCTCTAGCCAAAGGTTGGAGGGCTGCGGTTGAAAAGACTCGTCAAATTCAGGTCAAAACTCACAAGTTGCTTCGCAATGTGCGGTGGAGGTAGAGAGAGAATCTCTATCGGAGACTTTGGTGTTTGGAAGAGGAAGTGAATAAAGGGGACCACCAATACCAGATGGGACTACGGAAAATCAGAGGCACGCTGAGATACGAGGAAGAAATTCAAAGGAAAAACCTACAAGTATACTTTAAAGATTGGTGGGTGGGGAAGGCTAACAACCCAACCAGAGAGATGTGTAGCATCCTCAAGAGGAAGCAAACTAGAGACTCCATCACCTTCCCGATAGGAAGTAAAGGGGTCGAATGCAAAACGTAAGAAGAAAATAGTTATATTATTGTCGACCACTTTACTCAACTTCTGGGGGTCTCGACATCCCTCTCTCCCCACAGGTGGGAATGCATGGAAACCATCTCGAGAGCATCCCCCTCACGAATACTACATACCTTCATGTCTCTCCTTGATGCACCCATTTCGGATAACGAGATTCTTGAAGCTATTGATACGCTCCCCAATGGAAAAAGCTCGGGTCCAGATGGCCTCACAAATGAGTTTTTCAAATTCTTCAGGCAGGTGGTTGTTGGAAACCAATGTTCCATTGATTTCATTCAATGTTCCATTATTTCCATTCATTGTTCTATTGGTCAAATTGTTCAGGTATTCCAGCATTTCTATATTTTATTGACACTTCGTCTTCATGAAAACAGCACGAGTGCAGTGGATAAGTCAATATACTTCTAAAGGACTGGTGCAAGTTCGAAACTTGTCACCGGCAGCGCGAAGAAGAAAAAAATCTTTCTTTTGCTTTTTGATTAAACAACAAATGCCCAGACAGTTTTTGCGTATGATAGTTTTCGAATATGATCGCTATGCGCTTATACGATCATAGATTTTCTCCTATGCTTTATTGGAGGAAGTGCTTTTCAAGGTATACCAATACTATAAAAGAAGAGCCATAGGCTCATTGTATTCATCCATCACCTAGATTCAACACCAAGTTTTGGAGAGCTTTGGTACCTCTTTGAGGTAGTGCTTTTAGCACATGGGGCAGCCATGGTGCTTTGTTGGAGCATGTTGAGGAGTGGCTATGGAGTTCTTCTTGGAGAAGAAGAGTGTGCTCACACTCTTGCTTATGGAGAGGACTTACCTATCACCAGCTTGATGGTGTGGATCGGCCATTCATATGATGTATTTGAAGATTGTCTTCTACATGAAGATTTTCGTGTACTTCAAAGACATTTGATGGTGGTTAACATAAGATTTGCATCTTATGTTAACTATTCAGGTACATATTCTCTTTATGCACATAGGTACTACTTGGAAGATTACAGAGACAATAACATCCATATCAGGAGGAGTCCTATTCGGCATAGGTACAAGCGAATCAGTACATGTATGCTTTATGCATATTTGGATGAGGTGTTAGAGAAGATATGTTCATATGAGTTTGAGGATTTTTGGCAGCAAACTTGTTAACATTCTTTGCTACTTTTGTAAGTATGTGATCTTTTCACACACATGTTTAACTTAGGGTCTTCCATAGCCTAAGGTTAGATAAGGGTTTGTTGATTATCAGTTTTAGACTGATCCTTCCTCATTCTGTCACTCATATTCACTCTTCTACAACCTCTCAGATCACACATCTCATGTATATTCAGATTTCTGTTCATACATCTGAATATCTTTGTTACATTTGTACATTCACTCATCCATCTATTACTATTCACATAGAGTGGTTGAGAGTTTTGCTCCCACATTGTACATTGAGCATTGGTATATATGATAGTGTGAGTAAGCAGTGGCTTACATAACACTTTGCACATGTTGTCTAATATTTCTCTATCTTTTTCTCATCATTTGTATGATTATGAGCAATGAGCCTACTAAATTTCCAACATTTGGTATCAGAGCTTTAGGGTTTTAACATCAGAGTTCATTCAAGCTCTCAGATTCCCAAGTTCCTAGACTTTGAGGTTTACAACATATGATTTAATAGCATCTTCTAAAATTTGACATTTGACATACACACTTAATCTAGATGAGTAGAGATTTGAGAATTAGACAATTCAATCACATGTGTATTCATTAGTGTGGAGTATGAAGTTGATGATCAGTCAGCAGCCGAATATTTTTGGAAGAGTATGCAAATACTTTACAAAAGTATTGTTTGAAGACCCAGACTTGATGAAGAGAAGGCTACTTCAAATTCAAGGAAGAACAATGGTTTAGAGAAGATGAAGGAATCAGATCAACATCAAATCACAGGTATCAGTTTTTACTATCAAAATTATCATTTGTAGGTCATTTCTTAGAAGAATATTTATGAAGAGATTTGAAGGATTCAATGAGTGCTTTTATACACTTTCATTGATTGAAAATTAAAGGCTACATCGAAACAGGTATCTAGAGGTTTTTTTAGAGAGTTTTGAGAGATCTCTTTCATGGCAAGAAAGTTCATCTAAGAAGATAAATTTGGAGATGGGATGAGTTTTGTGTTCAACCAATTTTCTATTGTAAGTTGGTTGAAGATCCAGGTACAAAATGTTATCTAGAGAGATAACTCTAGAAAGGTAGTTCATCATTCAGACAAACGGTTGGTGAAATTAGTCATTTCAGACATTTGAAGCAAAATTTTGATTCAAAGATATGAGGAGATGATAAAAACATGATTCTATGTTCACTTCTGTTTGCATACCATGTTTGTTTTATCTCTTACTCTTAGCACTAGAGGAAGAGAAAGCGATCATTTGAAGAAGTTAAGAGTGTTTGCTACTTCAAGATGAGGAGAACAAAAGGTATGGAAGAGAAGTTTGAAGATGTCAACATCATCATCAGGTCGAAGAAAGATGCAAAAGAAGAAAGTCCAACGTTTCCAAAAGGGAAAGTAAGACTTCCTTTTCTCTCATATTTCCCATATACTTTTCCTATTTTATCCCTTACATCCAAAGACAAGTCTACGAGAACATCTTGTGTGAAGAAGAAGCAGTTTCTTGTTTTGCACTATACTTGGTCATGATTTAGTAGATTTGACAAAGAATTATATTGAGAGAAAGAAAAGCAACAGATTTTTAAGACAACTTGTATGTTTTGACTCATATGTATGAGTTATATATAAGTTGAAAATTTTAAGCAAGCAGCTTATATGTTCCCTCAAAAAATTCTTGGAGTGTCAATACAGAGCTACCTGGTATATGACAAGTTGCAGAGAAGTATATTTCTTCTTTATCTAAACCCTTAAGGTAAAAGAGTTTTTTGTAGCAGATGTTGAAGACTTGGGTTGAGGTTTTGTATTTGCAAAGGTTACCTCATATTCAGTATTTTTAGAAAACTTCAGAAAATTTAGATTTTTGATGTACTAGTCAGTTGAAGAATCTACTTTCTATGATTGTCTAGATTTTTGGATACATGCTTGTATTCGAAAAGGTGTTCGATAAGATCCTATCACTTGATTGAGAAGTGGAGTTAGCCAAAAGAAATTCAAGCAGGTACTATCACATTTCACCCGGGTAGAATATGAAAACATGAAGTATCAAATTGCAGCTTTTGGGGTTCTCAAGGTGAGAAATTTGTCCACTTATGTTTGAAGTAGGAGTTGCAGATTCTTGAGAAAGATTTGTTTGAAGAAAAGTTTTACAACATTGTGAGAAGCATGGACACTTGGAGACATTTAGGTAACAAATCAAACATTGAGTCATGAACGTTTGATGAGAGCAGATTCTACACAGGTATTTTGTTTGATTGATCTTATATGATCTTGGATGATCTTGAATGATCTTGAATGATCATGAAAGATCTTGAGTATTTGTGAGTCAGTTGTCTATCCTTTGTTTGTGAAGATTCTTAACATTGGAGGAAGTAAGTCAAAGATTTAGATTCTTTCAGATTTGTGTTGCAGAGGAATAGAAGAAGATACTTGTTATGTTGCAGAAGGTTATGAATCCTAAAATGCTTTCAGCAAGGTTTTTAAGATAGATGAGCAAACCTTATTCTCTTATTTGGGAAGCTGAGGAATGACAGGGAAAGCTATTCACATGTGCACAATGCTAATAAAAAGGGTTTAGAGATTTTGTTTCAGATACAGGTATTGATCACTGAAGATCAGATTTATTGAAAGAAGGAAGACGTTCCAGATTTCATAAAGTCTGATATATTTGAAGAAACTGGATACTAGTGTTAGGTTATTGAAGGGGTGATTAAACATAAAGATTTATTTTTCAGCCATATATGAAAGAATGCAAAGTCATACCTACAAGTATTCCTATTTCA
Source organism: Ceratopteris richardii (assembly GCA_020310875.1). Lineage (NCBI taxonomy): Eukaryota > Viridiplantae > Streptophyta > Polypodiopsida > Polypodiales > Pteridaceae > Ceratopteris > Ceratopteris richardii. The sequence continues at coordinate 40,614,341 of CM035415.1, forward strand.
GGTATTCCTACATTTCCTTTGTCAGGTTCTCTATATGATCTAGCTTTGAAAGAAGAAGGAGAATGTCTGGAGAAAGTTCTTGTTAGGATGTTCCTATTCAAGAGAAGGTTCCAGAGTTCTATTGAAGAGTAGCTTGATATTTCAGAGAGGTATGTTTTAGAAGTGCACACATTTATGTTTATACAAGGCTCTGAAGGAAAGAGGTATGAAGGATTTACAGATTGAACAAGGATGAAGACATGATGACTTCATAAATATGAGATTTTTTGGTAGGACTCATGAGTTGATTTCTGTTGATTTCAATTGATTTCAGCTGAGTTGAGTTGAGTTTAGTTTAGTATAGTCAGAGATGAACCAGTAGTGTTCATAATACAATAAGTTGTGAGTTGTTAGTCACAGGTTCCAGGATTCAGTTCCTGATTTTGTTTAGTGTATTTACATGACACAGCAAAAGTACGCTGAGAAAAAATTTTCGTAAGGTAAATGCAAATATGTGGATCCTAGTGTATGTTTTCAAGTTTATGAAGACAGGAGATAGCAGGTTCAGAGTCAATACTTGCTACATTTGTTCTCAAGCAGTGATTGCTTGATGTGTACACTATTGGATATCTAGTTTGCATATTTTCTTAGGTATTATGGTTCATATTCAACAAGTTTAGGTTTTTTGAAGGAAAGTCAAAATCAGTTTTGAAGAAGACTTTTGAAGAAAAGGTTTGAAGGTCAGTTCGAGAGTACAAGCTTGAAGCTTGTGATAGTTTGCAGCTTATGAAGTTTTCAGATAAATGAGGTTACATGTTCAGTCCAGTTTGTACCAATATGACACTTCAAGTGGGATTGTTGGAAAGCAATGTTCCATTGATTTCATTCAACGTTCCATTAGTCCATTCACTATTCTATCGGTCAAATTGTTCAGGTATTCCAACATGTGTATATTTTATTACCACTCCCTCTACATGAAAACAGTGCGAGCACAGTGGCTAAGTCAATATACTTCTAAAGGACTGGTGCGAGTTTGAAACCTGCTACCGGCAACGCGGAGAAGAAACAAATCTTTCTTTTGCTTTTTGATTAAACAGCAAACACCCGGACAATTTTTGCGTATGATGGTTTTCGAATATGATCGCTATGCGCTTATACGATTGTAGATTTTCTCCTATGCTTTATTGGAGCAAGTGCTTTTCGAGGAGCTTTTCAAGGTATACCAATACTATAAAAGAAGATCCATAGGCTCTTTGTATTCATCCATCACCTAGTTTCAACACCAAGCTTTAGAGAGCTTTGGTACTTCTTTGAGGTAGTGCTTTTAGCACATGGGGCAGCCATGGTGCTTTGTTGGCGCATGTTGAGGAACACCTATGGAGTTCTTCTTGGAGAAGAAGAGTGTGCTCACACTCTTGCTTATGGAGAGGACTTACCTATCAGCAGCTTGATGGTGTGGATTGGCCATTCATATGATGTATTTGAAGATTTTCTTCTACATGAAGATTTCGGTGTACTTCAAAGACATTGGATGGTGGTTAACATAAGATTTTCATCTTATGTTAAGTATTCAGGTACATATTCTCTTTATGCACACAGGTACTACTTGGAAGATTATGGAGAGAGTAACATCCATATCAGGAGGAGTCCTATTCGGCATAGGTACAAGAGAATCAATACATGTATGCTTTATGGATATTTGGATGAGGTGTTACAAAAGATATGTTCATATGAGTTTGAGGATTTCAGGCAGCAAACTTGTTAGCATTCTTTGCTACTTTTGTAAGTATGTGATCTTTTCACACACGTGTCTAACTTAGGGTCTTCCATAGCCTAAGGTTAGATCAGGGTTTGTTGATTATCACTTTTAGACTGATCCTTCCTCATTCTGTCACTCATATTCACTCTTCTACAACCTATCAGGTCACACATCTCATGTATATTCAGATTTTTGTTCATACATCTGAATATGTTTGTTACATTTGTACATTCACTCATCCATCTATTACTGTTCACATAGAGTGGTTGAGAGTTTTGCTCCCACATTGTACATTGAACATTGGTATATATGATAGTGTGAGTAAGCAGTGGCTTACGTAACACTTTGCACATGTTGTCTAATCTTTCTCTATCTTTGTCTCATCATTTGTATGATTAATTGTGGTATGTTCATGTTTTGTCAATATTGGAAGATTGCTAGATTCTATGTTGTATACGCTAGACCTATGGAACCTTGGACATGTGATATGCGCAATGGACCTACTAAATTTCCAACAGTGGTGGCCACTCCACTGTGCTTGGTTTGGCAAGAAGCGTTGGCATTTGGTGCACTCCCTGAATGCCTTAACAATCGTGTTATCAAGCTTATTCATAAAAAAGTTAACAAGAACAAGATTGAAAACTAGCGCGCGATCACAATGCTTCAAACTTGGTACAAGATTCTGGCTAAAGTAATTTCTCACAGAATCTCTTACCACTTGAAGAATTGGCTTAGTGAGGACCAAAAAGGATTCGTCAAGGGTAGATCAATATTCGAAGCGACCAGTGATATTTGGGAAGGTCTCGATTTTGCTGAAGAGTCTAAGCAAGATGTGGTATTCATTAAAATCGACGTCGACAAAGCCTATGATAGGATAGAATGGGACTTTGTCCTCCAATCTCTTAAACACCTGGGCTGCAGTCAGAAATTCACTAAGATGATTGTCACATTCTTGGGCAATGCATCGACGCGTATTAATATCAGTGGCCAATTATCGAAGTCCATCAGATTCAAATGCTTTCTTATGCTCACTTTTTGTATTCTTTTTTAAGATTTTTCATGGATCTTTTACTATTGTAAAAGCCTAGAGCTTTACACATATACAAGGATAAAAATGGAGACCAAATTCGACGAATTTGTGGTTGTTGAGTTGCATTCAATCAATCAGTCAATCATCGAAAAGTAGATCAAACTATATCTTCACTTTTCCTAGATTGTAGGAAAGTGAATTGATTCCCTCCAACAACCATTCCCACATTCATTTGAATTCAAAATACACTTTTAGAAGTCGTGGATCAATTCTAGAGTCTATATAAAGACTTCAAAACACTTGTACAATACATGGAAGCAACATACATACATTTGTGACCATCATTGTCTTGCTCCTTCATTTTCTGCATCATCTTCTTCAACAACAATAAGCTTGCAGAGAGTGTTGCTCTCTCTCTACAGAGCTCCAAATTGGATGAGACATGGCTCATTGGAAAGGTATTAGTGTCTATTTTTTGCTTCTAAATTTTTATAGCATTTGGTTTTGTAAATTGGGCAAAATTGGAGTTTGCTTTGTCTCAGGGTCAATCTCTACATATTCCTTAAAAATAGGAGGTACCACCGTTGAGTATCTGGTTCATTCCAATAGCATATTTTGTTTATTCCTTATACTCTTAGGTAGTATATACACTCAACCCTATGTGTAGCACTCCCATAAAAGGATTATTTCTAATTGTAATCATGCTGGTCGCTATGAGAATTTGAAGTTCATTGTCTCTTCCAAAGATAGTAAGTTTTTTGAGCTAGTCAATGCACAAACCTATCTGTTTGGTATCGCCTCTTTCTCATTGATAATCCAAAGTATGTAGTGCACTTTATTGTACTTATCATATGCCAATAAGGTCTACTTGAGTCTGCATAAGCTCAATGGTTGGTCTTGTGCGAGTTGGCTGGACCAAACTTCGTCGCTTTGCAACTCACTTTTCTACCTCCTACAAGCTTCTCCAAGTTCTTTCAATTAGGAATTCAATCCCACTTTCATCTCATGATAACTTAGAAGCCCAAAGGAATATGCAAGCGTCTAATAAACTACCCAGAAACAAGTTCTTGTCACCCTTAGGCCCGGATAAACTAGGGAAGTCATTGAGAGGTGGCTCTAAAAGTAGTTTTGGAGTGGTTGATTTCGGAGCCAAAGGCATAGCAGAAGATATCAAGGCATGAAAAAAAAAATGGATATACTTTGAATCTCAGTATGAATAAAGGCATTAGTATCATCAACAAACATTCAGAGCATGATTTGGTGTTGACTCCAAGGAAGCACAAGACCTCTTAGACTTTTGGATTTAATTGGATTTTCAACAAGAAAACTTAGGCTATCAATGGCAATAGCAAAACGCATAGGAGCAAAAGGGAAGCCCTACTAGATAGATCTTTTCCACTTAATGGGATATGACGGGCTACCATTGATTTTAATAACATCCCAAGCATTGCACCAAAAATGAGGCGATCATTCTAAAAAATATAAGGCAGAATCTCAAGTCCTTAAGAGATTGCAAAATGAAGTCCTGCTCAAGTTTTTGATTAGCGAGAAACACAAAACTGTGGTTAGAATCCTTATCATACTTTAGACATTCCAAAATGTCAATGATAGCATCTACAATGGAAGTACGGTTGATAAAGCCTTTTTGATCGTAAGTTAACCATTCTTGAAGGCGATTAGTGATACACATTGCGAGAAACTTGGATATAACCTTATATCTAGTTTGAAGCATAGTAATCGGCCGCCATTTTTTTGTTATGTTCTTACACTATGGGATCATGATTTTCCTTCTCCATCTTACATTCTACATCATTCTTGATGAACATGCTAGGAAGATTTTCTGTAGCTTGCTTCTTCTTTAAAATTTTGCAAGTTTCTTTGGTACGTTTTTTCATATTGCCTGCCCACCACTCTTTGGAAAATATGAAAAGCTTCTTACATTGAATTTCCTCTTCCTCTCTTAGCATACTCCTTATTTTCTGAAGATCTTTTCAAAGAAGTAGCTTACCTTTATAAAATTCCTCCTAAAGCTTTGAAAGCTTTCTATAAAACCTTTCTCTTCTTTCATTCTTTGTCCTCTAGGCCTTGGTTTCTTTGAAAGCTAGAGACCATATCTTGGAAATTTCTTTATGGAAGGAGGGCAGCATAAGCACCAAAGGTTCCGCACGAAACCATGGAGGCTTGTTTATTAGTGTGGAGGATAAAATCAAAGTCACAATAGGAAAATGATGAGAGAACATAATGTTCATGCATAGGGAAATTGTCAAATCACCAAAGAGATTAATGATATCATTGGAAATGTAGAACCTATCAGGCTTTGCTTTATGGAGATGGTCACCTCCCTGAAGGTTAGACCATGAGTAACCTTGGTAGTTCTTGGGTTTTCTCAAGTCAAGGTGAAGTTTGAGACAATCCCATCAAACTTTTTCATTACCATCAATCGCAAGACCAATATACTCCCAAGGATGAGTAAGTGATTCAAGCATATTGAAGTCTGCCAAATTGATAACATTACTTTGGAGGGAATCAAGAGAATCCCATGTTTAAGCTCTTTCCAATGGAGCGTTCATAGCGTAAAGAGATATCACCGAGAAGGGGACGGCTTACTGAAGCTTGATTGTAGCCCACCTATGATTAGGATCCCGGATGGATCCAAAAATAGAAGACCACTTTTTATTGTATTCAATAACTGCACCACTCCTTACCCCAAAATGGATAGTACAGAACTTGGAGTGAAAAGAAGAGATTGCCCTAAGTTTTCTCAGGATTTCATAACCTCCAATCTTGATGTCTTCGAGGCAGATGTAATCCATTTTGAGCTTATTGTCCTTTAGCCAATGACCTATAGTCATTGATGTATCGGGTTCCATAATTCCGTGAATGTTAAATGAGAGACCTAGCATGGTCTATTTGAAAGGGGGTTATGAGAAGGGGTTTTATCTTTGTTCTCCTTGACATAACCTATAACGATTAATCTTATGATGGGCCTTTAGTACGAGGAAGCCTCCATTTATGGCTCCCTTCCGTGGGTAACCTACCATGATCTTCTCTTTCAGGTTGTGTATCTTGAATAGTGGAACCGATAATTAAGGTTTCACTTTCTTGGTTTTGTTGCTTATTGGTGGAATAATCTCTCGATAAATTTACCTCTTCGGAAGGCTTAGATTCATCTGTATGACTGAATTCTCCAAGGAAAGAATTGAGGATTTTGAGAGATGAGACGATTCACCGTTTTTCATCTTTCTCGGGCTTGTTTTCTTTTTCCTTTTTACTTCTTTGAATTCCTCGTCCTTCACTTCGTCTTTCCCTTCTATAGTCTCTTCCACACCCTTGGATAGATTCATCTCATTTTTTTCTGTTCCAACTTTGGTTTAGTGCGGTTTTTGGGTTTTAACTACACGATTTGATACTTCCCTAGTTGCAAACATTGTGCTTTTTGTGTTATTTTTGCTTTTTCTAAGAGCAATCTGTGGATTTGGACCCCATGGTGGAAGTAGGCATTTGGAGAATTCGGGTAGAAGATTTCTTCTTCTAGAGCTATTGCAGTCCCAATGTTGATATTGATGATGTACAGGAGCTTGGAGTTGAGATCTACCTCCACAGAAACCTGAGGGTGTTCGCATGTATTAAAAGAGTGAGTAACGATCTCATAGATGGGACTTCCGACATCGGCTTTAGTTCCCACTAGCATGCGCAAAGGATAAATGATGTCTTTAGTGAAATTGTAGAAGTAATAGGGGAGGTTTAGTAGTCAACCCAAACAGGGAATTGGGACAGTTTGGTTTCATTCGTGATAAACCATGGGAACACTTGAAAAGGCATATTGTGGTTCTCTGTATTTGCCAAATACAAGTATTAAGAGTTTGAAATGCTATTTCCTTGCTACCAAAGACCAACAAGTTGTGGTTTGCCTGAAGGAACTAACGTTTGCTTATATTTAACCCCTTGGAGAACTAATCTTTTGGGAACTAAAGCCCGAAGGCTTTCGATCACGGGCATGTGTCCAACTAGCAGCCATATTAGTCAAATTTTTTAAAGCCTTGCTTGAACCTTTTCGACCTCGTCTTCGTGGAGATAAACCAAAGTGGGCTTCACCTCAAAAAGAGGAAGAGACTACTTTGAAGCAACCATAGGACCCATAGGGACCACATTGCTCACAATGAGCATCGTGGGAACCATGGGGGAGCTAGAGAGAGAGAGAGAGAGAGAGAGGAAATAGGAGAAAGAGGGATGACAAGAGGTGCTAAGAAGACAAAAAGGCCCATCAAAACCCAAACCCAACACACTCAATCAACTCCGTAACCCAAAACCCAAAAACAATGCGAAGGAAACTCTCTTTAATTAACTTTAGCTACCACTTTGCTTTTTTCTTCTGTGTCCAATTTTCTTCTTCTTTAGTCTCTTTCGTATTTCTTTAATGTTTTTAAAGAAAAAGCTAAAAGCACTCTTAATTTCGGAGCTGAAATCGCGAACATCTGATTACAAAATTCTTAACAAAGGCTTTTGATAAAAGCTAAACCAACCAAAAGCTAGGCGAACCAAAAAGATAAAGGCGCAAAGAAGATTTGAACTTTGAGTCTAAAATTGTTCAAGCTTCCATAATGGTTGTTCAAGCCTCCATAATCTAATGGTTGATGCTTCCAATTTCTGGGAGGAAGTCATGAATTCAGATCCTAGCTGGACATATCCATGAGTTCCCCATGATGTCATGGCTGTCTATGAGTAACCCAAGAATGAATGAGGAGTTCAAATGAGTGGGCATATCCAGGAGTTCCTCAAGAGTTTCCCAAGATGAGTGCCTGTACTGACGAGGCTGGTGTATGTCTTTCCGATTTTGGATATCATGTATGCCGCCCAATCGTGTACAGTCGTGCAGAGGAGTGTCACGTATGCCGGATCTCGTGAACGCCATAGTCGTGCACGAGTCCGACTCCCACGTAGGAGAGGGCGGATGTGCGATCGTCCACGAGCGGCAAGCCACATGCTGAGCGCCGATAGACTGGATTAGAATTTCTTCCGACAAGGTCCAGATACCCCGATAGACTGGATAAGCAAACGAAGAACACGGGCAGAACACGGGCGAAATAACTCAATTGATGAATACAGGTGACAAGCTCTGTCAACAGAGTTGCGGCGCAAGCTCCGTCGTCGGTGGCGGAAGATTGAGTGAATGGCTCTGGCATGGGGAATGCGCAAGTCATGCTAACAGCCACAGTTCAACATTGATGACGGATGCTCTTCATGCTGTCGTAGAACTCTACAAATATTTGATAGAGATGCGGACATGACTCTTAAACCATTCTTACTCTTTTCTTGTCTATTTAATACTATGCTATTTGTGTTTTCAAACACACGGAAGCTTCTTGTTCAACACTAATGGACACACGAGTGTCATGGCAACAAGCATAGTCTAAATTAGATTGGGATAAAAAACTCCAATCGGTCGAGTAACACTCTAGTAGAAAAGATGTGGTTCATTGCTTGCCAATGCTTGAAACTAAAGTAGCAAATAGAATATGAGTGCTTGTTATGCAAGAGTAAATCAAGCATCCAACAACTTGTTGATAGAGAACAACATCAAACACATCTCGAGCATCATGTAGACTCAACTCTAAACCAATTCCCATGGGAGTGGCAATAAGTTTGCAATGTTCAAGCCAAAATGTTGCAATAGTGTGTCAATATATTTTGTTTTACACAACGCTATATGAATGATGCAAATGCCCCAAAGTTGACATCTCGAAAAGGAAACGCATCAGAAGTACATCATCTGCACACTTAACATATAAGGTGCTCTTCATTGGAGTGTTCTTAGAACCATGTGCTAAAAAATAGGCATATATCCTCTGATACCAAGCACATGTACTTGCTTTCAACCATATAATTCCTTTTTCAAAATGCACACTTTTTTTCATGCCTTTTCCAAATAAAACCATCGGGCTAAAATACATATACTTATTCCTGTAGATCACCATTCAAAAATTCAATTTAGTGTACAATTACCGTACATTCCAACCATGATAATTTGCAAGTACATAAATTCTATGGATAATGGTTTTTGGGCTCATGAGATCAAAAGTCTCATCAAGATCAATGCAATATGCCTTTTCCTTACGTGTAATCTTTGGAAATAAGCCTAGGTTATAGCGATTCCATCAAGCTTTCCTTTAGTTGGTATATCCATTTTGTGCCAATGGCCTTTTTGCTTGGAGGCAAGTCACATGAACATCAAGTAACGTCCTTCAAAATAACAACATATTCTGATTGCATAGTATCCATCCAATTCTCTAAATTCTATGCTTCATCAAAAGACACAGGCTCATTTTAATCACACAGACTAGTGACAACCACTGCATAACAATCCGATCCAAAGAAAGCACTATGAGAGCCTGAACGAGTATAGTATGACAAAGGTGCATCTAATTTACTATCCTTCAGAAAACCCTCTCATCAACAACTGCATCATGTAGATATTCATAAACAATGGAATAATCAGCATCATCATTTAACACTTATAAAGGTTGAGTGATTGCCTCATTGGACCACCGCTTGACTATCCACCTTTAAAAAGCGGCAACAAAGTTTCCTATGCATCTTTTGAGCTAACCAATGTCTCCTTGGTACAAAAGTTTAAGGGTTGGATTGCATCTTCCATAAAAAAAACATCAAGGGTTACCAAAATATTTTTAGCTTGTGGATGATATAGACAATAGCCTTTGCTTTTAGATACATACCCAAAAAAATAATATTTTTTTCATCCAATTTCTATGTCGTTGCTCAAGAACTAATGCATATGCTAGACAAACAAAGACAAATAGATGATAAACACATGGCTTGCGGCCATGCCAAGCCGCATATGGAGTGATAGACTGCAATGCTTCAGTGGGACACTTGTTAAGCACATATACTACACACATAAAAGCCCCAAGCAAGAAGCTATGGTAAATTCTGAGTTTTGAGCATATACCTCATCATTTTTGAGACAATCCTATTATTTCTTTTAGAAAATCCATCTTCCTGAGATGTATACAACATTGTACACTGATATTTATAGCATGCTTATCTAGAAACGCATGAAACACAGAAGACATGTATTCACACCCTTGATCAAAACAGACGATGCCCATTTTACATGCTCCCAAATTTTCAATCATAATGAGGAACTCTTTAAAGCACATAAACACTTTAAAATGTAGTTTCAATGGATACACCAATGTCACAACGTATAGGTAATTCCCAAATGAAGGTGTCTACATAGGATCACAAACATCACTATGAACAGCTCCAATTTATGTGTAGCTCTAACTGAACCATCAAATGAGAAGAAGGAATGCTGCTTTTTTCCCAAAATACAACCTTCGCAAACATCTTTAGAAAGGTGCCTCAAATTCCGGTGGAGAGGGCACCATTTCAGATTTCTTCATGCAAAGCAAAGTCACAAAGTTCGGATGAATGAAGCAAGCATGCCAAAGCTTTGTATCTTAGATAAATTGAAAATCATGAAAAACACATGATGAATCATTCTCAAATTTTGTATAGCCTATGAGCTCATAGAGTCCATGACATAAAATTCAAAAGGAAATAATAACATCACCCTTCGAGAGTTCATGAGCTATACATCGATCATCAATAATTTTGACAACAAAGCAAGTCATGGATAATGTTCAATGTGATAACAATTTTTTTTGAGATCCGACACATATAAGGAATCTAGCCATGTGAAATAACTAAATCAAGATTACTCAAAATGAGCTTTGTGTTGGAGGAGATGGTGGACACCTTCTAGTGATGAGATGTGCTACAAATTCTTACTTCACACTAGCCAAAAGTAAGTTGAAGAGTGCAAAGTAAACCTCTTAAGCTCTTGAGGAAGCACAAATAATCACCCAAGTACTTTGGAAGATGATCCTCAAATCATTGGATAAAAAACAGATAAGTTGGAGTTTGATTGTGAACCAAAAAGTTGCTATTTTGGTCACTATACCTACTCAAAAAAATGAACAGTTCTCTTTTTCTGCTAACACTTGAACAAAATCCTCTTGGGCATATCTAATTACCCTATGTCGCTAACGTTTTCAAGTTATTTCACTTGAAATGATAAACTATGCTCAGAGAAGGATCCTTAGCAAATAAGATATGCATCCCGATATTTTTGGGACTAGACCGTATGCACACTAGAGTGCAATGTTCTGTGCATAACTCAAGAATGATGAGGCAATCAAAGTGAAACTTTGTAGCAAGAAAATTGACAATCTATTGAATATATACCAACATAAACCAGTGCAAAGTATCAAGTATACAATGAGAAATGGATCAGTGAAGTTCATTGTTTTGAGTGATACATGACAGAGTAGAAGATATGAGATATGAGAAAACTACATGTATTAATGTGCATAAATTACATTGGCATTGGCAATGGATGATTGCACGATGTGAGAGCAATAGTATGAGCTCAATACCCCACACAAATTCCTCTTAAATCTCTGCTATATCTGGTTGCATTCCACACGACTAGAAGGTTCTCTTTTTATAGCCTTTTTGTTGGAGCCAAGATTCAAATTTGAATTTGAATCTTTACCAAAAAGTATTCGATAGGTTTAGGAATTGATTTGATATAAATCCTCAACAAATAGTTTGTGGAAAGATTCTCCTAAGAACTTGTAATTGCAAGTGCTTCCATATATGCAATTTTACAAGGAGTAAAAATTCTTCTTTTACAAGAGATCATTCATGTGCCAATACATGAACTTAGGATAAGTGGCCAAGCATTTAGGTTTGGAGTAATTGTGACAATAGCTTCCCCTCAAGCATAACATGCTTGAGCTTCAACTCTCTTTGATCTCGTACAACCCAATCATCATCTTGAACCTATTCAATTTAGATCCATCAAAAGATTTAGTTAATATATCTACACATTGCACGTTTGTTGATACATAGGACTATTGTATGTCCTTGCTAAGTAGCTTCTCTCTCACATAATGATAATGCACTTCAATATGCTTAGTCCTTGGATTGTATGTACGTAGCCCCAATTCTGAGTAGAGTAGCTTTAACCATATTGCCTCTTGAGTTGCATTTGCTAGACCTCTATATTCTGATTCAGTTGATGACAATGCCAGAGTTGGTGGTTTCTTTGATGACCATGAAATCAAGTTAGATCCTGCAAAAACTAAGTAGCTAGAGGTGCTCCTCCTATCATCTTTTGAGCTAGCTCAACTTGCATCAGAATATAGCTTGATATCCAAGTCAGATGTGAATGGATAGAATAGCCCTTCATTTATGGTATCCTTCAAGTACTTTAAGATCCTTTTGGCAGCTTCCATGTGAGGTTTTCTTGGTGCATGCATGAATTGACTCAATGTAATTACTCCATAGCATATATCTACTCTTGTTAGGGTTTCATAATTGATACTCCCAACAAGTCTTTGATAACTTGTAATGTCTTCAAGTAGCTCTCCTTCATGAGAGTTGAGTTTGTGGTTCAGTTCCATGGGTGTACCTGCAATTTTTAACTAGCATACCATGTATATACTTTCTTTAAGTGATGAAAACACCAGAATCAAAGTATAAAAGCTCTAATGCAAGAAAATAAGTTAACAATCCAAGATCAGTGATTTTAAACTCTTCCATCATCTGAGCTTTGATCTTCTTGATGCCATTGGCATCATTCCCTATAATAATGATATCATCCACATAAACACATAGATAAATAAACTCTAAATTACTCTTCTTAATGAACAATGAAGAATGTGCTTTGCTTGCAACAAAACCTTGGTCCTATAGATATGTGCCTAGCCTATGTTTCCAAGCTCTAGGAGCTTCCTTTAAACCATGCAGTGCCTTTCTTAATTTACATACATAATCAAGTTTGTTCTTGTCTTCATATCCTGGTGGTTGAGCCATGTAAACCTCTTCAGAGATCCACCTAGTAAGGAACGCATTTTTAACATCTAATTGGTACAAGTTCCAATTCTTTGAAGCAACAATACTTACTAAAACTCTGATAGTTGGCATTTTGGCTATAGGTGAGAAGCTCTCCTCATAATCCACTCCATGGGTTTTAGCAAAACCCTTTGTTAGTAGCCTTGATTTATACCTGTTTATTGTGCCATCTAAATTCTTTTTCACTTTGTAAATCCACTTGGATCCTATAACCTTCATGAGTGGTGCTTTTGGAACTAAATCCCAAGTGTTATTCTCTTGAAGTGCTTCAATTTCCTCTTGCATAGATTCTCTCCATTTTTCTTCCTTGTTGGCTTCTTCAAATGAAGATAGTTCCTCTGACATAGAATGTTTGGCTATGTATATAGAATGCTTGGTGACTACTGATGTGCCATACCCATACCTTATAGTTTTCTTGCTTTCCCTTTGAGATCTTCTAAGTGCTTGATTGGATGACTCTCGAATGTCTTCCAATCTTCTGAGCTTTGCACTTGGACTTCCAAGCTTTGAATTCTTCAAGATCCATTTGTTCTTCAACTTCTGAGTTGACATCCTCTAATGTATGTGGTTCTTCTTTGTCAAGATTTGGAAAATCATTCTCCAAATCATAAGGTAGCTTTATTTTCCTAAAATCATCCTCAAACCAATAGGTCTTTTCATCAAATATCACATCCCTACTAAAAGTAGATCGTTTGTTAGTGGGACTATATAACCTATATCTTTTAGCTTTTGGATCAAGCTTTCCCATAATCTATGAGGGTATGTGTGCATAAGCAATGCACCCAAGGATTTTACAATGATCTAAAGAAGGTCTCCTACCATTTCATGCCTCATAAGGTATCATCCCATCTAGAGACTTGGATGGACGCCTATTGATTAAGTAAGTGTATGTGGAAACAGCCTCTGCCCATTGATAATTAGGGAGTTTTTTCTCATTCAACATTGATCTTGCAGCCTCTACAATTAATGTATTTGTTCTCTTTGCCACAATTCTGTTCAGGAGGCTACCTTATTGTAATCTCTGTCTTTATGCCTCTGTCTTGTAAGAAACAATCAAACTTATGTGAGAACTACTCACCACCTCCATCAGATGTGAGCCTCTTCTAACTTCAACCTATTTGATTTTCTACCAAATTATGCCAAATACTTCTTGAAACAAGTGAAGACTTCATCTTTGTACTCCATAAAATAAAGTATTTTCCACCTACTTTATTCATCTATGACTGATATATAATATCTTGACTATAAAATTGATGGCCCTCTACTAGGACCCCACACATCTATGTGTACAAGCTCCAAGTAGTCTTCATACATGTATCCTTTTTTGTTGAACGGTTGCATATGTGACTTGCCAAATTGGCATGCTCCACATTTGTAAATCATGTGTTGCTTGGACACATTTGGGATGTCAAGAACACTCTGATCCCTGTATATTTGCTTCAGTGTCCTTTCACCTATATGACCTAATCTCTTATGCCATATCTCCAATTCAGATAGAGTTTGGTCCTTATAATTGAAGAGAGCAATATTTCTTGTGTCTTCAACTTCAAAGGTAAGACGTCTACCAGATTTCTCACCTTTTGGAATCCTCTTGAAGCCTTGTTCAAGGTCCTCCACATATGCTCCATGCCTTGTGAATCTAACCAGTAAACCTTTCTCAAGAATCTATCCAACACTGATTACATTCTTGGTTATTGTTGGCATATACAATAGCCTGCTAGAAGATTCATATTACCATCAAATGCTTTACCATTTCCAATCTTCTTTACTGAGTGCTTGGTGTCATCACTTGTCTAGACTTCATGATTTCCTTTGGGTTCTTCAAGGTTAGAGAATAATGCTTCATTGCCTACTACATGATTGGAGCAACCAGAATTAATTTAGAATAAGTACCCATCATCTTTACCTTGCTCGGCTGTCATATTCATGAGTGATAGGGAATCCTCTTGATCATCTGTATAGTTTTTATAGTCTCTCCTTTGTTTGAAGCCTCCTTGATAGTTGTTGTTGTAGCCTTGGTTGTAATGTTGATGATAGTTTTTTCCTCCATCATTGAACCTGCCTCTTGATTGTCCATGGCTTCCTCTATGGAAGCCTCTTGCTTGCTACTTCTTTGTGTTCCTAAAGCATTCATTTGTGGTATGATTGTTCAAGCTACAAATGTTGTCAGGTGGAGAATTTTATGGTCTCCCCTTGCCTTTCTTTCCTCCGCTGCCCCTTCCTCTAGTACCTCTTCCTCTACCTGTGAAATTCACTTGAGAGGTACTTGCATCTTCTTCACTCTTCTTACCTTTGCCTTTATCTTTACTCTTACTTTTATCTCTCTAAAGGGCAAAAGATTGATTACCTCTAGAAGTGTATCCATGCTTGTTGAGCTTTGTCTCATGTGTGAAGAGTTGTCCCATCAATGTATTGGGGTTAGGTATCTAGATGTCCATATATAGGTCCATTGTTGTGGTAAAGGACTCCCATTTGTCATGAACGTTGATGCCACTTATGATCTGCCTAACTATCTACTCCTCTTCTATTTCTTCTCCAATACTCCCAAGTTGATCAGCTACACCCTTCATCTTGGTCCCATGGTTAGCTACACTTTGCTTTGGTTGTGTCTTCAAGATTGTGAACTCCATCCAAATTTGGTTCTCTCTTGCCCTTGCATTTAATGAGAAGTATGAAGGTAGTACTTCCCAAGTCTCTTGGGAAGTCTTACAATTCCTAATATGAGGTAAAAAAAAAATAGATATTGAATTGAGTATGTAAGACCTGGCTAGAGCATCCTTTACACAACATGTAGCTAGTCTCTCTTGCTCCTTTCTTGTAGGTTGGTTTTTGCTTCTAAAGATTGGCTTTTCTTCATCTCAAGATATGTATCCATACAAGCTTCTTCCTTGGAGGTAAGCCTTCATCCTTAGGGACCATGCTAGATAATTGCCTATGTCCAATTTTTCAATAAATCATGGAAATTCATCTCCCATTTTACCTTGATGTTGCTCTAATACCATTGTTGGAGGAGATGGTGGACACCTTCAAGAGATGAGATGGTGCTGCAAATTCTTCCTTCTCACCAGCCAAAATTGAGTTGAGGAGTGCAAAGTAGAACTCTTGAGCTTTCCATGAAGAACAAATAATCACTCAAATAGTTTGGAAGATTATCCTCAAATCATTGGATCAAAACAGATAAGTTGAAGTTTCATTGTGAACCAACAACTTGCTATTTTGATCACTAAACCTACTCAAAGAAATGAAGAGTTCTCTTTTTTTGCTAATAATTGAACAAAATCCTTTTGGGAATATCTAATTAACTTAGGTAGATAACGTATGCAAGTTATTTCACTTGAAAGGATAAAATATGCTTAGAGAATGATGCTTATCAAATTAGAGATGCATTGAGACATTTACAGGGCTAGATAGTATGGAGACTAGAATGCAATGTTTTGCACATAACTCTAGAATGGCTAAGGCAATCAAAGTGAGACTTTGTAACAAGATATAAGACAATCTATTAAATCTATACCAACTTAAGTTAATGAAACTTATCAAGTATACATTGAGAAATGGATCAGTGAAGTTCATTATTTTGAGTGATACATGAGAGAGTAGAAGATATGAGATATGAGAAAACTATATATAAAAATGCACATAAATTATATTGACATTTGCAATGAATGATTGCAAAATGTGAGGGCAATATTAGAGCTATATTTGGAGCTCAATATGCCACACAAATTTCTCTAAAATCTTTGCTATATCTAGCTGCATTCCATGTCACTAGGGTTCTCTTTTTATAGCCTTTTTGTTGGAGCCAAGATTCAAATTTGAAGTCTAATCTTTACCTAAAAGTATTCCAAAGTTTTGGGACTTGGTTTTCTATAAATCCTCACCAAATAACTTGTGGAAAGATTCTTCATAGAACCCGTAATTGCAAGTGCTTCCATATATGCACTTTTACAAGGAGTAAAAATTATTCTTTTACAAGAGATCATTCATGTGTCAATACATGAACTTTAGGATAAGTGGCCAAGCATTTAGGCTAGAATTATTGCATCAACATTTTCCAACTCCCATTATAGGATAACAGGGTCACACATGCCATAATATTACTCATAGGGGCACGCTCAAGTGAAGTGAAGAAACTGCACTACAATGTGTTTGTCTATAGTAGGTATCCGAGTCTACTGTAGGCATACCCATGCGAATAAGATTAGTAGAAATTGTTTTAGGTGTAGAGTCTCTACAACAACCATTTGATAATCTTTCTTCTTTGACTCCTTTTTAGCAAAGTTTAGGACATCTCTTTATGACATAACCATTTTCCTTACACTGCTTGCAAAACTGTTTCTTGCTCTTTTGTTTTCTTTTCATCCATTTTCTTCCTTCTTTGATTGTGTAGCATTAGTGGATTTTTGCTTAGTATTAGATGAGCTGGATTCACCTTTTCCCTTATGAAGAGTCAAGAAAGCTTAATCTGCAATACACATAGTTGACTTGTTGTGCCTATATTGACTTCATAATGGTATTTGCATGTGTATCTACATGTATGATTGTGAGTTAAGAACTATTGTGATTTTTTGATTTACAACATTGCTAAAAATTCAATTATATGAACAAATAGAAATATAAACAAATAGGTAGATAAATACATTGATTAATAAAGTTAAAAATTTAAGAGAAAGATTCATGATCGTTTCTATATATTTTTTAGAATTTATATGTGTTTGATATGGATTTATCTTTCCTCTTTTGTAGATATAGTCTTCATAAAAGAAAGCATTATGGGAAAGGGAAAAAAATGTTCTATGTGAGTACTCATGAAGAGCATAAAACGGTCTCCAAAATACAATGAAAATGTTGTGAACATCACTATGTAGAAATGCAAATCAGATAAAAGAGCATAAATTGAGTATAGGCAACAATGTTGCACAATTCTCTAATCTAGATATTGATGTATGGGTATTTTTTCCACATTATGCAAACATATCGCAATCCCAGGATATCACAACAAAAGAATCTAAAAGCACGAATAGTTTAGAATACTTTCAAAGTAGTCAAAGTGTAGAGCAAAAACAAGTAGATGTATCAATAACAATAGAAGAAGCTTGTGATACATCTACTCAAATATCAAAAACTAATTATGAGAATAATTAGAATATGTTGATTCCATTCTCACAAGACATGTTAAGAAAGAGTGCACCAAGTGAATCTAGTAGAACGAGGATTTAATAATGTGACCCTGAATATTGATTGTAACAAATCAAAAAACACAATACATGTAGCTTTTGAAAAGAAAGATTGAATTGAGCTAAATCTTAAATGGATAAGCATTTTTAGCATGCATAATTCCTTTCAATGTTATTCATAATCCAATTTTCAAAGATGCTTTCGTGTCAAGTACACATAGAGGATTCCCGATGCCAAAAAAAACAATGAAATGTGAAGAGAATATGTAGATAAAATGAAGAACAATACTGAGGCTATCTTAAAACAAACATTGCTAAATTATGTGTCCATGTATGGATCCACAATAGCACTAGATGGATGGAAAAGTTATCGGAGGAAGCCATTGATTACAACCATGGTGATATATTCAAAGGGAAGCATGTTTTTAGAAGCAATGAATACTTCTCTATAGGCTAAAACTTCATCTTTCCTTGTAAATACATTTGAACATGTTATATCTTGTGTGGAAAGTCCAAACAATGTCACAATGATAGTGAATAATAATGTATCTAATTTTCAAAGTGTTGAAATGTGATACAAAACAAGTATGAAGGCATCGCTTTGTTTCGATGTGTGGCTCACACACTAGATCTACTATTGAAAGATATAGGTAGATTATCCTTCATAAAAAAGATTTTATTAGATGCAAATCATGTGGTCAAATTTATGTAAGAGCATCAATTTTTATATTCACTCTTTCATCCAAAATCTTCCAATAAAACACTTCATATCTTTTGTCCTACATGATTTATAGTAGCATATATTGTGCTTAATGCATTATTGGAATTCAAGCCACCACTTATAGAAATGATTGTAGATTGTTGATTGAATTGTACCTTTGAACTGTCTCTCTCTGGAAAAATCACAAAATTCTCGTTTTAATCTTGAAAAATTGTTGGTAACCCTAACCCTTTTGTGAAACGTTCAAGAATTATTGATACCCATAAGTTTGTATAGGAAAAATTCATTGGATTATGTCAACAGATGTTTAGAAAGTGAATTATTTTACTAATTTCTCATCACAAAAAAAACATAAATTGTATTGTTAGTATAGAAATGATGAACATAAATGCATACTCATTTACATGGACCAACATTCGTTTTGGATCCAACATTTCAACTCAATCGTCACGCATCAAACAAGGAAGTGATGGAAAATTTTAAAATTACATGTCAACTATAACTTGTAGGCATAGATGGTCAAGATGCATTCCATAAGAGGGTAGCTTATGTAAATCAAGAAGGAATTCCTAGACATCTATGGCACATTGAAGCAATTCAAAAGCATCCAACTCCTCTACATTGGAAAGGTAAAACAATGGAGTTGCAACATATATCTATGAGAGTGTTTTTAGTAATAGCTCCAAGTGGCAGTTGTAAATGTAACTAGAGTGCATATAATTTTCTTCATTCAAAACAAAGAAATTGCTTGAGTGTAGCACATGCGAATTATTTTGTATACACTTTTTGTAATATGCATTACTTACATGCTCCAACCAAGGTAGCTTCTTTTGATTTTATGTAAGGTATTACTTACATTGAACTGCTTTCTAACTTGTTTCTTTGATAATGGCCCTCCTTCTAAACTCTTTTGTTCTGAATCTTTGTGAAATAAAAACATTAACCTTGATTTCATAAATCAGCATTCTATTAAAATAGAATGCTTTGTGATCCAGCATGTTCAAGGTCATTATTCACATTTGGTATTATTTCCATGTTTTAGTTTCAAATCTACAAAACAAAAACATTACTTTTAAATCATTGACATCATTCAATCCATATCATTGACATCATTCAATCCAAATCATTGAAAAATTTTCTTCCTCATCCTTCACATCATTCAATCCACATAATCACTTCATTCAATGAATGTCATTCACATCATTCAAACCACATCATTGACAGCATTCAATCCACATAATTATAATGAATCCACATAATCCAATCCACATTATTTAATCCACATGGTTCAATTGAATCAACGTCATTCATAGATAATTAGATAGATAGATAAGTGTATAAATAGGTAGATAAATATGTGGATAAATAGATAAATGGATAGATTGATTAATATATTTATAGATAGATAGATTCATAGTACATGAAAATAAATAAATAGATAAATAGATATAATGATGCATATATGGATAGTAATATAGATAGATAGATAGATCTATTGATAGATACATATATAAATATATAGTTAATAAACATAACACACATCATAACATTTCAATTTACATCCATCATAGTCCTTTCAGGTAAAAAATCCTTCATAGTCACTTCATATCCAAATCAATCATAATCACTTCATATTAAAGTCCACATAATCACCTCATGTATCATAAAAATCACTTCAACTTAGAGTACAAATTATATAAAATTTACATAACAATTGAATCTAAAATAATGATAAAAAATGATTTTTGATAAATAAGAATATTCCTTATCAAACTCCACTTCAAACCGGTCTTATTCCATCACTATTGGTATCTTCACACCATAAGGAACAAGCTTTGACAATACTATAAGCAACTCGTGTGTCTACGTTTTTCAATACATTTGTATTGATAGCTAGCTCTAATACAAGCTTGAACTTATAAACCCCATTTCTATTGATAGGGTAGCTTTTTAAATCTACAGATTTCAAAATTTGTTATCATTGCAACTGTATATGTCTCTTAACTTTTATTAAAAAGTAAAGGGCAAGTTGATATGCATTCTAGTGGACCACACCGGTATTTTGGACTTCACTCTTTCCTTGTTGATATCTCGAGTAACTTTAGAAAGCTTTTTTTAATCAACACATGTGTTGCTCTGCCAAAGTCACATAATTGGATGTAGACACAACCTTCTTCAAAATGCAACAATATGTTCCCTATATGGATATCATTATGCGATACATTACAAGTGTGTAGAAATGCGATTGTCCACAAGAATCCACTGATCAACGTCCAAACATTAAGCTTCACTCAAGCTTTATCACCTTTTGTGTATTTGATGCTTTTGCTACATGGTAAGTTTTATGAATCTTTCTTTACTTGTGCAATCTACATGTCCAATGTACTAGCATTCCATACTTTGAAAATAAGAAATGGACTCTAATATGGTGTGTACTAAGTTCAAGTGCATTGATTATTCCATGATGGGTAATAGGCAATATTGTGGCTTCATGCATTGCTTCATTCTCTCTTGTTTGCATGTTTCCATCATGTAATCTGATTGATTTGACTACAAAATTCCCATTATAGAACTTAAGGTGTCTTATTTTCACTTTATGAACCATACCGTACTGGTCGTCCCTCACAAGGGATGCATCTTTCAAATGAATATATGAATATCGAAGCAAAAAAAAAGGTTATTTGATGTTTGATCTCCCATATTCACATGCATATCTATACATGGACCTGGCATTGGTACTATTGTTTCTCTCTATGCATGTTCAGTAGTATCTAAAAAATCAACATCTTCATCTTCTATTACTACAAATCGACAAATTTTATTTTGTCTATAAATCATGGCTTTGTTCTAACCCAATGCTAAGGGTTCTACCACTTTTACTATATGTCCAAAAATGCCCGTGATCTCTTTGCACATTTTCTCACCTAAACTTCTGCTCCTCATGATACTCTTCCAAATTCATCTTTGATGCGAATATATGATATTCTACATAAAACTTTGAAGAATTATTTGTAAGTTGATACATCTAGTGCTAATGTTATTTTGTCTAGTATCATTCTGTACATGTAAGAGTAGAAAAACTCTTCTATAGACTTCCTTTCATGTTTATTTATATTTCTTCCATATGTGCAAATACAACAAATACACTATCAGATAAAACAATAATTTTGAACATAATTAAATTTTAAAACACTATCCTAGTTCATAAAAGCAATAATAAAAAAATAATCATAAATAAAATGTTAGATACTTAAAACACATCTTTAAGTAGACATATAAGTAGATAGATGGATAAGTGTATGGATACATAGATCATTATATAGATAAATAAATGAATAGATAGATAGATTTATAATTGAATGGATAGGTGAATGAATAGATAGATAGATGGATGTATAGATATATGAATAAGTTCATGGATAGATAGATGAATATAGAGACAAATATGGATAGATAGAGAAATGTATAGATAAATAAAATGAGTAGGTAGGTATATGAATAATTGAATGGATAGATATATGAATATTTAGATACATGGATATATAGATAGATGAGTAAGTGAATGCATAGATCGATGAATAGACATATACATGGATATATAGATAGATGAATAAATAAATGTATAAATAGAAATCTATGTAGGTGGATATATAGATAATTAGAGAAATGAATAGATATATGGATAGATAAATATATAGGTAGATAGATGGTTATATGAATAGATTGATACATAAATAGATAAAGACATAAATGAATAAATGAATAGATAAATGGAAAAATATATAAAAGATAGCCAAATAATGGATCTTTATAAAATAGAAAGTAGTGCTATGATCTTGACGTGAACTTATGTTACTATTCAGAATGTAAGATTCCAAGAATCAAAACTTAATCATAGTTCATATTCACTTATACTATGTGTGATTCTTCTCACATGAATGTATATAACTATTGTGAAAGTAAGAGTCAAAGAATCAGACAGTCACATTAGTTTCTATATAAACATGGCCCTATACTATGTATAACTATGCTCACATGAATGTATGTGACTATTGTGAAAGTAAGAGTCAAAGAATCAGAAAAACAATAGTCTCTATAAAAGCCCTATGTTATTGAGAGAGTAGGAATCAAGGTGGGGACTCAAACAATCTTAATAGATCTATTTCTCATAGTTATATACTACATAGTCTAGTCCCTTAATGACATAGGCTGGGCATAGGCTTCCATGGTTTTTGTGTGCTAAAAGAGGAATAAACCACCTTCAACCTAGTGGTTTTAGTTAGTTGAATGGTTTTGAAAGGCTAAGAAATGAATTAGAGCCCTAGGCTTGCCATAATGATCCAAAGGCTAAAGTTGAGTTACAAAAGTCAAGACAATATTCAGCATGGACCCTTGGATCTAAAAGAAAAGAAGGGGTGAGATGTATTTCAACTTAGAAAATGCACCTTTGATTGAATGCCCTTGGTTTCCTTCTCAAATCCATTTGTTTAGATTGAATTCTCCTCATTTTGGGCACCTAAATTCCAAATCATTAGAGGAACAATTATTCTAATGGATGAGTTGAGTCTCTAAAAGGCAAAAGCACCTTCTTGTTGATATATTTTGGTAGTGATGTGTGTGAAAACACTTATACTAACACATGCGAGAGAAACTTACCTTATACAATCATGGGAGTTGGTAAGATCATTCTAACTAATGTTGATGGTAGTTATTTTACATTGTTAGATGCTTAGTTTCTGTCAAGGATCAAAAAATTCTATCCTCAATTTCAACATTACCCAAGATTGGCTTGGTTACGAAATTTGTTGATGATAGATGTACACATCATGATCTATTAAATATCAATGTTATTATTGCTTCTAGAATTTTATGTCATGGGTTTTATAAGCTCACAGACTATGCAAAGTCAGTCAATGATTCAGTATGTGCAGTTCATGATTCTAAGGCTATCTCTGATGCAAAGCTTTGGCATGCCTACAGTTTTAGCATTGGCCAAGATCGGCTTGGCTGTGAAATTTGTTGATAATACATGTTGAGTTCATGTTCTATCCAATGTTGATGTTATTATACTAGGTTGTATAAGCTCATAGGCTATGCAAAATTTGTCAATGATTGAGCATGTCCAATTCAAGATTCTCAAGCTTGATGCAAACCTAGTAAATGTGTCTATGAAGGCTATATTTTGGAAAAAATGCAACGTTCATCCTTCCCAAAAGATGGTTCAGTTTGAGCTACTCAAATATTGCAACTTGTTCACAATGATGTATGTGGTCCTATGCAAACACCTTCTTTTAGGAACCACCTTTACTTTGTGACTTTTATTGATGACTTTTTGAGGCATGCATTGGTGTATCCATTGAAAGGAAAGTTGGAAGTGTTTATGTGCCTCAAGCCGTTTCTAGTTTTGGTTGAAAATGTTTTAGTGTGTAAAACGGGCACCTTCCATTCTGATTGAGGGAGAAAACATGTCTTCTCATTTTAATGCATTTTCTGCTGGACATGGGTTAAAAAATCAATGTACAGTGCCATATATACCTCAGATTTTAATGCATTTTCTGCTGGACATGGGTTAAAAAATCAATGTACAGTGCCATATATACCTCAGCAAAATAAATTTGTTGGAAGAAAGAATATATCTTTCATGGAGATGGATATTTGTATGGTCAAAAGTCATGCTTTACCACATAGTTTTTGGCTTGATGCTATTATGTGTGCAGCATACGTACTCAACAAGTTTCCCACAAAAGCAGTTTTCCCTCATAGATCTTCTTAGCCCATGATGTGATGATTCTGCCTCATGTCCAAGTTCCTGCAATTTTGCTTTACCTTTAGACTTCCATGCTTTGATCTTTTCCATCTGAGATTCTTCATCATCCTCTGAGGTGTCTTGTTCTTCAATCTTTGGTTGTTCTCTACCAAGCTTTGGAAAATCTTCTTCAAGATCATATGGTAAATTGATCTTCCTGCATGAATCTTCATACCATGAATTGTTCTCATCAAAAACTACATCTCTGCTTACCAAGAATCCTTTGTTGGTAGGGTTGTATAACCTGTAGCCCTTTTGATTGTTGTCATATCCAATAAATAGACACCTTTCTGCCTTTGGATCCATCTTGCCTCTAACCTGTGAAGGAACATGAGCAAAAGCAATACATCCAAAAATTTTACAATGATATAAGCTTGGTCTTCTTCCATTCCAAGCCTCATATGGAGTCATCCCATCAAGGGATTTTGAAGGCAACCTGTTAATCAAGTAAGTGGCTGTAGATACAGGCTCAGCCCATAAGTAATTAGGTAAATGCTTTTCATTTAACATGGACCTTGCAACTCAACAATTGTCCTATTCCTCCTTTCTGCCACTCCATTTTGCTCAGGAGTGTACCTTGTAGTTACCTCTCTTTTGATTCCTCTTTCTTGAAGAAAAGAATCAAAGTCATGGGAGAAGTATTCTCCCCCTCCATCTGACCTTAGCCTTTTTAGTGATTTACCTGTTTGATTCTCCACAAGAGCCAAATATCTTTTGAAACATGAAAAAACTTCATCTTTGTGTTTCATAAAGAATAGGATAGTCCATCTACTGCAATCATCAATAAAGGAGACATAATACCTTGATCCAGATATTGAAGCTTCCTTGCTAGGTCCCCATACATCTGTATGAACCAACTCCAAGAGATCTCCATGCATATAACCTTTCTTCATGGATGGTAACCTGTGAGACTTTCCAAATTGACATGCACTACACTTATAAATCATATGTTGTTTTGACAAATTAGGGAGTCCAAGTACACTTTGGTCCCTGCAAATTTGCTTTAATGACCTTTCACCAATATGTGCTAACATTTTGTGCCATACTTCCAATTCTGTGAGTGTCTGACTACCATAATTAAAGAGAGCAATGTTTCTAGTGTCCTGTAATTCAAATGTGAACAATCTACCTGTCTTTTCACCTTTTGCAATTTTTTTGAATCCTTGACTTGGATCTTCAACAAATGCTCCTGCCTTTGTGAACCTGACTTGCAACCCTTTCTCTACTATCTGCCCAACACTTATCAAATTCTTTGTAATGGTAGGGACATAGAGTACCTTACTGAGTAGGTTGATGTTTCCATCAGGTGCTTTGACATTGCCTATTTTCTCCACAGGATGTTTTGTATCATCTCTTGTTTGTACCTCATGCTTATTCCTTGGATCTTCTAAATTTGATAGGAGTGCCACATTTCCTGCCACATGATTTGAACAACCTAAATCTATGTAGAAAACATGCTCATCAGATTTACCTTGTGGCATAGCCATGTTCATGATCAATAATGAATCTTCTTTGTTTGAGTCTTCTGTGTAGTTATTGTAGTCTCTCCTTCCTTTGTAGCCTCCTTGATAGTTTGAATGATTGTAGTTGTTGTAGTTGCCATGATAATTGTTGAACCTTCCTCTTGAGTAGCCATAACTTCCTCTATTGTATCCTCTTCCTCTTTGATTCCTGGATTCCTAAAGCAATTTTCAGTTGTATGATTAGTTAGTCCACAAATAGAACATGGGTTGGAGTCTTGGGATCTCCCCCTGCCTTGTCTACCTCGTCTTCCTCTACCTCTACCATGTCTTCCTCTACCTGCATAGTTAGCTTGATATGTACCTGCTTCATCATCCACTTTCTTTGCCTTTCCTTTGTTATCTTTGGACTTGCTTTTATCAGTGTATAAAGCTGAAGATTGATTACCTTTAGAGCTTTCTCCATTTTTGATAAGCTTTGCCTCTTGAGTAAGTAGTTGTCCAATGAGTGTATTGAAATCAGGTACATGCATGTCCATGTACAAATCCATAGCTGTGGTGAATGCTTCCCACTTGTCATTTGCCTTCAAGCCATTGATGACATGCCTAACAATTTTCTCTTCATCTATTACCTCTCCAATGCTTCCCAACTGATCTGCTATGTCCTTGAGCTTTGTGACAAAATCAGTCACATTTTGTTTGGGAGCCTTCTTGAGAGTTGTGAAATCCAGCCATAGTTGATGCTTCCTAGCTTTGGTACTTGAAGAAAAGAAAGCTTCAAGTGCATCCCACACTTCCTGAGATGTCTTACAACTTCTAATGTGAGGCAACAAAAAATCTGAGATAGAGTTGAGGAGATAAGACCTTGCAAGTGCATCCTTGGAGCACCATGTGCTCAATCTTTCTTGCTCTTCTTGTGTTGGTTGACTTTTGTTCCTGAAACTTGGCATAACTTCATCTCCAGCCACATAACCATATAAATTTCTACCTTGGAGATAAGCTTCCATTCTTAATGACCAAGCTGAGTAGTTACCTCTGTCCAATTTGTCAATTGATGAAGGAAATCCATCTGCCATGTTGTCCAACCTTGCTCTGATACCACTATGAAGAGATGGATAGGTATGTGCTTGAAGATGAAGAGGTGTTGCAAAATCCTTGATCTACACCAGCCAAATGAACTCCAAGAGTATATGGTGGGCCCTTTTAGCTTCTCAATGGATGTATTAGATACCCTATGTACCTTGGAAGATCACTCTCAAAAAGATAGATCAAAACAGATAAGTTGGAGTTAGCTCAGAGGTGAAAACTTGCTATTCTTGGTTCATACACCTGTCCAGTGTTTTACATAATTCTCTGAGCACAGCAGCAATTAGCTTAATTCCTCTTGGCAAAGTCTAAGTAGCTTAAAGATCTAACTTTCAAGAGTAATCTCATCAAAAATAATAAACCACACACTGAGAATGAGTTTTAACAAGTGATGACATCATCCCGATTTTCACGGGCTGCTATAGTTTGAGACCAGTGAGCAGAAAAATGCACATAACTCAAAATATAGGAAGTCCATGATTCTGAAAATTTGTATGTTTATACTAGACAGTAAGCTGAATCCAACAAGCTTTAAAACACTGAATTTGGATAAGTAACCATTGAGAAATGGCTCTGACAAGGTGAGTGAAAAAATTGGGTACCTGACAGAGAAGTGAAGATGAACAGACCCTCTTGACTTCAAATGAACATAACTGAAGATTGAAACATCCAAAGGACATGAAAATTTGTGAGCATATATTAGACTTATAGAGCTAACTTTACCAAGTTAAATTACTGAAAATGATGCACCAAGCTCAGAGAAACCATCTCTGCAATCTGACTGAGAAAACTGAGAGTAATGGCAGTGAGTAGTACACTTCACAAGAACATGGAAATATGAACCCAAATGACCATGAAAATGAAAGTATATTGCTTGTACAATACAATGGACTTATGGATACATATGTGTGCCTTGTAATCACACCTTGATATGGCATAAAGCTCAGCTCTTGGAGGTCTTCGCATAGGTCTCTCCAACCACAACTAAAACTGCCATCTATTTATAGTTGAGTGTGGGAGGCTAACTTCCCTCAATCACTCTCCAATCAATCAATGATTGATTTGATTCTCTACCTACCACAAATCACAAATTCGTGGCTTCTCTTTCCATTCTTGATCAAGTGGACTCAACCACTTAAGATTCTTTCACTTTTACATTAAGTAAACTCTTCGAAAGTTACAAGAGATAGTTCACAAGTGAACTTTACATAGTCTTCACTTTAAGGCTTTTTCTATGACTTTGTGGGACTCAAGCCAATACTTAGGCTCGTCATAGACTTGCTCCAACGCATATGAGGCTTGGCATGGTGGCAAGCCATCTCTTGTTCAATTATGTGTCTTTGGTTGTTTAAAAATTTGGTGATAAAGGAATGAAATGTATTTATGTTGGGTACAATTCTTAGAGCAAAGGATATTGTATGTATCATCAAAAGACTAAACACATTTTGGTTAGCCATGATTTTGTTTTTGCAGAAGATGCAATTCAGCCAATACGTTCATGTACTAAGGAGATATCAATCAGCTCCAGAGATGTGTATGAGAATTCGCTGCCTCTTTTTACAGGTGGAAAGTCAAGTGCTTGACCAAATGAGTCAATTTCTCAACCTTTAGAGGTTTCACATGATGATGTAGATCATTCCATTTCTAATGAATATTTAAATGATGTACTTTTTTATCAAAGAGCTGATATAAAGGAGGCAAAAACTATGCCTAAATGGAAGCAGAGACTTTGCAAGGTAGCAAATTAGATGCACCTTTCTCATATCATACTTGTTTAGGCTTGAATAGTGCTTCTTTTACATGAGATTGCTATGTTATGGCTGCCTCTAGTCTCTGGGATGAGAATGAGCTTATTTATTTTGATGAAGCTCAAAATTAAAAGAATTGGATGGCTGCTATGTAATTAGAATATGATGTTATTATAAAGAATGGTATCTCGTCTTTATGTGAGTTGTCTCTTGGAAAAAAGTCCATGAGTACGAAAATGGTCTCCGAGCTGAAACATAGTCCTAATGAGAAGCATGTTGCCAATTTTAAGGCTGACTTGCATGCCTCATTTGAGATCTCAAATTTGGAGACTTTGCATTCATTGATTGGGCATTTGTTCTATACAAGTTGATGGTGATATAGCTTAGTGTCAAACAAAATATGTTGACACATTATTGCACAGTTTTGGCCTTGAAGATTGCAAACCTATTGCCAGTCTTATGGAAACACGTTTACAGTTGTCTTTATGATGTTGGAGATGCATTCAATGATCTTCTCTTTTAGATGGATGTTAGATGCTTGATTTACTTATGCATAACTTCACTTGATATTCAATTTGTTGTCTCACAGATGAGCATGTTTATGCATTGCCTTGGTGTGAAGCATGGATTTTTTTTACTCTGACTAGATTGGTTGCTTTGACACTCATGTGTCCACAAGTGGTATTTGCTTTATGCTTGGTAGGTCATGCATATCTTGATAAAGGAGGAAGCTGCCTATTTTGGCCACTTGTACTATGAGGTTGCGTATAGGGAAATTTTCACAATGATTGTTGAGTGTGTGGGGAATAAATGACTTTTGGCTGATTTGGGTGTTAGTTAGTTTTCTGCCACCAACACCATCTTCACTAAAAGTTTGAGCACAATGGTAGTTGTAAGGAACCGTGTCTTCCATGCTCGCACTAATCATATTGAGGTGCACTATCATTATGTCATGGAGAGGTTCTCTATTGCAGAGATGAGTTTGGCATATGTGCCCACGCAAGATAACGTTGTAGATCATTTCATAAAGGCTCTGACCTTGGGAGAAGTTTGAATCTTTATCCAAAGATTTGGGATTACTTCCTTTTGTGGATTTATCTCCTTCCACATAGCTTGCCACTTCCTTATACATGAGTGCTAGCTCCTTGTTCACCGCATCACTCCTAGGGGGGGGGGGATTTGTTGATATATTTTGATAATGATGTGTGTGAACACACGTAGGACCTTTGAGCACTTCTTTCCCACTTTTCCCCCTAATAAGCTAGTTATCTTTGTACATTTACTTGGTAATATATTCAATATCGTGTGTTGTGCTCAAAGCTTCTTCTTCTTCTTCCTCTTCTTCTTCTTCTTCTTATTATTATTATTATTATTATTATTATTATTCTTCTTCTTCTTCTTCTTCTTCTTCTTCTTCTTCTTCTTCTTCTTTGTGTTGTTGGTGTGCTTCCGTCGACCTCAAACTCCAAAAATTTTCAGTTACATCCTTGGATGATGGGATGATCAGATGCTCGAATCCTTCATGTTTTTTCTCTCAGCCCCAAATGTTGGTAGTCATTAGATCATCCTCTCATTAGATGGTGGAAATCAATTTGAAATTTGAACTCAGCCCCAAATGTGGGCATCCATTGGATTTTACATCATCTAAGGGTTGTAAACATGCACAGAGTATCCCAAAAAATCATGAGATCTTCTCTCTCTATTGAGCCATCCGACACATGCAAAATTTTCTCTCTCTCAATTGAATGAAATTGTATTCCTTTCCTTAGAAAATGATTTTTGATTAGGATCGATAAATAGATCAATATAAAAAAATTCTTGAAGAAATGGATTACATTCGATATTTTTTTTACCTATCACCACAAGCTCCTATCTATACATGTTCTTTTTCAAAAGGAAGTTTGGTTGCATCCTACTCTCGCAAACTTTCATTAATAGAAATAACAATTGTATAGGTGAACGCGTCTAGTACCCATGGGACCTCTAATAAAGTAGTTCTCTCATCTCATGGTCCGGTTAGTTCATACATATCTAAAATCAGACACCATTTGGTCACCCATGTGTATGACCAAAGATCTCGAGATTAGAACTATGTAGGAGGTTATGTGCTCTTGTAAAAGAGTAATCCACTTATCTTAGTGGTTAATTATCAAGGGTGTGAAGAAGGAGGTCTTGGGTTCAATCCCCATGGGGTGCATGGGAGAACCCAAAAATCGCTAGAGCCTTCTAGAAGCATCCAATTGAGTTAACTCTAGTTAAGTGGGACACTTGGTGCACATGAATTACATGGTTGACACATGGATGGTTAGAATCCACCTCCCCAAGAAGGAAATCCCTTGGAGAGAGCTATATATAGAGGCATATGATTGGGACGAGAGTCATCTCTCTAGCAGTTGGTGGTCATAATCTTCATTAGTTTCTTACAGGACCTCTTGAATCCCTCAAAGCAAGGGTTGCTTGTACATTACTTGGAAACTTTACAAAGAAGGTTGATAACCCTCTCGTCCCCCTCATGTGGGAACCACTTTCTTTTAATCTTGTTAATATAGAGGAAAAACACTCTGGTGTCCAAAATGCAGGGACCTTTTATGATTGGAAATTCCTTTGCCTAAAAGGAAAAGAGATTTTTTGATCGATCATTCTTTAAGATGGATTCAAAAGTTGGCAGCACACCTCTCTTTCTAGATCTTCTAGAGGGTCTTGCCTCTTATAGCACTCCACAATGTTGAGGAACATCCGATTGCTTCACTGAGTAACACTTGCTTCCAATTGATTTGTCCTTGAAGCATCATGATTCTCCCAAAGGAATGCCAAACCGATATAGACTTGGGGCAAGAAAATAAGACGTGTACCAAGTACTCATTGCGATGTAGGCATCGTTTACACCACAAAGAGGCTCCACAAATTTTGTTAGCTTTTACATTGGTCTAAATTCTAAGGTGGAGAATTTTCTACATAAGCACATACTTTTCAACTCCATTAGGGGATACCAAAGGGAATGGAACTTAAAATTCCACCTCAAGCATGACCAAAGTTTGACATGAAAGTCCACATTCTTCTTGAATTTCAGAATTTTATCAAGGCTATTGCCATTCTACCATCTAAGACCCTCAAGGGGAGGAGAGTGTTGATCCATAAGGATGCAAGTCCTCAAGCTCTCCCAAGCATTGAATCTACTCTATAACAAGCATCATTCTTCATAGTCCACTTTCCTAGCTAGATCAGTGTCCTCAGATTTAATCCGTTGGCTTGTTTCTTCATTCCAGAGGTTTTTCCAAAAACAAAAACCTTTGTTCCAAAGCTTGATATAGCTTTCTAGAGGTTCTAAGACTCCACACCTATGATGCCCTGGATAGGGAACCAAGTCAAATCATTCGATCTAATACGGGCCCCCCATTTCCAATATTCATTGATTTTAACAAACTATTTCACCTTGTTCCAATTCCTCCACAGAGATGAAACCAAGCTCAAGCCCCTCGGAGTCACTGGAAAGGCGGAGAAGAAAGGACTGAGTAGATAAAGACTCTTTGACTTTGGGAGGCCCACAATCCTAAGAGCATTTTTTTTCTAAAAATAAGTTTGGCCCAAGAGGCATCAGTGTTGCTCCATGCTTTAATTAACCAATATGCTACCAACTTATTGGCCATTTCTTCAATGTCTAGAATGTCCAAACCACCTTGATCTTTTTGGCTAATGAAAATAGCCAATTTAATTTTGAGGACACCCCTTTTGTTAGTGTAATCCATCTAGAGAAAGTTCATACAAATTCTTTCCAATTTGAAAATCTCTTGGTCCTTCGGTCTCCGATAGGGGAAAACAAAAATAATCAAAGAAATAAGAAATGTGTCAACCACCATAGCACGTCGTGCAAGGTTGATCTCCATAACATTCTAGTACTTCAACTTTTTATCAAGATTAGTTATGTTACTTTATAAAACATTACTTATTGCACCTCTCGTGGTGGTTGCATCAAGTACGTATATACCAAACGTAGTACATATTTCTAGTACTTCAACTTGTTATCAGGAGTACTTATGTTACTGTATAAAACATTACTTATTGCACCTCTCGTGGTGGTTGCATCAAGTACTTATATACCAAACGTAGTACATATTCTGCCTTTGTTCATTAACATGCATCACGGGTAGACAACTTTAAGGAACTTCTTTTGATGAGGTATTGACATAGTTTAGTTGACCTCTAGGTCTAGATCCATACCTCTTTTTTTTATGCTTGGTAGCAATATCTTGCAAAATAGCTTTTCTTGCCACACATGTAGCACCCATTTGCATTAACGTTTCTGAAATAGGATGATATGGCTTCTCTTCCTCTTTCTCTACCTTTGGCCTCTTTGAGTTGAGCCATCATTGCTTTGTACTTGGTGCTTGATGAGTTTTGTTCTTTGTTAACCATTCCTTTTCCTGTGCTTGAGCCTCCCGCTTCTATCTCTACCTCTTAAGTTACGTGCATCCAATTTTTGGGGTTCATTTCCCTTTGACATTCATCCACCAATATTTTTTTCTTATATAATCATCAATGCTACAAGCTTCTCAAAGATCACTAATTTTTCCATAAAATATAATGAATTCACGAAGGCCTTCCCCTCTGCCCCCCACACGCACACACAAAAACTCATAGTATGAAAGCATTAAAATAATCTCCCATAACGCCAATTCAGGAAAAATTCTTAGTTTACTTGCATTACATTACACTTAATAGAGGCCATGAAGTTTTACTATTCTGTGCAAAAATATTACTCTAAACTCATCTCCATTTCCTAATGTAAACATAATCAAACCCTCCAAAAATCTAAGCAGCGACACTCATTATGACGTTGTCTCCTCTTTAGACTGCTTGTTTACACGAGTCTAATTCTATCAATATTGTATGTAATGCGGTTTGAAGTAGATCCACTTGAGTTCTTAATTAGACTCTAAAGTGTGTAAATTATACGAGCTCCATCAATGACACCCACAACTGCTCCAAACTTTTCACTCTGAATGGTCTTTCTGAGGTTAAGTGTACTTGAGCGATGTGGCGAGAAAAGAACATTGTTTGTATTCAGCATTATATATTATCCTTTGCATATGTAGACACACACATAATATGAAGGTCCCTCTTATTATATTCTTTCAAGCGAACGAAGGAGATACTCTAAACGAATACAGAGCTGGAGAAGATTCTAGTGACACACATTATAACATTCTCTCCCCTTTTGGAAACGGTGTTGCCCTCCTAAACGAATATAGAAAGAGCATGAATCTCATGATCTATATGCTACATTTGTCTTCTTCTGCTTCTATTGTATCATTCCCTACTTTTGTAGTGTAGAATGTGATATGATAGAGAGAGACATGCTTCTATTGTATCATTCCCTACTTTTGTAGTGTAGAATGTGATATGATAGAGAGAGACAGAGACAGAAACATTCAGATGCGTATGTAAGTACGTGTAGTCCTATCCACATCATCTTCAAATGGTGCTTACGTTCTCTTCTCATAGAGCGGGCCTCTCTCTCTCTCTCTAAATTCAAAGATTTATTTTCAATTCAAAGATTTATTTTCCATCAATATATAGTCGTTATATGATTTAAGCTAAAGTGGTTTTTTTCTTCTTCTTCTTTTCAACTTACCGAGCACTATATAAATGGACATAGCTATGCTTTTTCCCTATTTTTTATGTCTCTATAATGCTGCATAGTACATATCTTATATGTATTATCTGTATACTAGCTGTTGTAGCGATGCAAAAACACAATTCTCAATTGATATTGCAACAGAAAATGTTAGATAAATGAAAAAGTGACATTTCTCAAAACTGAACGTTGAAAGCAACATTAAGGGTTCAGATGAACGTTGAGAGCAACATCAAGGGTTCAGACGTAGCAACTCAAATCCTTCTCTATTCATCAAAAGTGATCACAATGAGGTTATCTATCTAGGTGTATATGTAGATGAAATAGTTGAGACAGGTGATGATCTGAATTGCATTCAAAGGATCAAGAGACATATACAAGAGGAGTTCAAAATCAATTATTTGTGTGAGCTCACATTCTTCCTAGGTAAGCAACTCATAAACATAGATGAAGGATTGTATTTGAATCAGAGGAGATACATTCAGGATCTGCTTCTTAAGTTGAAAATGGAGAACACTAAACGTGCAGGTACACCTTTGGACATGAATCATTAACTTTGTGTTTATGAAGGTGAGAAAATTGAAGACATTAGAGGGTATCAAAGCTTGATGTATAGCTTGATATTTGCTACTCATACAAGGACAGTCTCATCTGGTGTAGGAGTGCTATGCCATTTCATGCACTCGCCAAGAAAACCACACATGGATTTAGCTAAGAGAGTACTTAAGTACCTCAAAGTTACAATCAATGAAAGTATATTCTATTCTTACTCTGCAGATTTCAATTTAAAAATTTTTGAGATCCACATTGGGCAAGAACTAAGGATGATAGAAGAAGTAGCTTTGGTTAATTAGCATTTGAAAGTTGAAATCTAGTGTCATGGAGTTCCAAGAAGAAACCAATAGTTGCTTTATGCTCAACTGAAGCAGAATAAAGAGGTTTGACCATAATAACTCAAGAGGCAAAGGATAGTCCATGTATACTTCTTCTTGCAACTCACCATATAAAATGGCATTCTTCACATCCATTTGATGCATAATCCATCGTTTTGTTGTAGCCAATGCGACAATTGCTCAAACAATAGCCATTTTAGATATAGGGCTGAATATTTCTTCATAGTCAGTAACATATTTTTGCCCATATCCTTTTGCTACCAATCGTGATTTATTCCTGCTTATGCTACCATCAACATTGTCCTCCTTGTAAACCCACTTGCAGCCTATGGGTTTCTTTCCTTGTGGCAATGGAACCAGCTTCCATGTTTCATTTCCATAAAGTGCAACCATCTCCATAACCATAGCTTTCTCCCAATTTGCATTTCCAATTGCATCTTCAAAACACGAAGATTCCCCATCTTGTATTAATTACCTTGGTCATGTGGGCACAATGATTAGCCATGTAACTATCATATTTCAATCATTGCATGAAATTCTGCATCCTCCTAGATCTTCTTGGTCCTCATCACTTCTCCTTGTATCAACTGCATCTGCCCCTCTTACTCATGGAGTCTTCATAGATGATAGTTCAAGTTCCTCATCAAGGCTCTTTTCTACACCATTTGAATCTCCATCAATGTCTTCAAAACATGTAGATGTTTTGCTACTAGTAGAAATTTTTACTTTACCTTTCTTGGATGTAGTCGATGAATTTGTTCGACTAAAATTTCTATGCAATCTTCCACTCCATGGATTTGAGTTGGAACTATTTCTTGGGGACACTTCCAGTCCACTCATTCTGCACTTGATTTTTCCACATTTCTTTTTTCATGTGAGTCTAGATTAACTCCTTCTTTGGCATCTACATAGAAGCTTGACATTTCATCAAACACCACATCTCTACTTACCTTCACTTATCATGTGAGTGGGTTATAGCATTTATATCCCTTTTGCTCAAGGGAGTACCCAATGAAGATACATTTTTCTGATTTTGGACCTACATCTTGCCATATAAACCTCTTTTATAAGGGTTTCTTTCACACTTGGCCTTTAAAAAAAGGGATTTCATAAGCAAGAACCGGTAAAATAAAAAATCACTCAAAATTTGAGACCTTTTAAAATACGGGCATCAAATTGAAATGGCCGATTGTTGCCAATGTTAACAGGTACAATTACACTATAAGGGTAGTTTTCATGAGCACTGCCCTACTGTAATACACACGACTAGAGATACAGAGAGAGAGAGAGGACAATACTTCGTTCGACTGCACGTATGCTATCCAAGCAACTTCAGCTAAAGAAATGGTAACAGATGATGAAATGGAAACAGAGGATTTAGTGTTTTCTGCATATACGGAGGCAAATGGAAACAGAAGCAGAAATAGGCGACAGAGTGAGTAAAGTGAAGATGGAGCGAAAGATGGAAGTTTTTCAGGTGCGTCGAGGTAAACTTGAGTGCTAAAGAAAACAATCGAAAGTACGTATATTCTCCATCTGGAAAGAGCACAGCAGATGGTTGGTCTTCC
Source organism: Ceratopteris richardii (assembly GCA_020310875.1). Taxonomy (NCBI): domain Eukaryota; kingdom Viridiplantae; phylum Streptophyta; class Polypodiopsida; order Polypodiales; family Pteridaceae; genus Ceratopteris; species Ceratopteris richardii. The sequence goes on from CM035415.1 coordinate 40,651,145, forward strand.
ATATTTTAATTTTATACAGTACGTATAATTAATTATACATCTCGTTTGATTGGATAACTATTTTTGTGGTCCAAGAGTTTCACTTTTTTTTTTTACCAAAAAAAGTTTTGTCCTTGAGTAGATAACATGGAAAATCCACCAAAATTAAAACTATTGAATTCTTTGAGGAATTTCTTGACTGTAATAGCGTAAGAGTATACTTGGACTATTCTTGTATTGTTTCATGGTTAGTTTGGACTCCATAAAGAGGCATAAAGTTTGTATCTTTTTTCGCAATCACATACAAGAACAATTTTACTTTTCATTATGCCCATCACCAGTCTTATCTTCCAATCTATGAAATCTTCTATTGATTGGATACCAAAAGAAGACGAAAGTGATCTTCAATAAACTGGGTTTCATGTCTAAAATTAGTAAGCAAGACATAAAAGTAAAAAGATTATCATGAACAGTTAAATGTAATCATAAAAAGATTATCATGTTGCAGCTATTTTATATGATTCAAAGACAAGACCAAATAACTCTAATAAGAGAAAACAATCACACATACGCACGCGCGCACACACACACACACACATACATATATATATATATATATATATATATATATATATATATATATATATATATATATATATATATATATATATATATATATATATTTATATATATGTGTGTGTATGTATGTATGTATGTTATTATGTATGTATATATGTAAGTTGTATGTATGTATGTATATATTATATGTATGTATGTGTTTGTGTATATGTATGTAGGTATGTATGTATAGTTGATTGAAAGGCGTGCTTCAAATAGGAATCAGTTTCAAAAGGATCATGGGCATTGACCAATCGAATCAAGGCCAAAATATATGAGCGAAAACCTCCTTACCTTCCAATTCAAGTCTGACCTATCCAATATACCAATGTTTCATTTTGTAGTGAAAGTTACTCCTAAGCTTAGGGTGCACTTTTATAGGTATTGAAAAAGGACACGAAGGGATCAAGAAGATTAGTTCCATGCCTTTCTTTTGATTCCTTTGTGTCATTCTCAGTTCTATTTAAGTTAGGAAAGCAATCCCACCACTAAAGGTGCCCCATCGCCTACTTGGATTCGAACTTTGAGTTACTATATCTCTCTACTTGGTTAGGCATGCGTAGATTGTCTAGCTTCGAGTTGCATTGAAGTGTTTGTCCTAGACTATTCCTGCAATTGTTTTGATTCAACTTAATTTAGTATCCTAAATAGTCCTTCTAACTTGACAAAGAACGTGAAAAATATTCCAAATTTAGTTATCCTCTTAACTTGACAAAGAACGTGAAAAATATTCCAAATACGTATCATATGTTACTGATAAGTTTTGACAAAGACCTAGTTAGAAAAACATTGTTGGTGGCATCCGTTCTCCTAATCTAGGCATCCACTGTAGATCGCTGCTTTTGAATAGGGCTGAGATAGTCCTATACGCATGCAAAAGGTTAAAGAAATTCTATGTGGAAATTTCTAGAAAGCTTAATTTGAGTTTGTATAGGTGTTTCTAACATGCCATACAGGGGTCACATTCCCTTTAAACTACATTGGCAGATTGGAATCGCTAAAAACACTCGTATCACAAAAAATAGAAATCATGAAGATTTTGAAGATAGAAAAAAAAGGGAAACTAAAATATTACGACCATTGAAGCAAGAGGAAGCTTCTACAAATTCAAGGAAAAGGCACATATATTAAAACAAACTACATCCAAGCAGGAGAAAGGCATGAAAGTAATGTTTTCCACATTACTCGAAAAATGAACCCTGCATGGGCCTTTTAGATTACAAAGTGATTAGTGATGGGCCAATGATAGGAGGGTGGTGGATAGAGTCTAGTCCATTAATCATCTAGGCTAAGCATATTCTTCCCTTGGTTTGGGCCAATCAAAAACCACAAAAACATTCTTAAACTCGTGGTTTTGTCTATCAAGTAGTTTTTGAAAGATAGGGATTCAAAGAGAACCCCTGGATGCCATTCAAGTTTCAATGCTTGAGATCATTTCAATGCTCACATCCAATGACTATGGTTCCTCATCAAAGAGGAAAAGGCACATTAGATTACAACCTTTGGATTTTGAAAGAATCTAATGGCTATGATGTCATCCCTACGTGGATCTCGAAGGACTAGTGCAAGTATCTTGGGTTTGAATCTCCACCTCCAATCTTCAAGAGATCTGATGGCTAGATTTCCATGCGGAGTTCGATATTTTGATCTCTCTCTTTGTAGGAATGTTCCTATTTTGTCCTTTATTGCCAGAGTGTGTGCTCTTGTTTTGTCCTTTAGTTCCCAAGTTTTTCATTTGATCATGGCCCTCCAATCAAGAGATATAAGAGCTACAAATGCACATGAATTCCCTCTTGGACTTTACGCATTATTTTAGTGTACAATATCACTAGTGGTTTTTCCCAACCTCTTAATCCCCCTAATTAACCATTTTAATTCATTAGGAATCCTTACAAGGGCATGTAAGGTTCACTTTTTCCCCTAATGAGGGAAAGATATTTAGAAGGTTAAATGTTAAGAAGCTTCTTGGAAAAAGGAAATGGTAGAATTTGCTAGCCAAGTAGAAAAGTTGGAAAAGAAAAGCTATCAACCTTTGGATATTTAGGGTTCCAAGTTCCTATTTTGGGAAATGCTTGTGAGATTAAGTGGAATATAACCAAAGTGAGGACATGGAGATAGCCTTGCCAATGATCAAATGACAGCATATAGATAATGGAATGAGAGGCATAAGAGAATAATCAATAGTGTGATTGTCCATATTCAGATCATTGATACAAGTACGAATGTTTGGGACATCTTGAAAGGTTGTACTTCGTGAGTAGAAAATAAAGAAATTTAAAACTAAAACCTTAGCTAACACATTACTAAGATTAAAATAGAAATCTAAATCAATCATTATATAATAAAGATTAAATAGATTATATATCCTCTTGGGTCCCTTAGGTATTACATAGAGGATGATGACATAGTGTCACCTACCTTCAATGGTCTAAAAGATGATTAAAATTTGATGGAATTCTCCACTTTATTATATGTATGGGATTCATTGCCTAACATTAGGAAACTTATATCCTTAATGGTTACTAAAGGAATGAACATTTCACAAGGGAAATTCAGGTCAACCATTTGAAAGCATTCTATGCATGAGACTCAAGAGCCAAATGTAGAAGAGGTGGGTCAATGAGAAGAAAAAGAAGGTTTGGCCAAGCTTAAATATTTTCAAGAAATAAAGGGCAAAAAATTAATGTTCATGTCAAACTGTAAGAGGTAGAACAAGATGAAGAGGAGCAAGATAAGGTTATTCAAGATACAAAACTAGCGGTTGTGGCCACATATATGGCAAGCAAGCCAACATTGCAATGTGATGCTATCAAGTACCAAATAAAGGGTAAAATAAGAGGTATGGATTAATTTTTTGAATTCAATGAAAATTATCATAATTATTCATCAATATTTTATTATGAAAATATATTACCAACAATGCATGCTAGTGATCAAAGGTAAAAGGGAAATAATGTTTCATATGTAGTGGATTAAACCAACACGTGAGGTGCAAAAAGGAATGACTTAAACATTTTCATGAAATATTAGAAAATGGATAGTTGGAGAAAAAAATATGAACCTTGTCATCAAATAGAGATTTTTTTTTTCGGACACAAGTCAAAAGAGTACCTACAAAGAGGATATGCTCCATCTACCAAGTATCATTTCAATTGGGAAAATGGCAAAAAGAGGATACTCGATCAAGGTGAATGAGAAAGGTTTCTTTGTGAAGACCCTATGGAAAGCAAAAATTTAATTGGGAAAGGGAATAAGAAAGTAAAGCAAGTTTCTCTTTAGGAAAACCCTAATCAAGTATGTGCATCTTATTTTCGTTACATGAGTCTAGGAAGATTATAGTGTTGAGTCTATGGCATAAAATAATAGGTCACATGAATGTTAAAATGATGACCAAATTGCGATGGAAAAGCAAAAGTCATCCATTTGAGCTCATCTATAAATATTTTTGAGGATCAACCAAGGGTCTATAATTGGAGGGACGTTAATACTTTGTCACAGAGGAGGAGAGAATGGCATGTCCTTCCACTCAGTGCAAGTATCAAATTTATCAAAAGTGATGGATTTGTATTGAACATGTTAGAGAATATGGATCCTTTGATAAAAATCGACTATAAAACCTACACTACCATTTGCATGGTCGCCCTAGTGAGCAAGTGGACCCAAATGTCATTGCACCAGTATCCTCTTGTGGACAGAAGAGAATGAAGAGAGAGGTAGAAGTACAAGGTACTTGTGGCATTACACAAAGTGAACACTGAAGAAATGCTCAAAGCGTTTTATGAGATGGATGAAGATCACGATGGTCGAGAAGATGTCATGGGTTTCATGGACATGGAAGAATTTCCACGATTAAAAGCCGATGAAGAATACTAGAACATGCGAAGACTAGCCTATTTACCACTGTACACAAGGGCAAAGATATGTGTACGACGTATATTACTCGTGATGCTCAATCTTCAATCCATTTATAAATGTTCAGATAGTAGTGTCTTTGAATTTTTCAGGTAAGTGGATTTGAAATAAACTTTCATTGTTGTATCAAAATAACTTTATTTACTAATATTGTTCGAATTGTTTATTGCATGCTTCTTAAAGATCATTTTTTGCCAAATGGCAATAATGTGCCTCCAACAAGTGGAGACACAAAAATACTTTTACAATGTGTTGGAATGGACTACACCAAGATTCATGCTTTTCTCAAAATCCATAGCTGAGTTAATGTCATGGCATGTAAAGAGCATGTCTACAAATTGTCTAATATGAGTGCTTGATGACTCTGATGCTTGGAAACACATAGATAGTAAGTGGCCAGAGTTTGCCATTGAGCCTCTGAACTATCATCCTTGGGTGCTTTGTAAGATGGAAGAGCCTCTTAGAGCACTTCATAAAGACATTAAAAGGGTTTTTTTGTCACAGATCACATCTAAAGGATAGTATGGTAGAGGGATGGCTTGTACAAGAGTCTCTTGTATTCATAACAGAGTTTTTACACATGTTAGATGTAGAAATGTCTCGTTTATGGAGCGATGATGAAGATCTTCATCTCGTAGGTGATGAACCTCAAGGTAAAGGGGTGCAAAGAAAAATGGATGTAGCTTTTAGAGAGAAGGCAATGAAGTTTTGCATCGTTAACTCTGAGGCTATGTAGAAGTGGTTAGAGAGGTATGAGCTTGCCAAGAAAACAAATGCAAAGGAAAGATCTTAGTTTCAAAAGAATCATTCCACTCGCTTTTTACCTCTTGCAATAGGTCTTGGACCTCTTCCACCCTTTCCAATGAGTAGATGGCTAGATGCATCGGTTTCACAAGCAAAGTTAGCAGGTGAAGATATCTCTGAAGAAGAGGAGGAACTCAAAAAGGGGTGTGATTGGGAGTATTCTGAATATGGTGCACTATGGTCTCATTAATGATACTTTTGGATCACATGAATCGATGAAAATAGGTCTACTTTAAATAGTGGGGTGATGGTGAACATTTTCCAAAAAAGTAGAGCTACTACAAGAGATGATAATGCTCAAGAAGGCCAGCTTGATTATTGTGGAGTGATCCAAGATATTTTGAAGCTATCCTTCAAGAAGTTTGATTACTTTGTGTTTTATGTGAAATGGTTCAAAGTAGTAACCTATGGAAGAAATGCAAGAGTGAGGCGGGATAAGAGTAGTTTGCTTCAAGTAGACTCCACAAAGCTATGGATAGATGACATAGATACATTTGTACTTCCCAAAAACTATGAGCAAGTCATTTTTATGCCAAATTAGAAAGAACCAGAGTCGCTATTTGTTTTACAAGTCTCCCCACATAGTAGACAAATTTGTGAGAACATAGACATGAAATTTCATCTATAGTAGAATCTGATATTCATTCCATAGTCGAGGAGGAAGAGATCATTGTCCAAGATGAAGAGGTCTTTGAAGAAGACGAGATGCACAATGAAGTAACAGACAATATGTTGTATGAGAATGATGATCAACAAGGAGCTAGCATACCAAGAGATCTAGAAGTTGCCAGTGCAGAGATAGATATCCTTTGTGCATCAAATCTCCAAGAGGATGTTAGAATAGAGGATTTCAAAAGAAAACACTTGTATGTACTAATTTGTGTTTATTTTGCTACGTTCTTTTGTACACTATTAATTTTCTATATTACCATTATTATGGTATGCTAATTATTTGAGTTTTTTGTTGCAAAGCACGATGGGAGACAGTCCTCTGGTCACTCTGCATTCCATGAAAGAGGAGCATTTCTTAGAGTTTATATCTTAGGTAGCTCTCACTTATATGGCCACTGTATCATAGTACTGGATTGTTTGTGGTAGCACTCCCCCTCGTCTCCCTCCTACCGGCCTCACTCCAATCGGCGACACTCACATGGGTGGGGCTAGTCCCACTAGAGGTTCTCTTGGCTTTATGACTTCACCATGATCGCCTTCTCAGCCATCCCCTAGTGGATCCAGTAGTCAATGTATGCATTCGACACCTCTGTGTGATACAAGTGTTGTCCTGTCTCTTTGGTCGAGGTCTTGCTATAGAGGAGGAGGTTCCAAAAGTGGATCTATAGGTGGATCTAGAGGAGGAGAATGTTGTGGAGATAGTGCAATAGACATTGTGTCTCCCACTTCTACTCTTAGAGTGAGTACCTCAGATGCACGTATGCCACATGGTACGCCACACAGTACACCACGTACACCTTGGGGTGCTCATGAACATGACAACTCCAAGGTGTATAGTATACGTGATGGAGCTCAAGTGATGGATGCAACCGGAAAGGCCATGTGGTAGTGCATATGACAACTTTGCTCCATTCAATTTGGAAACTCTATCATGTTGAAATGGGGTAAACAAGATAAAGATCCTAAAAATTATACCACAGAGATGATCTATCAGGAGTATTGGCTAGCATCTGGGCATCTTATTGATAGCTTAGAGTGGATTCAGCACACCACAAGTGAGGTGATATCCCATCAATGATCTGAGGCTTGTGATGCTTTCAGAGTAGGCTTATCAAAGCATGTATGGTTAGATGTTGAGGAGTGGAATATGATTAACGATGAGCAGCAATAGACTCTTGACTGATATCGCCAACACGAGATGCAGTAGCCACATGTCTAGATACAGTCCGATTGTCACATTTGGGTAGCATTAGATATGACACTATGCATCACAAGTTTTTAAGTATCATTTTGATTATTGAATTTGCTTCTATTAAGCATGCCATGTATGCTCATCTAATGTTTTGCATATTTGTTGCACGAGTTGGCAGTGGCTCGTCCTCTGACATGACCCAAGGAGGCTTATGGATGTCATCATGGATTGGTTGCATAGTTGGAGGACTTGGAGGGATGCGGTGTGGTCATTTCATGGTAGCATCAATGATGAGATAAGCTTATAAACTTGATTTGGTGTTTTTAGTTGTTGTTTATAAATATCATGTCAATTTGTCTCATTTCATGAATGTGCTTTGTTGTAGGACTGCAGATATAGATGTTTTGGTCCCTTTGGGCATGTGTATGGCAGTGATGTGCCACAATTTTTTATTTGGCTCATATACGATAGTGGTGTGCCAAAACTTTGTATTTGGTTCCTATATGGCAGTGCTTTGCTAAATTTTGTATTTGGCTCATATATGGTGGTGGTTTGCCACACTTTTGTACATGGTTCATTTATGGAATATATATCTATTTTGTAAATGATTGATAAATTATGGGATATTTCTTTTGTACATGGTTCATGGTTCATTCTGCTCATCCCTTTTGTGTCCAAAAATGTTTTGCTTTATCAAATCATGTTTTGGTTGCCAGTCATCTAAACAGTAGATCCACAACCACTAGAGTACATGTCACATGTACTCATTTTTTTTTGGGTAGAGTGTATTGTCTTTTGCTACACAACAACATGGTAATGTTGTTGCAGCAAGACACAACACACTCTGCCCAGAAAAAGATTTGCGGATATGGTCGTCAGTATAGGCACCGATATGAGCGTAGGTATGCCTAGGCGCATACCGATGCTTATATCAGCACTTTTGCCTAGGGGATCATCGATGCTTATACGGACACTTATATCGATGGCTATATTGATGCCTATACCAATGCTTATACTGGTGTTTTGGTACTGATGCCTATGCGAAAGCTTACATCAGCGTCGGGGAAAACTGGTGCCCATGTATTTGTGTCAGTAGAAGCCCCACTATACCCCTCATATGTTGTATTATATATGCCTATAACCCTAACATCTCACTTATCTTTTCACATTTTACTTAGTAATACATTTTCTCTTGTCTTGTTCTTAAAGCTTCTTCTTATTGCTTGTGCTATTCATGTGCTTCTCCAGATCTCAAACGCCAACACAATTAGTGACTACATATTAAAGATCAGGGATCTTGTATATGCTCTTGGGTCATAGGTCTCACATAGAGGATGAAGAATGTTGTGGAACATACATTAATATTTTTAAGAAATAAAAGCAAGTGGAAGGCCTTCATGAATCTATTGTATTTTATGAAATCACTAGTTTTCTTTCAGAATCTTGTAGCATTGATGGTTATGAAAGAAACAAATATTGGAAAAGGAATATCAAAGGGAAATGAATCCCAAGTATTGTATGGATGCGAGTCAAGATGTAGAGGTAGAAGCTTGAAAAGGAATGTTTAGACAAGGAAAAAGCTCATCAAGCAACGAAGTACAAAGAAACAATAGCTCGCCTCAAGGGGCATAAGGTATAGAAAAAGGAAGAAGAGCCATGGGAGGCTGTGTGAAGAACGATAGTGGAGATGGGTGCTACACGCGTGGCAAGCAAAGTTTTTTTTGCAAGATATTGCTACTAAGAATCAAAACAAAGACAAAATTAGAGCTATGGATCAAGACATAGAGGTCACGTAAGTACACCAATTCCTCCTCAAAATATGATCTTGGAATGTTTTGGGCCATGATGCATTTTAATTAACAAATGGATAAGATAGACAATGCTTGGTATATAGATATTGGATGAAACCAACACCTGAGCTACAATAAGGAATGTCTTTTAAATTTACATGAATTTATAGCTAGGGGTTTGTGGTGATAGGGTATGAAACCCTTTATTATATTACTCATGTTAATAATGTGACCTTAGACACAAATCAATGAGGAAGAGTTTTCAAGGATGTGTGCAATGTACCCAAAACAACCAATAACCTTATCACCATTGGAAATATCATAGAGAGGGGTATCATGTCCAGTGGAATGAAAAGGGATGTATTATTGTGAGTGGATGATGGAAAACTCATAGGCAATAGAAGGAACGTTTCTTCACACTTGAGGTAAGCCCTAATCAAGCATATACTTCATACTTTTGTTATAGTTGTAGGTAGATGGTGCAAGAGGATAGACCGTATAAATTTCAAAGGGATGTAAGACATGAAGCATAAGAGGCTTGTAGAGGCTCAACAAAATTTATCCTCCTAAACATGACGCATTTGTTAGAATATTTCTGATTTGCTAAGCAAAGATGAATTTCCGTCAAGAATAACACCTACATTAGCAATAGTCCATCAAAGATTTTGCACAACAATGTCCTGCATAGCATGTGTATTTCATATGCCTTTACAAAGTTTGAATACATCCAGAAGACATCATTTGAATGTAACAAGAAAAATTCTTAGCTATACAGAGAAACTAGTTAATTAATAATGTTTATATGCTTATGAAGATCCCTTGGATGCTCAAGGGTTAAGTGATGAAGATTGATCTTGTTCAAACAAGTATATAAAGAAGGACATGAAGATATGTGTTTATGCTAGCATAAGAAATCATGTTTTGGAGCTCCAAGTAGAAACCCAAGATTAAATTATTGTCTATAGATGTTGAGAACAAGTTTAACGCTTAGATAGATATGAAAGAATAATGCTTAAAAAGTTATTCAAGGAATCGGATGCGCAAGTAAAGGAGTTTCCATTCCATGGTGAGCTATCTACAAATAGAGTGTTTCATTATTGGAGTAAGCACAAGCACATTGAGGTACAATACCCCTTTCTTAGGGAAAAGTATGCTTGATAAAGATTTTGATATAAACTATGTAAACAATAAGGTGTAGGCTGAATATATTTTGGCTAAGGTTTTAGATTCCAACAAGTTCTCAATGATTAAGGATGGCATTAACATCAATGGTGAAGGCTAATGCATATTTAACAATCATGATCTTTAGGAAAATTGATGGTTCAATTCATAACCAACTTAATGTTCTAGATATTTTATATATATCCAATAGAAACCTCCATTAGACGAATCTTTCTCTTGAACTTTTGACACCTCTTCATCTTTCTCTTCCTCTTCCTCTTGAGTTTCTTGATTCACTTGTAAGTCATAAGTTTATTTGGATGTTTTAATTTGAATTATTACATCTCCTCTTTTTTTGTACAACCATTCATCCTTTTCCTCTTAATTTACTTGCAAATAAAAATTGGATAAATTTCCCTTTGATTGGCATCATCCTTTCTTATTTATGTAGTGAACATTAATGTTATCTACTTCTAAAAGTATGTTCCCAATCCGGACACAGAAAGACATGCTACTTTGATGTCTTCCTTTATAGGGTGAGTTATCGATGTTCTTGAGAAGGATGTCTTGTACTAGGTTAAGCTCCAACTTGATCTGACAGATTTTCAAGACATGTTTAGCTTCTTGTGGTCAAACCTCTAGTTAGGTGTAGATTCACAAAAAGCTAGAGTTAATAGAAGCAATCTAATATAGAATAACATAAACATGATGGGCCACCCATACCTCTTGAAATGCATGGATTTAGTTGTATCATATCTCTATCCAATGGTTCTTATCTTCATGTTGCAAGTTATTATTAGGAAATCTCCCTAGTTCCATGCCAATTTTTCTCCCTCCCCCAATTTAGTAGGAGATATGTGATACGTGGAACATAGGCTTTTCTCCATCTCCAATCCAGCCAAGTGTTGGAGGTTGGCAATTTAGAAGATGCAACATATCTTGTACAAGACTAAGAAGGACCTCCAAAATGTTCATGATGCTAGAAGGGAAAATTATTACAAGAGGCTGTGGCATCTTGAGATTGAGTTCAACAAAGGCCAATCCCATCTCTGGTCTACACTTTTGAATATCAAAATCATGCTAAGATACAAATAGAACTTTCAAAGAAAGAATCTTCTGATTTAGTTTAAAGACGTGTGGGCAGGGAAAGCGAACAAATTGACTTAAGATATTTGCATATTCCTAAGAAAAAAAGTATAAGGAAATGATCCGTTACATGATTGGTATCCATGGTGTGGAGTACAATACAAAAAAGAATATAAAATAGAGCACTTATTTTCAACCATTTCATTGAGCTTCTATAGTGACAATCAAAATAATTATGAGAAATGTGCTTCCTCTTCTTTATTCTCCTATCTTTGAGATGAAGATTTTGAAAGTGATTGATTTGCTTCCCAGTGGTAATAGGGCAAGGCTAGATTGTCTCACCTATGAATTCTTCAAGAACTTGAAATAGGTGGTTGTTACTCCATTCAATTTGGTTTGGCATGAGGCCATGAATTTTGGCATAAATCCTAACTATCTTAATGAAAGATTAAATAAACTTATTTACAAAAAAGAACGTAGAAGTGGATTAGAAAATTGAGAGCCTATTATGGTGTTACATTCTTTTTTCAATATCTTCACTAGGTTTCTTACTAATAGCATTGATTGCCACCTAGGCATTTTTTTAATATAAAGGAAGTTCGGCAATAGCCTACTCTCCCGGACTTGAATTAAATTAAGAAACAAAGGTACAATAGAAGGGGACTAGTGCCCACGGGACCCCCCAAATCCCACAAAGCAGGGGAAGCTCGATTGAATCCTAGGTTGCATTACAAAGAAGGTTGATCACCCTCTCGTCGCCCTCATGCGGGGCCCACTTGGGTTTGAGCTTGTTGTTAATCAACAGGAGGACCTGATGGTGCCTGAAGGGGGGGGATTTCTTACTGTTGACAATCCTTTTGCCAAGGAGGAATAGTGACTTCTCTATCGACCACTCCCTGGGGGGATCACCGAAGTTGAGAGCACACCTCTCCCGCCAAATTTTCCACAGGACTTCTCCTCTGATAGCGTTCCAGAGTGCCGCAGAGCAGCCAATCGCTTCTCCCAAAAGGACTTGTTTCCAACTAAGCTGTTTCTGTAGTCTGATTTTCATTCCAACCGTCTGCCAGATTTTGTGGGAGTTGGGGCAGGTAAGGAAGATGTGTGGGACATCTTCGATAGCACGGTGGCAGCGTTTGCACCAAGGAGGGAAACCACAAAGTTTGCTTGCCTTATGGTTGGTCCAAATTCCCCGATGAAGAATTTGCCATAAGAGGACAGACTTCTTAATCTCTATGAGTGGGTGCCAGATACTCATGAATTTCATGTCCCACCGAAGCCGCGTCCAAGATAGGCACCACTTCTTGTTGAGGCTGATCTGGAGGTCAGTCGTTTCTTTGATGTTCGGGATTTTGAGTAGGCTATTTCCATTGTGCCATTTGAGACCACGCGCGTTCGCTGAGTCGTGTCCCATGAGAAGGCGAGTCTTGTGACGATCCCAAGCGAGGCATCTGCTTTGCAAGGTGTTCCATTCTTCGTAGGAGATGTTTATGCGAGGGTCAATATCCTCGAAGTTGATCCAGCTGTTGGTGTCCTGTTTCCAGAGGTGTTTCCATTTTTTGAATCCTTTGTTCCATAGCTTCTTGGCATTTTGAATGTTCCACGACTCCACACTCCGGATGCCATGTATCGGAAACCAGATAGAGTCGTTTTGTCTGATTCCGGCCGCCCACCACCAGTCTTCACTAATTCTTGTGAAGCTTTTGACTTTGTTCCAGCCCTTCCAAAGGGAGCACACGAGGTTGGAGCCTTTCGGGAAGACGGGGATCGGGGAGAATAGCAGGGTCATGATGTCGAGATTCTTCCAGTTCGGGCACCCCATGAGGGCCAATTCATGCTTGTTTCTGAAGATCAGCTTGGCCCACGAGGCTTCCCTATTGCACCAAGCCTTAATCATCCATTTGGCTGCCAGTTTGTTGGCCATACCCCCAATGTCGAGGATTCCCAGCCCCCCGCTATCTCTAGGGCTAGTGCAGATGGCCCATTTGATTTTAGGCACCCCCCTTCTGTTATGGTCGCCCGTCCACAGAAAGTTTCTACAAATACTATTCAGTTTGGACAGGCCTTGCTCGTTTGGTCTCCAGCATGAAAGGAAATAGATGGTAGAAGAGAGGAGGAATGTGTTGATAACCATCGCACGTCCAGCGAGATTGATTTGCATACCTTTCCAATAGTTAAGCTTGTTTTCAAGTTTGGCAAGCACCCAGTGCCATCTCTGCTCCATAGAGACGCCAAACCCCAAGGGGATTCCAAGAAGTCGAAGGATTTGGCCCTGCGGAATGATTTGACAGCCATGATCAATGAGAAGGCCAGGGTGATGTCCCACAATAGCCCTGAAGGCGGTCTTAGAGTGGTTGATTTTGGATCCAGAGGCCTCACAGAAGGTAGCAAGACACCTCCAGAAAGTCTCCAGGCTAGTATTATCATTGTGCACGAACGCGTTCATATCATCAGCAAACAGTCTCATGATGATTTGACCGTGGTCTTGAGGCAGCCGAAGGCCTTTGATATTGCCAGCCTCAACATGATGTGCCACTAGTCTGCTCAGCCCCTCAGTGGCGACAGCAAAAAGAAGGGGGGCCAGAGGGCACCCTTGTCTAATAGACCTTTTAAGATGGATCACCTTCTAAAGTTTGCCGTTAACGTTAATTTGGGTCGTTGCGTTTCCGAGAAGGGTAGCGATCATCTTGGTGAATTTCTGGCTACATCCGAGATCTTGGAGCGACTGCAGAATATAGTCCCATTCTAGCCTGTCATAGGCTTTGTCAAAATCGATCTTGAGGAAGACCACATCTTGATTAGACTCATTTGCGAATTGAATACCTTCCCAAATATCCATAATGGTTTCCAGGATAGACCTGCCTTTGATGAAACCTTTTTGGTCCTCACTAAGCCAAGATCTCAGGTGGCACGAGAGTCTGTTGGCGATGACTTTGGCGATGATTTTGTATCCTGTTTGGAGCATCGTAATAGGCCGCCAGTTCTCGATTCTGTTCTTTTCCCCCTTCTTGTGAATCAACTTGATAATTCCATTATTTAGACAAGAAGGAAGAGCACCAAACTTTAGCGCTTCTTGCCAAACCATCCGAAGGGGAGTGGCAACCACCAGCTTGAAGGTTTTGAAGAACTCGTTAGTGAGTCCATCGGGTCCCGGGCTTTTACCGAGAGGGAGGGCATCAATGACCTCAATGATTTCTGATTCAGAGATAGGAGCATGGAGCAGGGAGTGGAGGTTGGGTGGAATCCTCCGGGGGGAAACCCTAGAGATGGCAGCCATACATTCCCTTCTATGGAGGGAGAGGGGGTTCGCGGTTCCCAGGAGTCTCGTGAAATGCCCCTCGATGATGCCAAAATTATCTTCTTCTGAATTGCATACATTGCCGAGAGGATCTAGCAGTAGGGGGATCGACTCTCTGTTGTGTTTCCTTTTAAGGATACGGCACATTTCTTTGGTGGGTTTGTCGGCTTTGCCAGCCCACCACGCCTTGAAGAAGATTTGCAAGTTTTTCCTTTGTAATTCTTCCTCGTATCTCAGCGCTGCTCTGATTTTTCGGAGACCTTTCTGGGCTTGGTGTTTTCCTTTGTTCACTTCCTCCTCGAGCCGCCAGAGTCTGTGGTAGAGAGCTGCCCTGCGAGCCCGCCGCACAGTCTCGAGCATCTTCTTAGTTCTAATCATGATCTTACGAGACTTGTCGACCGCATTTCTCCAGCACTTGGCTGGGGCCAGGCCAGAGGCGAACGCCACCTTCCACACATCGGCAATTTCTTGATGGACGGAGGGGAGAGAGAAGGTGGAAGCGTTGGCATGGAACCACGGAGCCCTACGGATCTTGTTGGAGGGTTGAAAAGTGATAACGATCGGGTAGTGATCAGAGATAGTGAGGTCAGTGCGTTGCGTGATGGTAGGATGGCCCCACTGATGGGTAAAACTCTGAGAAATGTAGCATCTGTCGAGTCTAGCTTTCCTCAGGTCCTCGCCCGCTTGGAGATTCGACCAAGAAAAGCCATTCGAGTCTTTGTATTCAGCCAAATCCAAGTGAAGTTTGGTCATATCCCACGTTTCTTTCTCCCGACTGTCGATGACCCTGCCCTTGCCCATCCATCTGTCCATAGGGTCCTCCACCATGTTGAAATCACCACATATGAGCACGTTGTGGGGAAGCGAGTCTAAGGAGGCCCAAGTGTTCCGTCTCTCCAAATCCCCGTTAGGGGCGTACAAAGAAACCATAGTAGCACAAAGAGGAGCTCCAAAAGAAACAGCGATCCAACGGTGACTTACATCTTCAGTGACGTTCTCAAGCTTTTCAAACCAGAGTTGTTTAACACCGATAGCAGTTCCACCAGACCCCCACGGGTGATTCGTTGGGATCCACACATGGGCCGAGGAGACCTGCCTGAGCCGTTTCTGGAGGTCTTCTCCGTCAATTTTAATCTCTTGAATGCATATAAAGTCTGGGTTTAAGCTAATGTCGCGAAGCCATTGACCAATGATGGTCGCTCTTGAGGGGTCGGTTAGCCCTCTAGCATTTAGCGAGATGACAATCATTTTTGTATTGATCCCTCTTTGCGGGAGGGAGCTTTGTCCTTTCTTCTCTTGGCTTCCTCTTTCTTTTTCGTTGGGATCTGTTCCCGGCTTAGAAATCTGTTCTTGTGGGGGCTTTTCCAGGGTAACTCCATGGGCTGTTTTCCTTTGCGGGACGCCCCTTGCTGTGGAGACTTGGGCCCCGTGCTCGGCACCGTTTCCGGGATCGTCGATCCAATGATGGAGCTTTCACTATCCATGTTGTCTTCGTTACTAGTGGTGAAACCATCTTCTTTGCTTGTAGTGTAGCCCTCCTGGGGGGTTTCTTTATTGTCGGGGATCTCTAGGGCTTTGTCGTAGATGTCTGCCTCAGGTATCTTCCCACTTGGGTAGTCAAACTCATTGATCTCCTTTTCTAGATTGCAATACAAGTTGCCATAGGGGTTATGTGGCAGGTTGTTTCTCTCACCGTTGGCCCTAGGGCTTCTTTTCCTTCTTCTTCTAACTTCAGTAAAGCCATCGGCATCAGCTTGTGGCTTCAGGAGGCCCTTGCCTTCCCCTTCCTTGGTTGAGTGGGTCAGATCGCCATTGTTGTCTTGAGCAGTTTTGGCGGCTTCTTGAGAGCGCTTGTTTTTTTGCCTGAGAGGGCAATCTTTAATCCTGTGTCCTTGCTGGCCACAACGAAAGCACGCGTTGGGAAGGTTTTTGTAGCTGATTTCCTGCTTCCAAACATCTCCTTCACCCATGTCCACTTTGATCATTGAAGGAAGCGGCGAACTGAGGTCGGCCTCGACACAGATTTGGGGGTGCCACCTAGCATTAAACGAGTGTCTTGCACCTTCATAGATGAGACCACCTACGTCTTCGCGTGAAGCCAGCGGCTTGCCAATAGGAGAGACAATGTCCCACACGAAGTTGTACAAGAAGTAAGGAAGGTTAGGGAGCTCAACCCAGAGAGGGTACCGAAGCGACTTCGATTTGTCAGGAGTAAAGTCCGGGGACCATCTGAATAGGCACAGGGTCGCCCGACCGAACTGCCAGGTGCCGACGCTCAGGGCTTGGAACGCCATCTCTTCATTTTCAAAGACTAGCAGCATGTGGTTCGCTGGTAAGAACTGACATTTGCTAACAATTAGTCCTCGAGGGAACCACTCTTTTCGCAGCCATTGTCGCACAGTTTCGAGCGGGGGCCTAGGGCCAAACACTTGGCCGACTAGGCAAACTTTCTTGAGCTCCTCCTGAGCCGACAAAATTGCGGGTCTACTGATGGAAACAATGGGGGATTCAAAGCTTTCGGAAGCCCCAGGGGCGGCACACGACCCCCCCTCCAGCAGGGCGGCCAGGCAATCGGTCTCCCTGGGGGGAGGGGCCCGATTACTTTTGACGAGAGAGGGTGAAGCCACATCCATGGCCAAAAGGGACCAGCACCCACCTTTGCCCCTTGGATTACTTATGCATTCAGAGACTTCAACCCACTGGCGGGACGACTAGGTCATTGCAGGAGATAGGAGCCAGAGAAAACCATAAGTAACACTCAACTTTTTCGAAACTTTACTCTTTTTCTTTTTTCTTCTTTTTCTTTTTTCCCCTTTTTTTTTTTTCTTTTTTTTTTTTTCTCTCTTTTTTTTTTTTCTCTTTTTTATCTTTTTTAACTGTTCAGTTTCACTTCAAAGGACTGAGGAGAGATCGGTTTGCCTCCGGGAACCCACGGTCGACTCCTCCCGCGATAGCCATCCCAGTCGGCGATAGAATAGGTTTTTTTTTGTTATCAAACTTGAGTTAATTGAACGAGCTCCACCTGGTTTGCCACCCGTGATTCTGTCCACGAGAACTCGCGCCTCACGATGCCTCGCGATAGACAGCTCGGGGGTGAACGCGATAGACCGTCGCCAACCACGCGACAGACAGGACGCCCGGGAGCCAGCCACGTAAGCCACGAAAGACAAAGGCGACAGACGGATTTCCTCCCCGCGGAAACCGGAAGTCTCACCGCGATAGACGGTCTCCGGGTTTGGCGGCGCGACAGGCGGTATTACTCCCCCGCGACAATCGGTACCCCACGATAGACTGAGGCCTCCGCGATAGACTGAGGCCTCCACGATAGACTGAGGCCTCCGCGATAGACTGAGCAACGGCTTCTCCAGCAGACGCAGAGGCAACGGCTTCTCCGGCAGCGGCTTCTCCAGCAGTAGACGCAGAGGTTGATTCAGCAACGGCTTCTCCAGCAGACGCAGAGGTTGATTCAGCAACACAAGCAACGAGGAACGATGGCTTCTCCAGCAGCAGTCGCATCACTCACGATGATCTCCGGCAGCAGACGCATCACTCACTCAAGCAACGGCTTCTCCGGCAACGGCTTCTCCAGCAGCAGACTGAGTCACTTCTTTAGGCATTTGGATGAATGAGGATTAGAAAGGGTTCATGAAGGGTAAGTCCATCCTTGAGGCCATTATTGATGTTTTGTAAGACCTTGTATTTTTTGAAGAGTCCTCTCAAGTCTTCCTTTAAATCGACTTCAAAAAAGCTTATGATGGACTTGAGTGGGACTTCATTCTCCAATCTCTAGAAGACCTTAGTGGTGGCCCTAAGCTTATCAAGATGATCTCTAAACTTCTTGGAAATGCATCTACTCATATTAATATTAGTGGCTACCTCTCTAAATCGATTATATTAAAACACTCGATTAGACAAGGCTACCCCCTAGCTCCATTTTTCTATGCTATTGCTACAGATAACCTTAGTTGCTTAGTTAACCATCATGCCCATTTAAGAAAAATCTAAGGGTTGAATCTTCCCCATAGAGAACACCCAATGTTCATGGGACTCTTTGTTGATGGCACAAATGCTTTTGTCATTAATGATCCAAAAAACATCACCACCTTTTGCCATTGTCTTAATACCTTTTATGAGGCCTCTGTATTTATAATAAGCTACTCAATAATCATTTTCAAAGCTATTATCTAGCACCCACTATAATTCTTGGTTGACCAAGGATGTTGGATGTTTCCTAGTGGTCATATTTCATATGTTGGATATTTCGATGGTCTTTGATGACTTGATATGTGAGCAATGGGACTAAACTCTTGAAAGGCTTGAAAACAAGCTTGGATAGTGAAAAAGGAATTCAAATCAACTTGTAAGGGCATCCTATGGTGGTCAATATATTCTTATTTGCATTGATTATTTTATTTCTATTGTGCAAGAGACTGAAAGACAAAGAACTAGACAAATCGTAAAGAATTGTACAATTGTTGTTTAGAGGAGGGATCCCAACTAAAGAGGTGTACCCAAAATCAAATGGGCGATTTGGATAAGAGAAAAATAGTCAAGTGGGCTTGACATTCTGGACATTGAAGGAATGTTCAAATGATTAATTAAAACTTTGAGCATTGTTGATACCTTCTCTCATGTTTGATGGTCTTCTTGGTTGAAAGGGTCATGATATTCTGACTATGATGTTTTCCCCCTTTTTAGAATCAAAGAGGGTCGTAATTGGTTTGAACTCTTTTGGAGAGTTGCAATAAGGTGAATTAATAATTCAAGATCAATGAAGATTGGAAGTGGGTGGTAAGTATTACACAAATTGATTTGATATAGTTCTATATTAGGGGAACCAAAGAAGCTAATTCTTGACAGCTCCAAATATTAAAGAAATTATGAAACAAAGGGTTTTGTAAGTGGGAGAACCTCTAGAATCAAGGCAGAAGACAATGAGTTAGATTTGAGGACATCAACCCACTTAAGAGAGTGGATTATGAAGATTGGTGCCTCTTAGGAAACAAAATGAATTCTTGGGAAAACATGGAGACTTGTCTCCATATGGGTGAGGATTCCACATGGCTTGAAGGGCTGAGATGGCACAAAGGTAACAACTTAGATGAGTCTTTGAGGTTCAAGATTAATTTGAACTCTCATGTCTTGCTAAACAAGAGGTGTTGTCTGAATATGTTGAGTATCACATGGGATTTCAAGTTCTTTACCTTGTTGGATTCCCTCACAGAGAAAAAGAAGATGGTCCGAATGTGGAAAATTCTCCATCAAAGTACTTTGAATAACAAAAAAGTGAAAAAACTTTGTGGAGTTCCTCTATGGTCTATGCATTTCCTCCATGGTAGAGAAGACTTGGGAAACCTCTTTTTTTCATGCCCTAGGACCTTATTGGTTTGGGAAACCCCAGTGAGGATTTTGGCTTTGCAAAGTAAAATCAATTGAAAATACGCTTTACGTGGAGAAGAAATCCGTTTCTCTGCATCTCTATGGAATGCTATAAAAGGTGAAGCCATATTTTAAGTAGTCCCTTTTCTGCACACACCATAGGGTGATCGTTTTTGGGAGCAAGAAGATCCAAAGCAAGTGCAACCCCACGAAAGGGATGAAAATTTTATTAAACTTATTTCTCTCTCTCTCTCTCTCTAATTAGTTGGTTTTTTTTTTTGGATTTGTTCCTTAGGCCAACATTCAAACCTTGTTTCCCTACCACCTTAAAGTCTTCACCATTGTTCTATCCTAGGGCTGTCTTAACCCCTTCCTTGTGGGATTACAAGAGTCCCATGGGTAATATGGCCCCTCACTTGTATATTTGTTCTTTCTAATAATTAAAACTTGAGAGAGTGATCTTAAGAAAAACTTCCTATAAAAGAAATGTATTCCTTTAAAAATCTTCTAAGGCATTCTAAGGTGGAGAGTCCAAGATCTTATTAGTCTTCACTTTCTGTCACTGAATTCAAGATAGCCATTGAAAGATCTTATTAGCCTTCTCTTTTTCTTTCTACCACTGCACGATAGCCCTAAGGGTTGAGAGCTATTGCTATCTTTCTTGAAAGCATGGAATAGGATGGTCACCCAGTGTTGGCTTAGAAATGAGGAAAAAGGGTGGTTAAATTGTGGAAGGCTATTTTGATACCCCATCAATGGTTTCCCTCATTACTCAAGGGGATGTTCTCATGCTAGGAGAATTTGGGAGAATTTTGCAACTACAAGAAACTACAGAATCATGATAGGGATGATCGTATAAGACATGAAAACATTCATCAAAGCCTTAGATTGGATTAGAGGACGTGTTTTCTACTTGGACACATCCATGCTTGGGTAAGGGAAGCATTTAGTATGCGAGTGATCCCCATTCCAAAGGTTTACAGCGGGAAGACGGTGATAAAACTAAGGAAATCCCTAAACTTGAATGTACCAGCAAATCATGAAGATAAACAATCTTTACAGCATCTTTTTTCCCCATGAAGATAAACAATCTTCCTAATGATGCACAATAATATCAACTTTCCTCCGCTCTACATGTTTTTTATGACATCTTTACATGTTTTTTATGACATCTTTTCTTTACATGTGTGATGAGTCTAAATACCAGTTGTATGGTCGCCTTCTGGCAATTGTAACTCCGTGTCAAACCAGTCTAACTCTTGGTCTTGTGGGATAAGGGGGTCCTGGTCTTGTGGGATAAGGGGGTCCGGCAGGTACTATTCCTATTCACCTTGTACAGTTATAATTTCAAAGTGAAAGCTCAAGGAAGTATAATTTCAAAGTGAAAGCTCAAGGAAGTAGGCCTCGGCTGAACCTCCATTGTTTTTTTCAGATGTCACAAAATGAAACATACAAGTGTGTATGTGTGTGTGTGTAAACATGCCTAACAATCGGCCAAACTCTTAATATAGATTCCGTGGCATCAGCATCAGCGAAAGTGTTTGTCCTGACAGCTGAAAAGAAGGTAAATTGGAGTCAGAGATGGACAAAGTCAAAAGCATCTACTATTTGGCACACAGAGAGAGAGAGAGAGAGAGAGAGAGAGAGAGAGAGAGAGTCCCACTCTGTGAGAACAGAAGGTAGGCACCAATTGAGGATAATGTAGAGAGGACGATACGTACTTAAATGCGCGTTTCTCTCTCTCTCTCTCTCTCATCAACACTTTACACCACCGAAAGTAGGGAATGATACAACACAGGCAGAAGAAGACAGATGTAATACATGGATGTCATACATTTAGTTGTCACCATATTCGTTGAGGAGGACAACAACGTTTTCAAAAGGAGGGCGTATGTTATAATGTGTGTCACTATGATCTTCCCTGTCTTTGACGTTGACAATAATAGAGAGGGCTCAAGTGCGTCATTTTGTTGTAAAGTGAGTGTATTCTAAAAGTGTGATAGAATGAAGATGAAATAAGAAAGATGTCCTTCATTCACTTGAAAGAATATAATCATGGTTACCTTCATATTATGTGTGTGTTTGTATATGCAAAGGACTGAGTAGACAATGCTGAATTACACTAAACCTCATAAACAACATTCAAAGTCAAAAGTTTCATGGAGCTCGTATGATGTACACACTTTCTAGGCTCTTAGTTAAGAGTTCAAGGGGGGATCTACTTCCAAGCGCATTACATACAATGCTGATAGAATTAGACCCGAGTAAACAAGCAGTTTAAAGAGGAGGTAATGCCATAATGAGTGTCGCTGCTTAGATTGTTTTGGGGGGGTTTGATTTTGTTTTACATTATTCAATATAGATACGCTTGAAGAAAACTACAATATTCCAAGTGCTTCGAATTATCATAAGTATACAGAACAATATTTTTTTGTAAAAAATAGTGAAACTTCATGGACTCTATTAAGAGTAATGCAATGCAACTAAAATGAGAAAAGTTTCCTCAATTTGCAAGTAAACTGAGAAATTTCCACTCATAAGGAAATCGAGACTAAAAAGCTATAAATCATGGAGGTTTACAACTCAAAATCCATGATGGTGAAATGAATTTGGAGTCTAGTGACTGTGGATGAGCAAAGGATCATTGAAGGTGATATATTCACAAGTCATGACGTGAGGTGTCGTACAAGATGGAATGAGTGGGAGAAGATATTAATTTATGTCATGTCTCAGCACATCAGACATAGTATGGTGGGACATATGAAAGATCAAAATACTTCAATGCAAGTGTGGGAGTCTTCCAAGAGGTCATGCTTCTTCCCCTCCATCGAAGCCTTGACCACATGATTCTGTGTGATGGAAGCTTATTGTTACACAGGGCATGAATTCATGTGGAGGAGAAGCCAAGGGCATTCTGACCCAAACTGTATATGCATTAAACACAAGAAAAAAAGATAAAAGAGGAGGCCAATGTAGGACTAGAGAAGGAAATGGATAAAGTCAAAGGCAGCAATAAAATAAGAGCACTTTAAATGGCTTCTTAGACTCAAACGGACGATGAAGGCTCATGGGCACTTTTGGTAGAGGCTATTAAAAAACGGACTTAAGTGAAGATGGGTGTTGTAAATGTGAAAAATGTAGCACTCTGCAATAGATTTCTAGTAAGGGGAAGGAGGAAATTCGAAGTGCAAGAAAACATGCAAAGACTTCATCAAGATCGGATTATGATCGTTTATTGGCATAGACGGTTTGCCTAAAATCCATTTGAACTCATTCAATCATGCGTTTGGGGACGAGCCAAGCAAACATCAATAAGAGCTAACAGGTACCTTTTCTAAGTTCATTGATGATTGCAATATGAGGGTTTGGTTTTTTTATATCAAATTTAATTAAAGGGGCTTTATTGGTACCAAAGATTGAAGGAAAAAGTGGAAAGGAAGGAAAACAAAATCATAAATATTATTATGTCAAGTGGAGGGGAGTGTGCGTTTTGCATAAACTTTTAGATATTTTTATTGATAGCGGTATCAAGTGAAAATTTACTTGTAGCTACAATAGACCACAAAATTGGGTATCGAAAACAAAAGTGAGGTATCTTGGTAAATATCCTAGTGCTGTGGTTCATGAAATGCATATGAAAAATTCATATTGGGGAGATGCGATTTCTATTACAACTCACGTTTTATTGCATGCAACTTGTACGAAATTCTAAGAGAAGATGGTTCAAAATAGTTAATATACACGATGATATCTTTGATGGAAAAAATCTCATGACTAGTTTTGTTGAGGATTGGTATCAAAATAATAGTACGAGTGATATTCAAAGCAACTAGAAGTACCTTCTAAAAGAAGGTATGAAGCACATCTATGAAGAAGTCATGTAGAATGGCATGGATCAAAGTGACTTAAATTGCAATTTTCAAAATGACTTTGGATGCATTTTAGCACTATTGAGCTATTATGATAAACCTTGTTTTGTGACATTTTAAACATGGTATTTTATTAATGATCATATTTTTTATTAATGTTTAGTTTACTATTTGATATATTTTTACCAATAAGCAATGCTCTTCCTATATCACTTGATCATATGAGAGATAAAAGTAGGCTTCGATTCGACTATTCATCCATGCATGTTCTAATGACTATATCATATTACTATGGTATCTTAGATGCCACATGACACATCATGCTCTATTTTTTAATTAGATAGAAGATAGAGGTTGAGAGAGTATGTGGAATCAATGAACAATACACGAGTAGGGTTGGGCAATGGTTGGAAGGTCAGATTGAATCAGGATTTGTATGTAACTAGGAGCAACTAGTAATTATGATGGAAGCTTCATGTGAATAATTGGGCATGGCAAAACTTTGGTCCACATTATATTTGGAAGTAGAACATGTACGACCTTTGGGAACTTAGCCTTATGGCATGCAAAGGAATGACATCAAATCCAGAAGCTTCAAACATTTACTAAGCATGTGACAAATTAAATAGGTCTTCTCAGGCAAACTAGGCCATTTGCTAAGCAGTGGGGGAGATGTGGAGACATATAAGCTCTTCTCCTCCAATACTTGTAAATAGACAAAGGAACATGCATCACCTTTATACGCAAAAACTCAGCTTTAGGTTTGCATGTGGAATAACGATGGTCTCCATTGCTACTCCACATTCATCCACATGGGATAGAGAAGGAGCATGAGGAGCATACATACATGTATATGGATTTTTTAGGTTTCAACCAAATTTCCATTTTTGAGAGAGACAAAGGAAGGATTTTACATAAAGACTTTTGGGAAAAAAAGATATAAAGGTTGAGTGCGGAATTTGTATTCTTATGTGGAGTCAATAAATTCGTCTAAAATCAAAGGAAGATGAATATATGGTACTCCAAAATTCTTGCTTTAGACGGTTTTGGACTCATTTTTAAATGTAAACTATGGGAAAATTTTCATTATGGAGAAGGAATTTTGAGTTTTTAAAGAGGGTTTTTTCTTGGAGGGTAAAATGTATAATTGAAGTTACTAAATAGAGTCTCTAGAGAAAATATAAAAATCAAGAAAATATTATTGGATAGGGATACTTCGGCCTTCCAAGATCCCCTTTCACCGCCTTCATCCATCTTCTCTTTGAGAGGATATACATGCTAATAGATTTTTCCCCATATCTCCCTCAATTTTGAATGTATGATGGCTCCTTTCATAGAAGATGAACAATAATTTGCATGCATGTCAAAATATTTATCTTGTCAAAAGATTTGAATTCTCTATGACACTTTGAAGGTTCTACTAGTGCCTCTACCCTCACCTTTTGACATGAATTAAACCATTTAGCATTCAAACAAGAGGATTTCACTCTCCACTTTTTATCTATGATTTTTTTTCTTGAGGTATCTGTGGGTTTGAAAAGAATTTAGGAAAGTTGGAAAATAAGTATGTATAGGCGGATGAAAGTTATAAGTGTGATTCGGAAGTGATTTTGAAGATATTATGATCGATTTCTTGTTTTCAAAAGTGTGCCCATGCCAAGTTTAAATGTTCTGATTCGGAGCATGGTGAAGGAGTAACCAGAAAGCATTAAAGATTTTAGGATCATCAAATGTATATTTGTTAGATTATAGAAGTATGAAAATCCTAATTCACTTTGTAATTGTATATTTTTGGCACTTATAGGTGCATAATGGACTCTTGTATATGTATAATTGTGCTTATTATTGCTCATGTCACATTTGTATCATGTGAGATTGCTAAGGGAAATGTTTCATTTTTATTTGAGACATTGATAGGAAATGTGTAGTAGATGCAAGCAAGTTCCAAAGCTTCCAAGAGAATGAGATGATTAAAGAATTGACACAAGGCTTCTTTTGACATTAGAAGAGCAATTGGATCAATGGATCAACTCCAGGAAGCATCTTTCACCTTCCACTTTATTTTATTCATTTAATTTTCATGATGCATATACTAGTGCATATGCATGTATAGGAAGATGAAATCTAGAAATGTTTGAATTCTTCTTGCTTAAACATTTTTTTTTTAAATATAAAGGAAGTTCGGCATTAGCCTACTCTCCCGGACTTGAATTAAATAAAGAAAAGTACAAGAGAAGGGGACTAGTGCCCACGGGACCCCCCAAATCCCACAAAGCAAGGGAAGCTTTTATAGAGCTTAGATGGCATTACAAAGAAGGTTAATCACCCTCTCATCACCCTCATGTGGGGCCCACTTGGGTTTAAGCTTGTTATTGATCAAAAGGAGTACTTGATGATGCCTGAAGGGGGGGATTTCTTACAGTGAACAATCCTTTTGCCAAGGAGGAACAACAATTTCTCAATTGACCACTCTTTGGGGGAGTCACCGAAGTTGAAAGCACATCTTTCCCGCCAGATTTTCCATAGGACCTCCCCTCTGATGGCATTCCAGAGAGTCGCAGAGTAGCCGATCGCTTCTCCCAGCAGGGCTTGCTGCCAACTGAGATGTTTCTGAAGTCTCATTTTCTTTCCAACCGTCTGCCATAGTCTGTTGGAGTTGGGGCATGTAAAGAAGATGTGTGAAACATCTTCGATAGCCCGGTAGCAGCGTTTGCACCAGGGAGGAATCCCACAAAATTTGCTAGCATTAAGGTTGGTCTAGA
The DNA here is from genome assembly GCA_020310875.1 of Ceratopteris richardii. NCBI lineage: Eukaryota > Viridiplantae > Streptophyta > Polypodiopsida > Polypodiales > Pteridaceae > Ceratopteris > Ceratopteris richardii. Next base: position 40,677,664 of record CM035415.1, read on the forward strand.
TTCCATGATGAAGAATTTGCCATAAGAGGACAAACTTTTTGATTTCTATGAGGGGGTGCCAGATAGCCATGAACTTCATGTCCCACCGAAGCCGCGTCCATGACAGGCACCACTTCTTGTTGAGGTTAACCTGATAGTCAATCGTTTCTTTGATGTTCGGGATTTTTGATAGGCTATTCCCGTTGTGCCATTTGAGTCCAAGCGAGCTCGACGTGTCGTGACCCATGAGAAGGCAAACTTTGCGTCGGTCCTAGGCGAGACATCTGCTTTGCAAAGTGTTCCATTCTTCATACGAAATATTGACGCAAGGATCAATATCCTCGAAGTTGATCCAGCGGTTGGTGTCTTGTTTCCAGAGATGTTTCCATTTTTTGAAGCCTTTGTTCCATAACTTCTTGGCATTTTGAATGTTCCAAGATTCCACACTCCGGATGCCATGGATCGAAAACCAGATAGAGTCGTTTTGTCTGATACGGGCTGCCCACTTCTAGTCTTCACTTATTCTTGTGTAGCTTTTGACTTTATTCCAACTCTCCATAGGGAGCTCACGAGATTAGAGCCTTTCGGGAAGACGGCGATCGGGGAAAACAACAAGGTCACGATGTCAATATTCTTCCAATTTGGGAAACCCATGAGAGCCAACTCATTCTTGTTTCTGAAGATCAACTTGGCCCACGAGGCCTCCCCATTGCACCAAGCCTTGATTAAAGGTTTATTCATCTTCATTAATGAGAAAGGAAGCACACATATATTCACTTTGATGGATGTTTTTTACGATTTTCATGGTATGCTAATGTTTACAAACCTAAGGTAAGTTTAAAAGGAGCATACACATTACTCAAAGTAAGAAATAGACATTTAAATATAAGGTATAGGGCTGAATTTTTTTTATGATTAAGCGCACTATAAAAAAAATTGAGAGGTAGATTTACTGGGTAACATTTGGTATACTTTCTTTGTTTGATGGGAGATGATTATACTTATTTCCAAATGAAGGAAAACTATGATATATTCATTAAAGTTTCACAGATCCTTATGAGGTCTAGGAGTTTCATGTAGTAGGTTCCCAAAGAGTAAGCTGGCTAAAGATTAGTTAATCAAGGTAATGAACTTTTAAAGAGAGTTCCTTAGTTGTAGAGACTATGGGGAATTGATAGGAATGCCACTTTTAGTTTAATATCTAAGGGAAAAATATTTAATTGATACGAAGGGCTAGCTATTATAGATGGCATCACCTAGACGGATACCACTAGCTAGATGGCATCACCTAGATGGATACCACTTAGGAAGGTTTGCATCATTTAATGGGTATCAAAAGGAACATAGATACATGCTCACATGATTCAACTAAGGTCAATGACAGAAATTATCTTCATTAAGGGCACTACATATGAAGGAAAAAAGATAAAGTGAATGCCATATAATTTGGGGATCTAGAAAGTAACTATATTTGTACTTACTAAGTAGTTAGATGTGGTAGGTAAGTGATCTTAACATCATCTAAACCAAGCTACCCTAGACACAAGAGAATAGGTATTCATGGGAATCCACTCTATTGTGACTTATGAAATTTTCATCTTAGTTATGCTAACCACATAGATTATTTGTTCAGTGGAATTATGTTTTAGGGATTGGATATGAGAACCACTAGTATCGAATGGCGGGCATTATCTCTGTTTGAGGAATTTTCTTCGATGATCAAGAACAAAAGGACTCATTATCCATATAATATGAATTTCTCTAAGCTAAGAAAAAGTGTATGATAAAAAATCTTACTTTACATTCTAGAAGTAGATCTCTATTCCTACTGAGGAATTCATCTTCTCTAATTTTTAGTGAGGTTTTCTTTTAAATGGGATTCTAATTCTCCATTGATAAAGAGGTGAAACAAAAATCAGAGTTTATGTGTTCTTGTTTGTGGATAGTAGAGCTAAATTAATTATGTATGTCTCTTTGAATGGAAAGGGAAATTTTAAAATATTCCACTCCTAGAGTTAGTGATGGTTTTGTCTAGATGAGGATTACTACTTGTTAATAATTTTGAGATTAGGAGTGGGATGATCACATGTCCTTTAGGTTTTTTAGTGATAGACATAAATCTAACCTATAAGAGTACTCAATATATTATTTGATGTTGGGCCATCAGGATCATGACTTAGCACCATATAGAAAGGTTAACACTTATGGACTATTTGAATATCAGGAAGGAATGTTTTTGCATTCATCTGGCAAACAAAAGGGAAGAGAAAAAGCTAGATTTTACATTAGTGCCACTTGATGCTCTTCCAATAGAACTAATTCCAAATTTTATGGATGGAAAACCCAAGAGTTCTTGGTTAGTGGGATGTATAGATTTCATTCTACTGATAAAATATGGGATGTATAGAATTCTTGCAGATCAAATATGATGATAAATCTACATAAAAATGACTTTTTGTGAGTACTCTTAAGATTAAGAGTACCTAGAGTGGAATGAGGAAAGATCTATCATATTGATTCTAGAGGGGTTTTGAGTTACTTTCTTATCGGACTTTGTACTTTTGCATAGACGATACATGATTTATTATCTCCATGAGGTATGATCAGGTTTTAGTCAAGTTGACAATCTACACTTCTCTTTCATATTACTTCATAGGGGAAACATCATATGGACTTATGTCACTTTGATGATGTTTGAGGTTATGGGAGTGATAGTTTCCAAGTTAAGTGTATATGGGAGATAGTAGGCACTTTATAGATGGTTTCCCATATTTGATTTGTTCTCATATTATACTTCTCAAAGGGAAACATATGGGGAAACAACACAAAAGAGACCATGTACTAATTGTAAAAGGGGTTAAGGGGAGGGAGAGCCCTTTCTTCTATGCTCATAGAAATTCGAGCTATAGTTTCGAAGTTGAAAATATTTTAAGTGGGAAGAAAAATCCATATTAATATGGTATCTTAGATGCCACATGGAAAATTATGATCTATTTTCTAATTAGATAGAAAGTAGAGGCTACTAGAGTATATGGAATGGGTGAGATGTACACGAGTAGGCATGGGTGATGTTTGCGAATTGAGATTGATACTTGACTACATTATGTGTGTTAAATATGTGGATTTAATTTGCTATGTGTTTTTTGATTTAGGAAGTGAACATTTTGGAGGGTATGAATTCATTTGGAATAATTAGAGAGATTATATAGTCTTTATGTTTAAATATTTTAGTTTTCAAAAAACTTATTCATGTGAAAACTTCAAAATAGAACTTCTCACATCATCAATGAAGGTTTTCATAATAGTCAAGCCTCAAAGAATAAATTCGTGGCGAAACTAATTTGTACAAGTGGAACAATTTATGAAGGCCTCAATTCATGATATTTCACCAAAAGGAATCATTCAACCACTCCCCAAATCATTCTAATCAACTCCTCTAATTTAGAAAGATCAGTTTTAGAAAAAGTGGTTTCGATGAAAGGAGCCTACTTGCTTTGTATATATTAGGCTTGGATCATAACTTTTTGTGTGATTCCAAGTGTTTCCTCTACGTATTAGAGTGGCCTTAGATTGATGGATTCCATTAAGCAAGCCCCTAGCTTAATCAAGGGCATAGATTAAGCAAGATCCTAGCTTAAACAAGCCCCTATTTGCTTCCAAGTCTAGGATAAGATATCTCACTCCAAATGCATGGAGTGACTAGTTTCTATTTCTCTTAGTTGTATTCATAGTTTCTCCTATTGTAGGAATGCATTTTCTATGATTTCACTTTTATTGGATCTTATAATGTTGGTTAGAATATTGGGATCCATCTCTACATATTCTCTAAGTTATTGTGTTTGGAGTAAAAGTGTCTCTCTGCACAGTTGTGTAAGAGCATAGGCCAAGTAGTTTGTTTTGTGGACACTGCCACTTTAAGTGTGAGCATCCATTTGGGATGTTGTTTGTCTCATTTTAAGGCTCATTTAGTGGATCTTGAGTGGTTAAAAAACATGCGGAAATATGTGCACCATCGTAGACAAATAACATAAGCTTTAGAGAATTGTTTATTTGAGTGTAACGTGGGAGGTCCCATTGCACTTCTAGTTGCATAGGTAGTTGTCAAATCTCTCAAACATGGTATCATAGCATCTTGAAATGCTTGGAGGACATCCAATACATTATAAAGGAGCTACTTGAGCTCTTTTTTCAAAGGTTTCTTCGCCAAAGGACGCTAGATAAGGTTTTTCATCAACGTTGGGCACAAATTCCAAAGTGTGATTCTCTTGCAAGGCTTCAATTTCTTTGTCTATAACATTCATCCATTTAGGTTTCCTTTTTCCCTCCCCATCAGGTGAGGGCTTCTCAAAATTCAAGTCTTGTGCTAAATAGATAGAGTGTTTGGTTACCAATGATATATATTGTTGTTGCATTTTACCCAAGCCTACATGCTTGATATGCTTGATATTATGATCATTTGTAAGTCACATGTGTAGTCATGTGAACACCTCTTGTAAAAAAGTACATTTTATCTCTTGTAATTGAAAAAAGGAAAAAGGAAAAAGGAAAAAGATGGCTTACCTCATCCATGATGTAAAAGCAAACTCGTGGCTCTAACTACCTAAAACCACGAATTTGTGAGCTGAGGGAATATCTCCTAACTTTGGGGATCACTTTTAGGTGGAGCCATTTGAGTCCGAATTCAAAACTCCCTCCAAGAATAGCTATAAATAGAGCAAGAAGGAAGAGGCGATTAGCAAGCCTTGTATGTGACCACTTCATGTCATTTTGTAGAGATTGAGAAGCTTACTCCATAGCTCTATCATTCTACTCCCATTGTGCAAAAATTCATTGCCAATGTGGTTGTAATCATATGTGAATCTATACATTTATCATCATCTACTTCTCTGTTTTGTTCTCTGTTATACTCACTCAGAGCAGTAACTTCAGAAGGTCATATCTCGAGTTCTACGCAACTTTTTCAGTGTTGTAACGTGCATTGGATAGCTCTTAGTGTCTACTTTCTACATATAAATTTTCAAGGTCATTGGGTTTACAGTTTTGGAGATATCTGCATTTTACTGCTCACTGGTCTATCTCTGTAGAGCCCCGAGAATGGTGGGCATGTTCCAGGAATTGATGAATCTTCTTCTCAGTGCTCAGTCCATCATTTGAAGTGTTTTAACTTGGATTGGGAAGCTTGCTAAGTCTATTTGCTATGCCCAAAAGGAATTTATCTAATTCTTACCAGGTTGAGAGCACTGTTCATTTTTTCTAGCAGGTGTATGTCCAAAAATAGCAAGTTTTGGGAGCTAGTCATTTCGCAACTAGTCTGTCTTGACTTAAACTTTTGGGATACATGTTCCAAAGTACTTGGCTGATATTTTGGTGGATTTAGGAAGCTCAAAGGGTCTACTAATCAACTCTGAAGTCTCAGTTGGCTGGTGTGAAGCTGGTTGTAGCAGCACCTACTCATCTTTGGATTGCATCCACCATCTCTCTTCACAGTGGTATCAGAGCATAGTCAAGCAACATGGGAGATGGATTTCCATCAGCAATTGACAAATTGGATCAAAACAACTACCCGGCATGGTCTCTAAGGATATAGGCTTACCTTCAAGGGAGGAATCTATATGGATTCATATCCGGAGATGAAGCAATGCCAACCATGAGGAACAAAGGGCAACCATCACATGAAGAAGTGGAAGGACTTTCAAATTGGTGTTCGAAGGATGCACTTGCAAGGTCCTATATTCTAAACTCAATCTCTGATTTTCTTTTACCTCATGTCAAATGATGCAAGACATCAAGAGAGACCTGGAATGCACTTGCTTCTTTATTCTCTTCCAACACTCGAGCAAGGAAGAACCAATTGTGGATGGAGTTCACAACAATGAAGAAAAGCCGGAAGCAAAATGTGACTGATTATGTCACAAAGATGAAGGAGATTTCTGACCAACTTGGAAGCATTGTAGAGGTAATTGAAGAGGAGCAAATCATTAGACAAATCATAAATGGAATCAAAGCAGACAACAAGTGGGAGTCATTCACAACAGCCATGGATTTATACATGGATATGCATGTACCCGACCTCAACACACTCATGGGCCAACTCTTCACTCATGAAGCAAAGATTAGCAAAGGTGGTGAATCCTCAAGAGGTAATCAAACTTCTGCCTTATATTTTGATAAAGCTAAGGTCAAGGACAAGTCAAAGAATAGGAACAATGAAGATGAAGGTAGCTCTTTCCAAGCAAACTTTGCAGGTAGAGGAAGAGCTAGAGGAAGAGGCAAAGGTGGAAAGCAAGGGAGGGGGAGATTCCAATCATCTCAACCTTGCAATATATGTGGCTTATCTAATCATACTACTGAAGAATGTTTCAAGAACCGGAGGAACTCAAGAGGAAGAGGATTCAATAGAGGTGGCTATGGATCAAATAGAGGCAGGTACAATGGAGGCTACAACAACAACTACTACAACAACAATTACAACAACAAAAACTATCAAAGTGGCCATAGAGGAAGAAGAGATTACAATAACTATGCAGAGGACCAAAGTCAAGAAGATTCATTATTGATTATGAATCTATCAGTGAAGAAGGGTAAGGATGATGATCACATATTTTACATTGATTCAGGATGCTCAAACCATGTAGCAGGAAATGTGGCTTTACTTTCTGATTTGGAAGATCCTCATAACAAGCATGAAGTGCAGACAGGAGATGACACAAGGCACTCAGTGGAGAAGATAGGTAATGTGAAGACATCAGATGGGAATATGAACCTCTTAAGCAAAGTCTTGTATGTCCCTACAATTACCAAAAATTTAATGTGTTGGACAGATTGTTGAAAAAGGACTGCAGGTTAGATTCAACCGATTTGGAGCATATGTTGAAGACCCAAGGCAAGGCTTTCGAAGGATTGCCAAAGGAGAAAAGATAGGAAGGCTTTTCACTTTTGAAGTGGAAGATACAAAGAACATAGCTTTGTTTAGCTATGGATCTCAAACTCTAACAGAGTTGGAGATATGGCACAAAAGGCTTGCTCACATTGGTGAGAGGACACTCAAACAAATTTGCAGGGACCAAAGTGTACTTGGTTTGCCTAATATCACAAGGCAACACATGATTTATAAGTGTGAAGCTTGTCAACTCGGCAAGGCTCATGGACAACCTTTCAATAAGAAAGGATATATGTATCAAAATCCTTTGGATCTAGTGCACACGGATGTGTGGGGTCCAAGTAAGGAGCCATCTATATCAGGCTCAAGATATTATGTGTCTTTCATAGATGATTGTAGCAGGTGGACCATTCTGATTTTCATGAAGCACAAGGATGAAGTGTTTAATTGCTTTAAGAAGTATATTGCTCTTGTTGAAAACCAAACAGGTAGGACTTTGAAAAGACTCAGATCAGATGGTGGAGGAGAATACTTCTCTTCTGAATTTGATGCCTTCTTGCATGAAAGAGGCATTAAAAGGGAAGTCACTACAAGGTATACACCCGAACTCAATGGTGTAGCAGAAAGGAGGAACAAAGCTATTGTCGAAGCTGCAAGGTCCATGCTCAACGAAAAGGGATTGCCAAACTACCTATGGGCAGAGGCTGTGTCTACAGCCACATATCTCATAAATAGACTTCCATCTAAGTCACTAGATGGAACCACTCCATATGAAGTGTGGAATGGAAGAAGACCTAGTCTAGAGCATTGCAAAATCTTTGGATGTTTAGCCTATGCTCACATTCCTTCTCAAGTAAGAGGGAAATTGGATCCCAAGGCAGAGAAGTGTGTATTCATTGGTTATGATCAAAACCAAAAGGATATAGATTGTACAATCCAACCAATAAAGGATTTTCTGTGAGTAGAGATGTAATTCTTTATGAAAACAAATCATGGTTTGATGATGACAGGAAAGTGAAGCTGCCTTATGACTTGGATGAAGATTTTCTATCACTTCAACCAAAGGAGCCGAAGCAGATTGAAGAAAGTGATTCGGAGATTGACCTAGAAGACTTGGAAAGACTAAAGCTATGGAAGAACAAAGGTAAAGCAAAGATGCAGGATGCTACATATGGACCCGAGAGCTCACATCAACCACTTAGAAGGTCTTCAACGGAGAAGAAGAAACCAGAGAGGTTTGGTTATGATACTTCTTTGGTCACCAAGCACTCAATCTACATTACAAAGGATTCAACCAATGAAGAACCTACCACATTCGAAGAAGCACAAAGTAAGAAAGCTTGGAGAGATGCAATGGATGAGGAAATGGAAGCCTTGAAGGAGAATGACACTTGGGAGCTTGTACCTAACAAGCCATCTATGAAGGTAATTGGATCTCGATGTAAATACAAAATCAAGAGGAATCCAGATGGAAGTATAAAATAGACACAAAGCAAGGTTGGTTGCTAAAGGGTTTGCTCAAACCCATGGTATTGATTATGAGGAGACTTTCTCTCCTGTTGCAAAAATGCCTACGATTAGGGTTCTCATTAGTCTTGCTGCATCTAGAAATTGGAATCTTTATCAACTTGATGTAAAGAATGCTTTCTTGAATGGATGGATTTCTGAAGAAGTGTATATGGCACAACCTCCTAGATATGAGGATGCACATCATCCTAACTATGTATGCAAACTAAAGAAAGCTTTGTATGGATTGAAGCAAGCTCCAAGAGCTTGGAATTTCAGATTGGTGACTTATTTGCAGGACGAAGGATTCAAAGCTAGCAAGGCGGATACCTCTTTGTTCATAAAGAGGAATGGATATGAAGTGATCTATTTATGTGTGTATGTTGATGATATTATTATCACAGGCAATGATCTTGAAGGAATCAAACAGGTAAAGAGTCAAATGAAGGAGGAGTTCAAAATAAGTGACCTCGGACCACTCACTTATTTTCTTGGATTGGAGTTGATCTACACAGATTCAGGTATATACATCACACAAAGGAAGTATGTCCATGGCATGCTCGTCAAGTTCAAGATGGAAAATGCCAAGTGTGCAGGTACACCTATGGAGCAAAATCATAAGCTTAGTGCTTATGGAGGAGAGCCAATTGAAGACATCACAAGCTATCAAAGCTTGGTTGGAAGTTTGAACTATGCAACACTCACAAGGGTGGATATATGCTATAGTGTTAGCATATTGAGTCAGTTTATGCATAAGCCGAGAAGACCACATATGGAAGCGGCCAAGAGAGTCCTCAAGTACCTAAAGGGGACCATGAATGAAGGTTCGTTCTATTCATTTACTTCAGATACTGAGCTAAAGATCTACTCAGATGCAGATTGGGCTGGATCTAAAGATGATAGAAGAAGCACATCCGGGTATATATCATTTGCAGGTTCAAAAATCATTTCTTGGTCATCGAAGAAGCAACCAACCGTGGCATTATCTTCTACTGAAGCCGAATATAGAGGTTTGGCTAATGCAACTCAAGAAATCATGTGGTTAAAGTCTTTATACACAGATCTTGGAATTCATTCTTCAACACCTCACATTTTTGGTGACAACACAAGCTCACTACATCTAGCAGCTAATCCAGTATACCATGCTAGAACCAAGCATATTGAAGTCCACTACCATTATGTAAGGGAGAAGCTAATAAGCAAGGATATTCAACTATCCTATGTCTCTATAGATATGCAATGTGCAGACATGTTGACTAAAGCTCTTGATGGTACAAGTTTATATGTATATTGGGATCTACAAAGAGGTACCTAGGCTTAGTCTTGGTACCTAGGAACAAGTTGGTTTGGAACAGAAAGGGATATCCATTGTCACATATTGACTAGAATCAAATTGACTAGTTCGAGGACATGGGACTCATTTGAGTCCACCGACATGATTTTAGGATATGGGATTCATTAGAGTCCACCTACATATTCCATTACATGGAATATATATTCGGTTTAGTGTAGGTATGACACTGTGAATTGGAAGAAGTTTTCACTGGTATGGGACGGTGGAAATGACTTCCCTTTGAGCACTCTTCTTCTATGGCCAGGGAGAAAAGGACTCATCATTCATGGCGTCATGTCTCACTAGATTAGAGGAGAGCTCTTAGTAGAAATCTCCTTAGGATTATGAATTATCCTTCATAGTTTAGGGAAGATTTATTCTTCCAGTAGAGAATGTGATAGGTGATTTTAACACCATTGGTATCACATACTCATTTTGAATTTTTCAGGAAGGATAATTCCATGAGTTTGATTGGATCGTATAGATCCATGCACAGAGTATGGTTGGCAGAGATAGTTCTTTATTATGGATACACGTGTTTACGATATCATGTCACATCATTGCTGACCATTTTAGTAGAGGACTTTGACCCTTATTAGGAATTTATTTTCTCCACTCTTCACTACATACACCTTCATTAGTTAGGGGAGATCTGTTCCCCATCTTCATAGGAATATGTGTAATGAGGGATTATGCATTAGTTATGGAAGAGAGGACTCAATAAATTCATGATTTTCTCTTTTAAGGAAAGGAGAAAGTCGGAATCAGCTTGAAGTTTTTGGAGAAGTAAACCTAAGTTCAAGAGCAGGTGGAAATTTCACAATTTCGAAAGCTCTTTATGTTACAAACAATAAGAATAATTTGGTCTCTTTCTCTACTTTCTTGTTAGATGGTTATAAAGCTATTTTTAAGAAAGATTCATGTCAGATCCTCTCACCTAATGAAGAGCATTGTCTACTTCAAGGTGAAAACAAAAGTGTCATGTTTGTATTGTCCAAAATAAGTCATGCTAATATTTCTAGGTCTAATACACCTAAGGAGAACATGAATTTATGGCATGCTAGATTTGGTCATATCAGTTATAGAGCTGTCAAGCATATCTAAGAGCAACCTATGGTGGAGATTTTGCCTAATTTTGTTGTACGAGATGATGCAAAGTCATGTGAAGGATGTCTTGAAGGAAAGCTTCAGTAACTACCTTTCAAGAAGCATGGATACATCAAAACCACAAGGAAGTTGCAGATGATACATTCAAATGTGAATGGTCTAATGAGAACAAATTATATTCAAGGTTTTAGGTATTTTGTTATGTTTATTGATTAATTCTCAAGATATTCATGGATTTAGGGTCTTGAAGTGAAGCCAAAAGTTTTTCCTACTTTTTAAGAAGTTCTTAGCTATGGTTGAAAATGAAAGTTAGTCAAAGATCCAGATTTTGAGAAGTGATAGAGGAGGAGAATACATGTGTAAAGACTTTAAGTCTTTTCTTGAAGACAAAGATATCTCCCATCAACTCCCTATTGCTTACACTCTAGAACAGAATGTTGTTGTACAGAGAAAGAATAGGATACTTGCTGGGGATGATGCATAGTATGATGTCATCCAAAAAACTTTCTCCCACATTTTTGTTTGATGCACTACATATATCTAATCACATTATGAATAGGTCTTCCAAAAAAGCTTTGAAGGTCATTACACCATATGAAGCTTATCATGGGAATAAGCCCAATGTGAGTTACTTCAAAGTTTTTGGTTCCCCAGCTTATGTTCACATTGAGAAGAAGGATTATGGTAAGCTTGATGTAATAGCCATTAAACTAGTCTTTATTGGTTATGCAATTGAAATCAAATGATACAGATCCTATGTTCTAGATACAGGTGATATCCTACTCTCATGCAATGCATATATTGTAGAAAGTCAAATTTGTGACAAGAAGGAAGAGATTCCGGAATTCATAAAAGGAGATGACTATGCATTTTTCAGAAGGAATTTGGATGCTTACATTCAGCCATACAAGCAGGATGATGAACCTACTCAAAACCTACAAAATGGAGGTGAAAAGAGAATTTCATTACCTACATCAGTACCTAGTCCATCATCAATACCTCTCAAAGTTTTGACTTATGAAGTTGGAGAAGGTTCCAGAGTTCTAGAAAAAAGAGATACTCAAGAACCAAAAAGGACTCAACCACTTCTCAAGGATACGCCAAAGTGGTTATATCAAACTTGGAAGGACAATTGTATTAAGGAATACACTAGAAGAACCAGAAGTCAAACAAGGACACAACAAACAGACTAGGTAAATTTTGAATAAAATTTTGAGAGTCATAATATTTTAGCTCTTACTTCACTTGAGAATGAACCAGCTAGTGTTCAAGATGCACTAAAAAGTGATATGATTATCACAAGTTCCAAAGTTTCTCATCTTCAATTGTTTAAAGCATAGCTTAAGCACACATTTGATATAAATAGCTTAGGTATTTTACATTATTATCTTGGGATTGAGTTCAAGTACAGAGATAAGTGTATCTACATGACACACCAAAAATACATCGAGAAATTATTGGAAAGGTTTGAGATGACAGATTCCAATCCTATGTAGACACCTATGGATGTCAATGTGTTATTAGAGTCGGAAACAGATTCAGAACCATTTGATCCTACATTATATAGTTAAGTAGTTGGTTTTCTACTATATCTATGTAATACACGTTCAGACATTGAGTTTGCAGTTTCTCACGCATCCACGTCCATGCACAGTCAGCTCAAATTTCATTGGAAATCATTCAAGAGATATTTTCAGACATCAAAAGTTTTGGAGGTTATTAAACGTTGTACCATTATGACATTGAAGGGGGATTTTTGGAGACAATGTCAATATGCTCAAAGACTATCAGTATTAGTACTATTCTTTATACATTCCTCTATAGGAAGCCATCATGGGGCACCTTGGATAGAACAAAGAACTTGCATAGAACCCACCCGTGTTCAAATCTGGATCGTAGTTTGATAGCAAAAACGTTTCTTTATATGTTATTTTTGGAACTTTTGAAGAATGCCAAATTTGGTGAAGATTGTTTGCATGATTTAGCGATGACGAATGTGATCGCATGATGGAGATTTAATTCTAGGCAAACATAGATTTTAGAGGCTGCTTTATCACAAGAGGGGAGAAAACTATATAAGTAGGCCTTTGCTCATTTTTAGATCATCACTCAAGATGATCAAGGACATCTTCTGAAGCTTTGAAGTTAAGGAGGAGATCTTGGAGGCCCTCTTGGAGGGAGTGTTCTCATACACTTGGAGGAGTTATGCTCTACATCTAGGGACATCTAGAGGAGTTTTTATTAGCTTACATGAGCATCATTTATTGAGTTACTCTAAGTAACAAATCTATTTTTGTTCTCACTTGTTCATTCACTAGTTTCTGATTTAAGTTAGTCAGAGTTCAAGTTTGTTGTAAAATAGTTCTAAATTGTTCCTATTCTCCATATTCTCTCACGCACACTCTTCATGCCTCTTAGAAACACAATTTCTTGTATCTAGTTCCTATTTTTGCCTAGATGTAGATATTGTTAGTTTGTATCATATTCACACACTGTGAATTGACATTGGAATAAATAGTGTAGGTGAGCATTCTAGCTTACCATACACTTTGAAAGATCCTATCGATTCTCTCTCTATCTCTCACTCATCATCTTTTTGAGTATTAAGGTGTGTATGCTAAGTTCCATGTCTTGGAAGATCCTATGAACCTGTGATAACACCCACTTCCAACAAAAGTATGGGAGATAAACCCGACTTTTCATGAGGAAGATGATACATAGAACTTGTCACATAGATTTGCTCATATCTCAATATTTGTGCATCCAATGGTTATGAAACTTTGTATATATACTAAATAAATATAGATCTAACGTGTGCAATTGATAGAATAAAGAGAAATGACACTGCGGACTTGATAGAGTTGCTCAATGTACTATAATAGATAGCAAAGATTCACAAACCAAGGAAGTATGAATTGTATTGCTAATGGTCATAGGATACAAAGCGAGTGTGGAGGACTTCTTTATCTTTGAGGTAATAATAAATACACTCAAGATGAGTGTGATGATCAGCTCTAAATCTTTGTATATGATGCAACTTAAAGAATAGTGTATTTATACATATTTTACTAGATGACTATTGGAAATTCTACCTAAAAATGATCCTAAATTTTACGGGGTTATTTATAATTTGAATTCAAAATAATTCCTAGCTTTTAGCTAATCTTTATCTATTCTTCTCATGTCCAAATATAAGTGGTATGGAATGCACTATTGAGATTCTACTCGTAGGGAAGCCCATAACCTGGAATCAAGCGATATGGTAAATTTGGAAGAAAAAAGCTCAAAAAGCTTTGGCGATGCTCTTAAACCGTTATTTAAAAAAAAAAAAAACTACGTTTTCCATGAGCAAATAGAAATAATCCATCGTTTCCACATGCATTGTTTTGTAACTCCCCTTAACTTTTTTTTTTAATAAAAAGAAGTTAGGCAATGCTTACTCTCCCTGATTTTAATTAAATAAAAGAAGAATACAAGTGAATAGGAATAGTGCCCTCGGACCTCTCAAGTCCCACAACGCAGGGATGCCCATAACTTTTTTGTATGTTTCTTGGGTTCAATAGAATTAAAACGTGTTTGTTTTTTTTAAAGTAAAGGTTAACCACCCCGTTTTTTAGCTCAATATTCCATTATGTCGTTTTGGAAGTATTTAGTTGTTGAATGTAACATCTTAAAAAGATCGTTTTCCCCCAAAAAGACAGCTATTCTCCCTAAATGATGCCATGTTGTCAACAGCCACATACTAATATCAAGTTTTATTCCGTTCTAAATCTGTCGTACTCGGAAATTCTGGATCGTTGTTTTACTGCCACTCGGAATAATTTTATGTACAAATCATTCTACTAAAGTTCTCATGTGTGTGTGTGGATATAGATATAGATAGAGAGAGGGGGAGAGAATATATATATATATATATATATATATATATATATATATATATATATATATATATATATATATATATATATATATGTATGTCTCCCTCTTTCTCTCTCTATCTTTATGTATTTATAGACAGAGAGAGAGAAAGAGGGATATATATATATATAGAGAGAGAGAGATATGTGTGTGTATGTGTAGACGTCTTATAAGATACTGAAATACATGTTATAGTAAATAACTGTGAATGTACACATCTGTGTGTGTGCCATCGCATTTGATACTCTTGCTTGTGCTGATGGTATGCGAGTTTCGCTTTACAAGATCCGAATGCGAGGTTCGCTTTGGAAGATCCGAAGAAGTGAAATATTTTCTCTTCGAGTGATATTGATTCGTTCGTGCTTGTCATATGTAGAATTCTAAAGCTGCCAACGTCAGGGAGCGAATTCGTCTTCACAATTGAAAAGCAGGTATGTTGGAGTCAGAGATGTATACATATGGCAGAGAGAGAGAGAGAGAGAGAGAGAGAGAGAGAGAGAGATCCGCTTTATGAGGACATCGTAGAGAAGGTTACTTAAATACGCATCCATATGTCTACCTCTCTCTCATATCAACACTCTACACCACTGAAAGTAGACAATGACACAACACAATGAAAGTAGATCATGAGATTCATTAACTGCCTGTCTATTCATTTAGGATGACAGCAAAGTTTTCAAAGTGGAGAATAAGTTTTCATGTGTGTCATTAAGATTTTCGCGGTCTTCTTTTGGAATCGTCAAGACATGAAGGTTTGAAGATAAGAACAAGCATAATAGTGTGATGTAATGCAAGTGCAATAGGAAGGATGTCCTTCAGTAACTTAAAACAATATGATTAGAGTCGCCTTCATATTATGCATGTGTTTGTACATGCAAAGGATAGAATATAGTGCTGAACATAAACAATGACACTAATCCTAATAGAGAACATTCAAAGTCAAAAGTTTGTCACATGCCATTCATTCATGAAGCTCGTATAATGTACATACTTTTTATAGTATAAATGAAGATTTGAAAGGGGGCCTACTTCCAAATTCAGTACATACAATGTTCATAGAATTAAACCCGTGTCAATAAGCAATTTAAAGAGGAGATAATGTCATAATGAGTATCCTTACTTTGAGATCTTTGGGGGTTTGATTTCGTTTACATTAGTCAATAAAGATAACTTTACAGGAATGTACAATGTTCCAAGTTCTTCGAATCAGCCTAAGTATAGAATTAGCCTAAGTATAGAGAACGATATCTTCTGTACAGAATAGTGAAAGTTTATGAACTCTATTGTAATGCAAGTAAACTAAGATTCTTTTCCTGAATTTCCATTATACGAGTGTAATGTAATGCCTGTAAACTAAGAAAAATGTCCTGAATTTGATTATGATGTTCCATATTATGTGGTACAATGAAAAGAAAAACAAAATTTATGCCACCTAAGGCATTGAATAAGTATCAAAGAAAAGGATTTCAAGTAGTAATTATGCGAAAAAAAGTTCCATGGCGACATTCAGACCAAGGATCCCATCACAAGAGACGACCTGCGTAGCGACTGATGGCACCCTTGCGACTGTCGACTAGCGTCGCGATTGACGGCACCCTCGCGACTGACAACCAGCATTGCGATTGACGGCACCCTCACCCTCGCGGCACCCTCGTGACTGAGGACTGATGGCACCCTCGTGATTGACGACTGACTGACGACGGCCTGCGACTGACGATTGACAATGACTTGCGACGACTGACCACCAAAACAGCTCATGTGTGAGAAGTGTGTCCGTCGCGGTCGACAGACTGGTCACGATCGATAGCTTCCGCTGGGGCAGTGTGTCCATCGTGAAGTGTATCCGTTGCGACTGACCCATTGTGGTGTCAATCGTGATTGCTGGTCCGTCGCGATCGACAGGGGTTTGGTGAGCGGGTGTCCATCGTGGACTAGTCCGACTGACTGGAGTTTGCCTTTCGTTCGCGTTTGACTGGGGTCCGACCGACTGGGGTTTTCGCATCCATCGCGATTGATCGGGTGGAGCGGGTGTCCATCGTGGACTATGGGTGCGCTTGGTGATTGACGGGAGTGCTCCAGTTCTTGAGTCCCGTGCCCCTCGCGCTTCTAAGTCAATAATTTAGTCATTAATAACTCCCGACGGCCCTGCCTGCGTAGACAGTCGTTGGTGGTTATCTCTAAATTGGCTCGTACCACAGCCTTACTCATAGATTTTCAGAGAAGACAAGTTCTGTTTTTCATAAATGTATGACAACTTTTCAACATTGAATGTGGCGGACGGGCTCTCCTAGCAGTTCCTTGCACTTTTGCACTTAGTTTCTTAGAGTGATTTGGCAACACACTAAAAGGATTTTATGCCTGTCAGAAGGATTTTATGCTTATCAGAATGTTTTCTTGAAAAGGGCTTCAGATGCGCAGATGAACTTATGTTCTCCCATACCTATCGCCTGAGTGCATACCATCTATTGTGATTTTGGGACGCGACAGACTGCTTTCACTTTCCCTTATGTCAGGCGGACCCATGCTTCTCGCGCACGGGGTTTTCACTCGTTGAGATTTAAGTTATCAATCGGCGTGTCCCTCTTTTGTCATGGATTTGGCGACCCCCTCTCTTGTGAGAAGTAACCTGGCCCCTCCTCCCGGGGAGACCGATAACCTGGCCTCTTTGTTGGAGGGGGGTTCTTGTGCCGCCCTAGGGGCCTTCGAGAGTGCAGAACCCCCTTGGTCTCCCTCAATAGATCCGCAATTCTGTCAACTCAGGAGGAGCTCAAGAAAGTTTGCCTCGTCGGCCAAATGTTCGGCCCTAAGCCCCCGCTCGAAACTGTGCGACAGTGGCTTCGCAACGAGTGGTTCCCCCGCGGGCTAGTTGTTTGTAAGTGTCAGTTCTTATCGGCAAGCCACTTGCTGCTAGTCTTTGAAAACGAAGATATGGCGTTTCGAGCCCTTAGTGTCGGAACTTGGCAACTCAGTCGGGCGACCCAGTGCCTATTCAGATGGTCCCCTGATTTTACTCCCGACAAATCAAAATCGCTCCGGTACCCTCTTTGGGTTGAGCTCCCTAACCTGCCATACTTCTTGTACAACTTCGTGTGGGACATCGTTTCTCCTATCGGCAAGCCGTTGGCCTCACGCGAGGACATTGGTGGTCTCATTTATGAAGGTGCAAGACACTCGTTCAACGCTCGGTGGCACCCTCAAATCTGTGTCGAGGCTGACCTCAGTATGCCACTTCCATCGAAGATCAAACTGGACTTGGGCGAAGGGGATGTATGGGAGCAAGACATCAGTTACAAAAACCTTCCCAACGCGTGCTTTCGTTGTGGCCAACAAGGTCACAGGATCAAAGATTGGCCTTTGAGACAAAAAAGCAAGCGAAATCAAGAAGCCCCCAAAAATGCTCAAGATAGCAATGGAGCATTGAATCACTCGACGAAAGTAGAGGAATTCAAGGGTCCCCTTAATCCAGAAGCTGATGCAGACGGGTTCATCGAAGTCAGAAGAAGAAGGAAAAGAAGCCCTAGGGCAACCTCTGAGCGAAACAACATGTCAGTTACCCCCTCCAGCAACTTGTATTGCAATCTGGAAAAGGAAATCAATGAGTTTGACTACCCAGGTGGGAACCAACTTGAGGTGGACACCGACATCAAAGGTCTAGAGATCCTTGACAGTAAAGAAACCTTGCAGGAGGGTTACACTACAAGCAAAGAAGACGGCTTTACTACTAGCAACGAAGATAACATGGATAGTGAAAGCTCCATCATCGGATCGACTATTCCGGAAACAGAGCTGAAAACGGTGCCCAGTTCCTCCCAGCAGGAGGCATCCCGCAAAGGAAAACAACCTATGGAGTTACCGTGGAAAAGCCCCCACAAGAACCTAATGCTAACTAGGGATCCGATCCGAGCAAAAAAGAAAGATGAATCCAAGAAAAGAAAGGACAAAGCTCCCTCCCGCAAAGAGGGCTCACTACGACAATGATGATCATCTCGTTAAATGCTAGAGGGCTAACCGACCCCTCAAGAGCGATCATCATTGGTCAATGGCTTCGCGACATTAGCCTAAACCCAGATTTTATATGTATTCAAGAGATTAAAATTGACGGAGAAGACCTCCAGAAACGGCTTAGACATGTCTCCTCGACCCATGTTTGGATTTCAACGGCGCATCAGCGGGGGTCCGGTGGAACGGTAATCGGTATTAATAAACTCTGGTTTGAAAAGCTTGAGAACTCCATTGAAGATGAATGCCATCGATGGATTGCTGTTTCTTTCGGTGCTCCCTTTTGTTTTACTTTAGTTTCTTTGTATGCACCTAATGGGGAGTTAGAGAGACTTAACACTTGGGCCTCCTTGGACTCGCTCCCCCACAACGTGCTTATCTGTGGTGACTTCAACATGGTAGAGGACCCTATGGACAGATGGATGGGCAAGGGTAGGGTCATCGATAGTCAGGAGAAAGAAACGTGGGACAAAACTAAACTACACTTGGATTTGGTCGAATTCAAAGACTCGAAGGGCTTTTCTTGGTCAAATCTCCAAGCAGGCGAGGACCTGAGGAAAGCTAGACTTGATAGATGCTACATTTCTCAGATTTTTACTCATCAGTGGGGCCACCCTTCCCTCTCGCAACGCACCGACCTCACCATCTCTGATCACTACCCGATCGTCATCACTTTTCAACCCCCCACCAAGATCCGTAACGCTCCGTGGTTCCATGCCAGTGTGCCCTCCTTCTCCGTCCCCTCCGTCCATCAAGAAATTTCTGATGTGTGGAAGGAGGCATTCGCCTCTGGCTTGTCCCCAACCAAGTGTTGGAGAAGTGCGGTCGATAAGTCACGACAGATCATGATTAGATCCAGGAAGATGCTAGAGACTGTGCGGCGGGCTCGTAGAGAAGCTCTATATCATAGACTCTGGCGGCTCGAGGAGGAAGTGAACAAAGGAAAATCTCAAGCCCAGAAAGGACTTCGAAAAATCAGAGCGCTGTTGAGATACGAGGAAGAGATACAAAGGAAAAATTTGCAAGTTTTCTTCAAGGAGTGGTGGGCTGGCAAAGCCGACAAACCCACCAAAGAGATGTGCCGTATCCTCAAAAGGAAACACAACAGAGAATCAATCCCCTTATTGCTAGACGCAAATGGCAATGTATGCAATACGGAAGAAGATAATTTTGGGATCATTGAAGGGCACTTCACGAGACTCCTGGGGACCTCAAACCCCCTCTCCCACCATAGAAGGGACTGTATGGCAGCCATATCTAGGGTTTCCCCCCACAGGATTCCACCCAACCTTCACTCTCTGCTTCATGCCTCTATCTCTGAAGCCGAAATCATTGAGGTCATTGATGCCCTCCCCTCAGGTAAAAGCCCGGGACCCGACGGGCTCACTAATGAGTTCTTTAAATCCTTCAAGTTGGTGGTTGCCACCCCTCTTCGTTTGGTTTGGCAAGAGGCACTCAAGTTTGGCGCGCTTCCTTCTTGTCTCAACAATGGCATTATCAAGTTAGTACACAAAAAAGGGGAAAAGAACAGAATAGAGAACTGGCGTCCCATTACAATGCTCCAAACAGGATACAAGATCATCGCCAAAGTCATTGCCAACAGAATCTCTTGCCACTTGAGAGCGTGGTTAAGCGAGGACCAAAAAGGTTTCATCAAAGGCATGTCAATTTTGGAAACCATTATAGATATCTGGGAAGGTCTTGAATTTGCAAATGAGTCTAAACAAGAAGTAGTTTTCCTCAAGATCGACTTTGATAAAGCCTACGACAGGCTAGAATGGGACTATATTCTACAGTCGCTACAAGATCTTGGATGTAGTCAGAAATTCATCAAGATGATCCCGACCCTTCTCGGAAACGCATCGACCCAAATTAACATTAATGGAAATCTTTCAAAGGTGATCAAACTTACAAGATCTATCAGACAAGGGTGCCCATTGGCTCCCCTTCTCTTTGCCATTGCCACGGAAGGGCTTAGCAGGCTGGTGGAGCATCAGGTGGAAGCTGGTAACATTAAAGGCCTTCGTTTGCCGCATGACCACAATCAGATCACCATGAGACTTTTTGCCGATGATATGAACGCTTTTGTGCACAATGATAGTACCAGCCTTGAGACGTTCTGGAAGTGTCTTGTTACTTTTTGTGAAGCCTCTGGATCCATAATCAACCACTCTAAGACCGCCTTTAGAGCTATTGGTGGGTCACAGCCCGACCTTCTCATTGATCATGGCTGTCAAATCATTCCGGAGGGCCAAATTTTTCGGCTTCTTGGGATTCCCTTGGGGTTTGGCGTCTCTATGGAACAACGATGGAACTGGGTGCTTGCCAAACTCGAAAACAAGCTTAACTATTGGAGAGGTATGCAAATCAATCTTGCTGGTCGTGCTATGGTTATCAACACGTTCCTCTTATCATCTACCATTTATTTCCTTTCTTGTTGGAGACCGAAAGAGCATGATCTGTCCAAACTGGATAGTATTTGTAGAAACTTTCTTTGGACGGGCGACCACAATAGGAGGGGGGTGCCTAAAATCAAATGGTCCATCTGCACCAGCCATAGAGATAATGGGGGACTTGGTATCTTGGACATTGGGTGCATGGCGAACAAACTGTCGGCCAAATGGATGATTAAGGCTTGGTGCAACGGGGAGGCCTCGTGGGCCAAGCTGATCTTCAGAAACAAGAATGAGTTGGCGCTCATGGGTTTCCCAAATTGGAAGAATCTTGACATCTTGACCTTGCTGTTTTCCCCGATCCCCGTCTTCCCGAAAGGCTCTAATCTGGTGTGCTCCCTTTGGAAGAGTTGGAATAAAGTCAAAAGCTTCACAAGAATTAGTGAAGACTGGAAGTGGGCTGCCGGTATCAGACAAAACGACTCTATCTGGTTTCCGATCCATGGCATCCGGAGTGTGGAATCTTGGAACATTCAAAATGCCAAGAAGCTATGGAACAAAGGCTTCAAAAAATGGAAACATCTCTGGAAACAAGACACCAACCGCTGGATCAACTTTGAGGATATTGACCCTAGCATCAACATTTCGCATGAAGAATGGAACACTTTGCAAAGCAGATGTCTCGCCTGGGACCGACACAAAGTTCGCCTTCTCATGGGACACGACATGTCGAGCTCGCTTGGTCTCAAATGGCACAATGGGAATAGCCTATCAAAAATCCCGAACATCAAAGAAACGATCGACTATCAGGTTAACCTCAACAAAAAGTGGTGCCTGTCATGGACGCGGCTTCGGTGGGACATGAAGTTCATGGCTATCTGGCACCCCCTCATAGAAATCAAAAAGTCTGTCCTCTTATGGCAAATTCTTCATCATGGAATCTGGACCAACCTTAAGGCTAGCAAAATTTGCGGGATCCCTCCCTGGTGCAAACGCTCCCACCGGTCTATCAAAGATGTTTCACACATCTTCTTTACCTGCCCCAACTCCAACAGACTCTGGCAGGTGGTTGGAAAGAGAATTAGACTTCAAAAACGTCTCAGTTGGCAGCAAGCCCTGCTGGGAGAAGCGATCGGCTGCTCCGCGACTCTCTGGAACGCCATCAGAGGGGAGGTCCTATGGAAAATCTGGCGAGAAAGATGTGCTTTCAACTTCGGTGACTCCCCCAAGGAGTGGTCAATTGAGAAATCGCTGTTCCTCCTTGGCAAAAGGATTGTCAACTGTAATAAATCCCCCCCCTTTAGGCACCATCAAGTACTCCTTTTGATCGATAACAAGCTTAAACCCAAGTGGGCCCCATATGAGGGTAATGAGAGGGTAATTAACCCGTCTTTGTAATGTCATCTAAGCTCTGTAAAAGCTTCCCCTGCTTTGTGGGATTTGGGGGGTCCCGTGGGCACTAGTCCCCTTCTCTTGTACTTTTCTTTATTTAATTCAAGTCCGGGAGAGTAGGCTATTGCCGAACTTCCTTTATTTAAAAAAAAAAAAGTAGTAATTATGCAATAATTACACAGGGATGTTCATCGGACTACACTATATAGAATGCAGCAAGTATGAGAAAGTTTTTTTTAGTTCTCCTTGCTTAGCAACGCAAACTCATAACTTAGTTCAACAATACCTTTATTCTAAGCATCACTATCTTTGAAAAAGAAATGTTTACGGATTTCACCAGTCAAAGTATAAAATATTGAAGGAATGCTGCCAACATTGTGCCTTGACTACATCCATACATTTATTGATAGATTCGTACAAACAGTCAGAAACTTACTCAAGTAATAACATAACTATTCAAGCACATAAATACATACAGGAAAACCTGAATACATGCACTCCTACATGCGCATGCATAGATTCATGGATAAATACATCCATATTCTCTTGGCTACATACATAGAGACAAAGTTTTTATTTACTTAAATAAGTGCTTACATACAACTATTCATATTAGCTTCTGGAATGCATGTATGCATCTATCCATGCCTACAATCTGCATATCAGGTTATACATAGAGACAAAGTTTTTATTTACTTAGACAAGTGCTTACATACAGATATTCATATTAGCTTCTGGAATGCATGTATGCATTCATCCATGCCTACAATCTGCATATCAGATTATACATAGAGAAAAAATTTTTATTTACTTAAAAAAGTGCCTACATACAGATATTCATATTAGCTTCTGGAATGCATGTATGCATTCATCCATGCCTACAATCTGCATATCAGGTTATACATAGAGACAAAGTTTTTATTTACTTAAACAAGTGCTTACATACAACTATTCATATTAGCTTCTGGAATGTATGCATTCATCCATGCCTACAATCTGCATATCAAGTTATACATAGAGGCAAAGTTTTTATTTACTTAGACAAGTGCTTACAGATAGATATTCATATTAGCTTCTAGAATGCATATGCATTCATCCATGCCTACAATCTGCATATCCGAGTATACATAGAGACAAAGTTTTTATTTACTTAAAAAAGTGATTACATACAGATATTCATATTAGCTTATGGAATGCATGTATGCATTCATCCATGCCTACAATCTGCATATCAGGTTATAGATAGAGACAAAGTTTTTATTTACTTAAACAAGTGCTTACATACAAATATTCATATTAGCTTCTGGAATGCATGTATGCATTCATCCATGCCTACAATCTGCATATCAGGTTATTATACATAGAGACAAAGTTTTTATTTACTTAAACAAGTTCTTACATACAACTATTCATATTAGCTTCTGGAATGCATGTATGCATTCATCCATGCCTACAATCTGCATATCAGGTTATACATAGAGACAAAGTTTTTATTTACTTAAACAAGTGCGTACATACAACTATTCATATTAGCTTCTAGAATGCATGTATGCATTCATCCATGCCTATGTAGCTCAGTGATGAGTAGCACCTCCTTTAATGTCAATCCGGGAAGACATGAGGATGGTATGAAGACCTCGAGCAAGTGAAGGCACAAGTGTGTGAGTGAGAAGCACACAAACATGCACACACATACACACACACGCGCACACACAACAAGAACAAAGAGAGTAAGACAATGGAATCACTTCTATTATAACCAAGTTCTCATACAAGTTCAAAACTACAACAAGCTAGCCTCAAAAATGAGCTCTCTAGCTCTTTTTATAGTTTTTGACTAGCTTTGGCCCTATTGAGACCTAGTGTTTGGCCTAGTTAAAAATTAGGTTCTAGGGCCTATTTGGGGGCTCAAACGGAGTCTAAAAATTGTGAAAATTGATAGGTAGGTACTTCTAAAGCTCCTCAAGCTCAAGGACTCCTTGACTTGCACAAAATGGAGCTACAAAAATATGAAATGGTATTTACAATGGCTTTTAATGATGAAAATCACGATTTTTGTAGGGATTTCTTCTAACAATTTGACATACACTTCCTGGAGCTCCCTACTTGCTCCTTCTTCAGCTTTATGAAAAATGATGGCCTACTTGTCAGATCTCCGTTGACTGCTTTGTCTACTTGGCCCTTCACGTTGGCTCCCTTGTTTTGTAAGTCCTTGACCGCCCTGACCACTGCCAACACTCCCCCCTCTCTCGTGTCTGTCGTCTCTGACAGACCCTTGTTGAGTGGACCGTTGGATGTAGTACTCCACAACCTCTGTGGCTAAATGATGTTTTGCTATTCTTAACCCTTTGGCCAAATTAGTGAGTAGGACATCCCGTTCTTTTTCTAAGGCTACGTGCGCTTCTAGGAGATCGGCATGTGTTTCCAATACGATTTGCATATTTTCAGATGGGATGGCCTGGAAATTCTCTAGGTCGATTTCTTGCGATGAACCCTCCATTGCTTCTTCCAGGTTTCCTTTGTTCTGTTTCTGCAGTCTTTTATTCTCTTTGAGGGTTGCGGACATGTGTTTCCGTAGTAAGGGGAGGTTACAACGAAGCTTGAGATTGTCGGTTATCTGGGCATGTAACATATCATCGAGTTGTTGTTTTTCTTCAGTATCTAGCTGGGGTAGATTGGCTACTAACTGATCATGTTGTGCCTGTAAGGTATTATACTATTGTTGTAATAGCCTCTTCTCCTTCTCTAGATTAATGAATCTTTCTTGTAGCGTTTCATGGTTTCTGAACAGGCTCGTATGCTGAGCATCTAGGTGCTGGTAATGCTGTTGTAATTGAGACATACACTGGTACAATGTATTAAATACATTATTGACAGGAGTGGATGCTGGGAAGGTGTTGAATGGAGGAGGGTAGGGGAAAGGGAAAGGGAGTGTGGATGATGTGCTTGAGAAGGGTGAAGTGGGCGGTGGGGGAATGGGAGATTGTGGGAATATGGGGGGAGGGAGAGGTGCAGAAGTGGGTGATATGTCCATGAAGTCATATGTGGATGCAGTCGTGGGAGTGATTGTGAACATGGAAATTGTCGATGTGGTGATGGTTGTGAAGGTGTAAAGTGGTGTGTGCAGTTGTGAATATGAACCACCAGGAAGTGTGATTGCGGGAATGGGGTTTTGAGTGGCTTCAGTTAGAATTACAGTGTCAGTGGTAGTATTTACAATAGGAGTGGTGATAGGTAGTGCGGATTGTGAGGGTTGACTCACAGTATGTGCTTCGGTTTGGGAAGTAGACTTTGTGGCGGTGACGGTGGTGGTGGCAGTGGTGGTAGGAGGTGAAGGTGGTGGAGTTGGAGGGGAGGGTGGTAAAGGGGGTGATGGGGGTGCACTTGAGGTATGGGCTTCATCATTGTGGTGAATGGTATGGTTTGTGTGGTGGTGGATGTGGTGCCCTGTGGTTCTGATACCAAGATATTCATTTGTTTCCCTGGTCTAGGGGGACATCTGTCGTATCTTTGCTCTGATCTTCACGAGTGTGAGAGAGCCGTATGCATTGTCTCAGGTACCCCCAATGCATCAGCAATCATGTCAAGGGTTGCCCCGTATGGCTCGTCCACACCTTCATCTTCCAAGATCTGGTTCATGAGGGCCTTTCCTGTTGTCGGGGATAGTTTGTGTTGTTCTTGAACTCGGTTGATGGTATCATACAGTCTTTTCAATTGCTTCGTATAAGCAGGGGCACCTTCAAGTTCCGGTACAACTTCTTGCTCATGTTCATGCTCTTCTTCGTCGGATAGTCCTTCTTGTTCATCATCTGGTCCTCTTCTGCAGTCTCTTCTTCATCTTCATCTACTTTGACGACTTCTGGTTGGATTGGATGGGGTTGGTCCGTGACTGTATGTTGCCCGCTTGCTTGCTCTGCCTCAACTTCCAAATTAGTAGCATTAATTGTTCTGGCTACCTCCTCATCAGTTAGATCTTCCAATGTAAAGCCATGAGGGAACTCTAAGTCGGTGGGTATAGGTGGAAATACCAGATTTGGTCCTTCTACACTGTTCCTCGGCAGTCTAATGGTAAAGGGCTGCACGTGCCTCGGAAGTTGTGGAGTTGTGTCAGGTGTCAGTGTAGCACTTGGGGCTTGTGCACAGGGCATCTGAACTGCTCCCCTCATTTTCTTGGATGGAAGCCCTGCAGTTGATAGTCTTTGTTGAAATCTTTGCACCCTGGTCCAAACAAGTGCCCTTTGAATTGGCACATCATATGCCAAGCATCGATAAACAATCCTTGTGAGAGCACATCATCCATAAAGTCCCGACTTTTGCTTCTTATACCACCATTGATGTGCCAAGTGTATTTGGTCAATAATCCAATGAGGCATGTTGATTGTCAAATTGAAGGCATCCGCTAAGTATAAACTGAACCATATCTTCTTGGGTGGCATTGTGAATCTCTCTTGAGCAGGGAACGCGAAATGTTGCATGCACATTCGGAGGTGAATGGCAATAGTTGGTGTCATTGCCACCATGTCCTTCAGTTTAGTCAAGTTCCTGTTCTTCATGTTGTCTGGGACCATTGTCTCCTTCTCTGTGGGGATATGCATACCTTTCATATCGAGAGCTTCCCTTACCAAATTGTTAGTCCATTTGAAGCGCTTCAGTTCATTACCTCTTGTAAGAGATGGTAGGACAAAGGTGCTATACCCCTTTTTCTCTTTACTGGGAGTGAGGGTGCTAATCAAGTATGAACATCTTAGAAAGTCCGGCTTTGGTAACTGGGCTTTGAACTAATCATATAGTCCAGCCTTCTTCCATATCGGTTTCAACCCTTCATTATTTTGAAGCCTCTCAAACTCTCTGGTAAAGAATTGATACCTGCCCCAGCGTTCGTTGAACTCTATTTCTGCCTCCCACATGTAAGTGCCTTCTCCAAGAGGTCCTGCCACATCACTGAACCAATGTGAGTTTTTGCTTACTGGCGATGTGTGCCCCTAGGGAGGATTCTGAACAGGTATGGCATGTAATGCTCTCAATGCCAGTGGTCTTTCCTTCAACTCCTCCTCAATGGGGAGACTTTCAATGTCCACGATCTGAGGGCTGGTGCCTGCCTGGGAGCTAGTTCCTGCAGCCTTGACCATATTACTTCTTGTTTGTTGGCTCTGTGAGAATATAGAAGCATGTGTTAACATTGTAAAGGACAAGATAGAACAATTTTTTTCCCCGTTACAACATTAACATGAGGTTAGTGAGAGGTTAGTAGGTCACTAAGTGCTCGGTGATCATGTGTGTAGTTAGTGAATGGATAGTCCTATGAGCTAAATGGAAAGATGTAGTGTAAGAGTGATGTAGTTAGTAGGTGGGGATGAATTTACAAATGGGGGTCGGGGGGTTTATTACAAGCTTTGGGCTGCCAAACATAATGGATGGCTTTTGGTTTTGGTTTTATGGAGACTCTCAAGGGCTTTGTGAGAGTTTCTGCTTGGAAATGAGGCTTTTTATGGACCCATTTACAAGTGATTCTAATCATGCTCATGGGTGAATATGTGTTCTTGCGTGATGTATAAGAGTGGGTGTCAGCTGTTCGAGTGAGTGAACCATGTTGTATAGGGTATGGTCTCTATGTAGCTATTTGAGCCCGCAAGCAAGCCTTAGGCACCCAAATTTGTCTTGATTGTGGGTCAACCTTCATCGACTTCTTGGGTACCCAGATAGACTTTACTTTCAAAGAAGAATCTTTGGAAGACTTCTTATTAGTGTCGTGTCATTGATCACTAATAGGAATTTGAGCTAGTTGTTGTGGTTTGACCGCATTAGGATGCTCGCCTTTCCGCACCCACACTTGTTTTGATGGTTGAGGCATCGTGCTTCGTATTTTCTTTTGGCCTCGAGCATAAGTCATCTGCTTCTTCTGCGTTTGATCCACCTTTGATTGCTGCATCCCTGTGGCTTTTGGAAAAGGAGGGAGTTCCGTCGTATCCTTGTCTTCTTTGTTGAGATAATCATCCCTCTGCATCACATAGTTTTGGACAAGAACAGCATGGTCATCTTCATGTGTACTCCTGGAAGGACCAGGAGTTTGTGCCTTTCCTAGTTCCTTGGGTTGACTGCATGATCATAGATCCAGTCTTGCCCCAAGACAAGAGACTCAGTGAGGTCCTCGTCTCGACACACTAGCACCTTAACTTCCATAAGAACATCTTGGATGTAGAGGGGAAGTTCCACCTCGCCCATGCAAGGGGTTTCCACACCTCCTAACCCTATGAGATATGCTTCCACAGGATTGACATTTAAGTTCAATTCTTGACAGTAAGAAAGTTTAACCGCACTAGTGGCTGCACCTGAGTCAATCAAGGCTCTTACAGTCCTTGCACTCCTCCCTTGTCCTATCTCTAAGGTTACAAAAGGACGTCGGTCAATTATTCTATGAGAGCTAATACCTGAAACTTCACACATAGCCATGTGATATCCCTGAGCTGCATCGGCATCTATCCTACGCTGATCTCTACCCTACCTTCTCAACTTCATCCTTCGGATGTGTTCCAATGCTTCTGCCTGTGCTTCTTCTCGAATTCGCTTTTCCTCTTCCTTGCGTTTCTTAGCAATATTGAGTCAATTGAGCATTTCCTCAGTGAGGGGTTCTTGATAAAGTTTGACTCTACATCCGCTAATGTAAGTTGGCAGGATGTCGCCTTCTAGAGTGGCTAATTGAACTGCTCCGCTTGTGGAGATCCTATTTATGATCATAGGTCCATAACCTCTCTTCTCTAGTTTTCGTGCATGTTGTTTCAAAGTGTAGACTAGGACTAGGTCTCCTGCGTTTGCTGCCGCTCTCAATCGTGTTTCACCCAATCGTTCAAGATCAAAGATTCTAGAGGAGAGCTCATGCCTGTCCACTCATGCTCTTGTGCTACTTTCAATGTAGGTATCAAGAAGTCCAATGGTAGCACCGCATTTTGGCCAAACACCATCTGAAAGGGAGTGGCTTGGAGTACCGTTTTATAGGCAACTCTGTATGCCCAAACAGCATGGTGTAGCTGTTTGTCCCAATCAGAGCGTTTATTATTCACCAATTTAGTCAGCACGTTGCACAGAATCTTATTTGTGCTTTCAGCCTGGCCATTAGCTTGTGGGTGATACGGGGCAGACTTCTTGTGTATCACCAAGAACTCTTGAAGAGGATTTTCAATGACTTCATTCAAGAAGTGAGTGCCTCTATCACTAACTAGCTCTATAGGTAGCCCGTATCTGGTGAACACATTCTCAAACAAGAACTTAGCTATCGTTTGAGCATCATTCTTCGTTGTGGCTTTCACTTCTACCCACTTGGTTAGATAGTTGGTGGCCACAATGATATATTCAGCATGTGAACCCTTAGCCAGGGGATTAATATGACCAACAAAGTCTATTCCCCACTTAGAGAATGCACGTCCACCCATCATAGGTTTCAATGGCATCTCATCCTTATGTATAGGATACTGGGTTCACTGACAAACATCGCACCTCTTCACATAGGTATGTGCATCCATGTGAAGTGTTGGCCACCATAATCCTGCAAATAGGATTGCCTTGATCACCCGATCTGGTCCAAAGTATCCTCCTGCTACACCCTGGTGAGCAGTTTCCAAGATCTTAAGATATTTTCTCTCATGGACACATAATCTGAGGTAACCATCTTTACTGCACTTGTATAGATTATCACCAATGAGTGAGTAATCTAGGGCTTCTTGTTCTAAACTTCTCTTCCTAGCCAAAGTCATGTCTTGTGGGAATGTTCTCGTCCTCAGGAAGGTTACTAGTGGTTCCCTCCAATCTGGCACTATGGACACTTGATAAAGAGTGGCATGCTCCACAGGTGGTCTAATACGACAGACTGGGCATTCCTTACACAACTTATGGACATCTGCTTCCATGGTTGGCCAATGCACTCCGAGTCTCCTTAGTCTGTAGGGTTTGTTGCCTTGAGTAATGTTGCTCTAATGCACCTACATGTGCTAATTGCAACCATTTTGCATATTCATCCTCTTCCACACAACAGGCTAATATTCCTTGATCAGTATGCTTGTACATACTCCCTGCCATTATATGGTACTTTTGGGCTTTTACTATCTCCCTATCTTGTGTGTTTATTACTAGGTGATTAGGCCCATATGTCAATACTGGCACTAATGGCTTAGCCCACTGAGGTACCACTTCCAAATTAAACAAGTATGCATCAGGAAGATCATCTGATACTCCTTGTGGGGCCTCTCTGGATGTGAGCCTAGAGAGATGGTATGCTCTCAAATCAGTCTTCCCTTTCCTCACCATAACCTCAAATTCATATTCCATCAGTAAGAGGAACCATCTTACTAATCTACCTGTGTTGCATGGCTTGTTTACCAAATATAACAGAGCTTGATGATCGGTAAAAAATTTAAACTTATTTGCAAGCAAATAGTGTCTGAACTTCTTAACTGCATAAACCATGCCTAATCCTTCTCGTTCAGTGGTGGTATAATTTTGTTCAGCTACATTCAATTTCTACTAGCATAGGCAATTGGAAGATCCATATTACCTTCACCAGTAGGTTGTGCTAGCACACATCCAATAGCATAATTTGATGCATCCACATGCACATGAAAGGGCTTATTCCAATCTGGTGTGGTCAAGATTGGTGCTGAACATAATCGCCGTTTAAGCTCATTGAAGGAATTCTCACACTCCTCAGTCCACTCAAAGTTAGTCAAAAGTCCATACAGAGGCTTTGCTATGATGGCATACATGTGTATAAACCGTCGGTAATAACCACAATGCCCCATGAAAGCTTGTACTTCCTTGACATTCTTTAGCCTAGGTAGCTCTGCGATAGCTCTAACTTTTTCCTCGCCCGTAGATATGCCATTCTTTGACACTATGTGTCCTAGAATCTTGCCTTGCCTGACCATGAAAACACACTTTTGTGGGTTCAAGAAGACTTGATATTCTCTACATTTGTCAAAGATTTGCCTAAGTTCAGGAATATGTGTTTGCCGAATGTTGGAATGAGCACAAAGATCGTCAACATAGACCTCTAAGTTCTTCCTCAAGAACTCTTTAAATACATGACACATCAGCCTCTGAAAGGTAGCAGGTGCATTGGTGAGACCAAAGGGCATCACTCTAAAGGCGAATATGCCCCACTCTGTGGCAAAAGCTGTCTTATGTTGATCTTCTGGAGCTATGGCCACTTGTTTGTAACCAGAAAATCCATCAAGGAAGCTGTACACTTCCTTGCCTGCTACTCTTTCTAGTAGATGCTCAGTGATAGGAAGCGGATAGTTATCTCAAATAGTGGCTGCATTAACCTTCTTCAAGTTAATGCATACATGTAGTTTGCCGTTCTTTTTGGGCACAACTACAATGGGGGATACCCATTCAGTGTGCTGAATTTCATAGATAAATCCAGCTTCCACCAGACGATCTATCTCTTCTTTGATCTTGGCAGCATAATTATCATTATAAGTGTATGGCTTTTGTTTTGAGGGTTTGGCATCTGAAGTCATGGGGATAGTGTGTTAGCATATGTCGGGGTCTACACCTTTCAAGCCCTTGTAACTCCAAGCAAATACATCTCTGTATTCTCTTAGCAAGGTTATCAACTCGTGCTCCTCTTCTTCTGTCAGGTTATGTCCTATGTAAGTGCATCTCTCCTCCCCTTCTTCTATGGCTACAACTATTACCTTGGTGGTTTCTTTGTTATCATAGGCCTCTCCTGCTTGTGCCTCGCGTTTAGGCATTCTTATCATGACTCTCCTATCATCTATCTCATATTTCTTGAAATTTTCAGGGACCTCAAACAAAGACTCTTCCTCTACTGGTATGACTTCTCTCTTCTTCCTTTTCTTTCCTTCACTCTTGGTGGCCACTTGCGTGGTTAACCTTACATCATTTGTGAACTCTCCATGTCTCTGAGGGTGAACTTCTACTTCATAGAAGTATTCTTCATCTGATGCAAAGGGTGGGTCCATAATGATTGACTCTAAATCAGAGTCACTTGCATCCTCGAATGCATCAGTGCTAGGTTCACATTCCTCCAGAATTGCATCTCCCATGATTGGCTCTATGGAGAAGACTGAAATGTCATAGCCATCCTCATCACATTGGGGTGTCCATTGTTCTTCATTGATGGCTATGTCCATTGTTGCTAAAATTTCTGCCCAACCATGAGGTTCAAATTCTTCATCAGGGAATACTACCGGTGCATAGGCTGGGTCTTGAATTGATCTATGTGTCTCTTTTGCACCTACCTCTCTGGATTTTTCTCTCTTCTCCTCTTCTACTGCCACTTTGCACATCCATAAGTGGGTGTCTACATGCATCCATGAGTATGCACTGACTCTGTATCATCTTTGGCTCTATGGATGGGGTTCCATTGGATGGGGGGTACATCCCTATGAGAGTAATCTTTGAGATTCACTTTGTTTGTGACACCTAAGTGTTGCAAATACAAGGAATCGATTCCCCAATCCTGTACCACCTGCAACTATTGCATAAATGGT
Source organism: Ceratopteris richardii (assembly GCA_020310875.1). Classification (NCBI taxonomy): domain Eukaryota; kingdom Viridiplantae; phylum Streptophyta; class Polypodiopsida; order Polypodiales; family Pteridaceae; genus Ceratopteris; species Ceratopteris richardii. The sequence goes on from CM035415.1 coordinate 40,710,679, forward strand.
CTTCCCAAAATCATCTCATAGGCATGATTTTTGCTAAAGTCACATATAGCAAACGTATGCTCGAACTCAACACCACATGTAGTGAGAGTTATTCCTTCTAGTAGTCCTAAGGGTCTCTCAATGTGACCATCCGCCATCTGCAATTTCATTCTCGTTGGCCTGAGTGTTGGCTTGCCCCAACGCTTCCATAGGGAAGTGGTAGCAATTACAACTCCTGTGCCTGAGTCCAGAATTGCCTTGGTTGTGTATCCTTGATGGGTGATGGGAAGATAGGTGTTTCCTTCTTCTCCCTCACTCATGTCTCCTATCTTGTCTAGAGGAATTTCTGGTACTGTTCTATGAGAACCTACCTGGGAACGTGGTTTAGCTATCTCTGGTACCTATTTGGCTACATGTTTCCACAGTTCTGGCCTAACCTTGAGTAACTCTTCTAAAGTGAGATTGCACTGCACTTAAGTATTCTTTACTACCTCTGTGTTCCTAGGTATGACTGAGTCTTTGTTTCGTACCATGACCGTGGGTGCTCTCATTCAAGTAGACTTAGCTTCCCATGGGCCTGTGAAGTGGGGTAATTTATGCAAAGAATTAGACTCAAAGTCTAATCTCTCTTGAGATTGTGCACTCTCCTTCTCTCCATAAATGGAGGGAATATCTTGTGGTAATTGATCATGCGCGTCATCCACAAGTTCAAATGGAGGAGGGACTTCACTTTCTTTAGCCCATTTTTCTTCTTAAATCTCTCGTAGGAATTCGGGTGAGTACCGATTCATAGAAGAAGATGTGTCTAGCTCTCTGGAGTTGGGCACATAAGCATCCTAGGCAGGAAGGATTACTCTTTCACTTGTCGTGCCCTTATTTGGAGGGGTGGGTTCCTTTTTTGATTGTGCAATTAGCCTCTCCAATCTTTCTAGCAGTCCATCAAAGTGCAACTGCGTCTTAGCTGAACTAGAGATGTTAAAGAGGCGACTGGCTTCAAAAATGGTTTGAGCCAATTCCACCATCCTAGTGCAAATTTTGGTTCGTTCAAGCTCTAGTTCCGCTCTAGGGTAACACTTATCATGATCGGTTACGTTTGGCCCTTCTTGGATTTTGGCCTGATATGCTTTAAGCATCATATTCAGGTCCTCAGGAGTGGGATCGGCCAAGACTGATCCTACTCTTGGGGGTGGTGGGATTGTATGAGGCGGGTTGGAGAGTGGTGGATTGGATGGAGAAGGGAATGGTGTTGGCGGGGTAGTGTGAGAGGGAGTTTGAGATGTGAGTTCAATTATCTTGGCTTTCGTTTCTCTTAGACTTTCCTCGAGTTCACTCATCTTCTTTGCCCATTGTCTTTTCATTCTCTCATGGCTATCTTTCCAGGCTCTCGTCCATTTTTTGGTTGCACTGGTGCAGTGGAGGTTACACTCCCTAAAGAGTCTACAACTAACCCAATAACATTAATAGGCGTGATTTTTGGCATATTATTGGGGTTCTTTGGACAATCTCGTAAGAGATGCTCCTTCCACAATCTTGGCAAAAGCCTTGAATTATCACCGATTGGGGTTGTGTAGGTGCAGGCATAGGGCAATCACGAATGAGGTGATCTCCCTGACATCGATAGCACGGTGGTTTTCTTTGGGCAGAGTGTATTGTCTTTTGCTAAACAACATCATGGTAATGTTGATGTCGCAAAAGACAACACACTCTGCCCAAAAAAAAAATTGCAGATATGGTCGTCGGTTTAAGCGTCGATACTCCCAGGACGGTCACCGGTATAAGCATCGGTACTCCCAGCATGGTCACCGGTACAGGCGTCGATATGAGCGTCGAAAATACGGACACTCATACCGACGCTTATACCGATGCTCATATCGATGCCTATATCGACGCCCATACTAGTGCTTCGTTTCCGATGAGCATACCGATCACAACACTGATGTCACAGGCAAATTGCACCCATTCATTTTCCTTGGCAAAAGCCTCGATATACCCTCGATATGTTGTAGTGAATATTATCATGTGCTAACAACTCCTCTTATCTTATAATGGGAGTTGTTAAGATCATTCTGAATACTGCTAATGGTATTTCTTTCACACTCTTAAATGCTTTGAGCCAAGGATCAAGAATAATCTGTTGTCAATTTTAGCATTAGCCAAGATTGGATCGGTTGTCAAGTTTGCTGATGACAGATGCATAGTTTATGATATGTCAAATGGCCATGTTATTATTACTTCTATAATTTTATGTTGTGGGCTATGTAAGCTCATAAACCATGCAAAAGTTGTGAATGATTTAGCATGTGTAGCTCAAGATTCCCAGGCTATCTCATATACAAAGCTTTAGCATGCACAACTTTGGTCATCTAAATTATGCTAGTTTGCTATGCATCCAGAAATCTACAATGGTGCCTTCTCTACCTAGAATTAAGGAGCTTGTAAACGTGTTTGTGAAGGCTGTATTTTCAGCAAAATGCATCATTCCTCCTTCCCAAAAGATGGTTTAGTTTGAGCTACTTGGAAATTATAGCTTGTTCACAATGATGTCTGCGATCTTATGCAGACACCTTCTTTTGGGAACTACCTTTACTCCATGACTTTTAATGGTGATTTCTCCACTTATAAATGGGTGTATCCATCCAAATCAAAGTCTGAAGTGTTTATGTCCTTCAAAAAAATTTTGGTTTTGACTGAAAAATTTGTCAGCCTATAAAATGGGCACCTTTTGTTTTGATCAAGAGGGAATAAATGTCTTCTAATTTTAATGAATTTCTAGAAGATCAAGAAAGGGGCTTTCACTTAGTACACATCATAATGAAACTAATGGAGAAAACTATGCATAGATATCTAATCATCCTGACGCTTACATTGACATATTTTCAATTACAAAAGTGAAAATCCAAGAGGTAGTTGATCAATTGACTTTCTCCAAAAGGTAAAACCTTAATTGGCTAGGTAGTTCTAGATTGATTTGGAATATGTGGAAGTTTTACCTTGTATTGTTAGGCCTTTACATCATATTTTGATTCCCATAAATCCTTTTCAAGAAATTCTGAAATTGGAGCCTCACTTCCAATGATCAACCTCAAGCTTCAACTTTTGATTGGTTACCAAATTTCTCCTAAGAACCTATCTGATGTATTCTTACTTTAGTTGATGAAGTAATTTTCCTTAAAAAATGATAGTGTACCTCAATGTTTTTATTCCTTTCATGAAAGGTAAGGGTGGATGCAATGCGTAGACTACTTATATTGTCACAAATAATTGGGAATGCTTCAACTTGAAAACATAAATCCATGCATAAATTTCTAAAGGACGTAACCTCACATTTTACTTGAGCTTTCCCTCCATAGTCGTCTTGAATTGATTAGAGAGCAATTGTGGGCAGCTTGTTGGAAAATCCACTAGTTCTCCTATCTTTCCTTTATCTTCTCCTTTATCTTCTCTGATTTGCATCATTGGAGGATTTAAATCTCAAGTTAACGTAGTAAGAATCCCATAATCTTTCTTTGATTTTTTTTTTCTTAAGTACCTCAAAATCCTTCTTTTGCTTGAAAATGTTGTATCCTTGGTTGTTGCATATACGCTGATAATAATCCAACACTCATATATATCTCGCATTGTGATGGTAGCATAGCTTAAAGAACCCAGGAGAGGAAGTCTTGCTTTAACTTTGTTTTCGGATTTTACTTTAACTTGTAGATGATCTTTTGACATGTGTCCAAAAACACATATCCGATGTTTTTTATCTGATGAGGAGGTTCATATCTTTTCTCCAACTATCCATTTTCTATTGTTTCATGAAAAGTTTTAAGTCACTCCTTGTTGACCTCATGTGTTGGTTGCATACACTATCTACATATCAAACATTATTCGCTTTTACCTTTTAACATTAGCATGCATGGGTGATAATATATTTTCACAATAATTTCTTGATGAAGCATTATGATAATTTTCATTGGCTTTGCCAAATTGATCCATACCTCTTACTTTACCCTTTATGTGGTACTTGATAGAATCACATTTCAAAGCTGGCTTGCTTGTCATAAATGTGGGCACAATGGCTATTTTTTAATATCGAATAACCTTCTCTTGCTCTTCATCTTGTTCTACCTCCTCCATTTTGACATGAACAATAATTTTTTGCCCTTTATTTCATGAAAATGTTTGAGCTTGGCCACACCTTCTTCTTCTTCTTGTTGAGCCACCTCTTCTACATTTTGCTCCTGAGTTTCATGCATAGAATGCTTTCACTTGATTGACTTGGATATCCCTTATGAAATGTTCATTCTTTTAGTAAACATTGAACATATAAGATTCCTAATGTTAGGCAATGAATCCGATACATATCGTAAAGTTGAGAATTCTGATCATCTTTAGACCATTGAGGGTATGTGGCACAATGTCATCATCCTCTATGTAATACCGCAAGGACCCAAGAGGATATAAAAGCTCTTTAATATTTAGCATATAATGATTTTATTCCTAGATTATTTTACCTAAGGTTTTAGTTTTACCTTTCTTGATTTTGTACTCATGGAGTACAATCTTTCAAGATTTCCAAAATGTTCCTACTTGTACCAATGTCTTGAATATGGAAAATCACAGTATTGGTTATTCTCTAATCCCTCTCATTCCATTCTCTATATGCTCTCATTTGATAATTGGTAGGGCTATCTCCCCGTTCTCACTTTGGTTCTATTCCGTTTAATCTTCAAAAGCATTTGCCAAAATTCCAAAGGTTCATAGTTGTTCTTGTTCAACTTTTCTATTTGGCTATCAAATTCTACCATTTTCTTTTTCCAAGAAGCTTCTTAACATTCAACCTTCTAAATATCTTTCCCTTGAATGCTTTCATGCATGCCTCTTGCTTGGATGTAGTAGCTTCCTTTTGCTTGAATTTGTAGTAGCTTCCTCTTGCTTCTATTAATATTTTACTTTCCTTTTTTTCTATCTTCAAAAGCTTGATGATTTCTATTTGTTTGTGATACTAGTGTTTTTAGTGATTTCAATCTCCCAATGTAGTTTAAAGAGAATGTGACCCATATATGGCATGTAGGAAACACCTATACAAAATAAAATTAAGCCTAGAAATTTCCACAAAGAATTTGTTTAACCTTTTGCATGCATATAGGAATATCTTAAACCTATTCAAAAGTATTGATCTACAGTGGACGCCTAGATTGAGAGAACTGATGCCACCAACAATGTTTTGTTAACTAGTTTGCCAAAACTTATCAATGACATATGATAACTATTTGGAATATTTTTCACGCTCTTTGTCAAGTTAAGAGGACTATTTGGTATAATTAAATCAGGTTGAATAAAAAATTGCATGAATAATCTACGACAGGACCTCAATGCAACTCAAAGCTAGACAATCTGCTCATGCCTAACCAAGTAGAGAGATATGGTAACTCAAAATTCGAATGCAAGTAGGCAATGGGGCACCTTTAGTGGTGGGATTGATTTCCTTAAATAAATTGCGAATGACATAGAGGAATCAAGAGAAAGGCATGGAAGTAATCCTCTTGATCCCTTTGAGTCCTTACATACACACACACACACATGTGTGTGTGTATATATATATATGTGTGTGTGTGTGTGTTTATAATATATATGTGTGTGTGTGTATATATATATATTTAATATATATATATATATATATATATATATATATATATATATATATATATATATATATATATATATATATATATATATATATATATATATACATAAATACATACATACATACATACATACATACATACATACATACATAAATACATACATACATACATGTAAACACACATACATACATACACACACATACATACATACACACACATACATACATACATACATACATAAATACATACATACATACATACATGCATGCATGCCTGCATACATACATACATACATGCATGCATACATACATACATACATACATACATACATACATACATACATACATACACACGCATACATACATACATACATACATACATACATACATAACATACTAGGGTAAATGCCTCTTCATAGTATACTCCATTGGTAAATGCCTCTTCATAGTATACTCCATTGGTAAATGCCTTTTCATAGTATACTCGATGGGTTTGAGAAAAACCCTTTGCCTTCAATCTAGCCTTATGCCTTTCAATGGGAATGCCTCTTTACTTTGTATCCCCATTGAAACCCATTCAATTCATCCCTTGCTTCTTTGGTAATATTGTCCAAGGGTAGTAGTCCTCCCATGGCATGAATTTCTTTACATAGCTTCATACCATTTCTTATTCCTACAACCATCATAAGCTTTTGGTCCATTTTCTTCAAAAAAATTAGCTCTTCAAGCCACATGCTTTTCCATAAATGAATCATAAGTTAAATTCTCCACATTGTATTTTTTCTTTCTTCGATTCCTACCTTCCAACTTTTCGGATATAAACATTCTTTGTTGAGAAACTTGATTTTAACCATTGATGTTGCGAGAATGTTTTCTTCTTCTCCACACTCCAAGTCCACTTCCAATTATTTCCCATCCTCATCTAGCTCAAGAAGTCTTGCTTTAGCTTTGTTTTTGGGTTTTGCTTCTTGAATTGATTTTCTCTATGCCCTCCCCTTCCAAACTAAGGGTAGCTCTTATTTGTCTTTAGATTTTGAACTTCTTGTTTGCTTCATCTCAAGCAATTCTAGCTCCTTCATATCTTCTTCCCAGAAGAAGTTTCTTTTTTCACGCAAAAAACTAGGTTATCAAATGCTACATCGATTGTGAACTTCACTTTTTAGTGTGTGGATTATAACACCAACCCTTGTTCTTGTTATTATATGCATTCTCTACCCAACCTTGTAGCTTGATTTTCAATTCACTAGGTATATGCATATATTATACACATCCAATGTTTAAATACGTAAGAAATTTTTATTCTACAGGATTCATAAGGTGTTCTTTAGTGTATCAATAATACGGGAGACCTATTCATCAAATTATTAGTTGTAGTTATTACATCAATCTAAAAACAATTAGTTACATTTATGTCCTTCATCCAAGACCTTGCCACTTCTATGATATATATCTAGACTTCCTCTCTATTACCCCACTCTCTTCGGGTGTGTACTTGGAAGTGAATTGCCTTTCGATCCTTTGGAACTAAAGATAATTAAATAATACTTTGGAGAGGTATTCTCCCCCTCAATCATATCTGTGTGCCTTCTTGTCTACAAATAGTTTGAACTTCTTGAAATTATTAAACACATCTTATTTGGCTTTTTTACAATAAATCCATGTAATCCTAGAGCACTCATCCATAAATGTGACAAAGTACGTACTTTCCTACAAATATGGATCCTTGGCTGATCCTAAAAATTATTTTTAGATGAGCTCCAATGGATGATTTTTGATGTAGGTATTGATCCTTAATGATAGTAGATTTTTCTTGTCTAATTTATAAGCCGCACAAAAGTGCTATGTATTTTGAGTGTGGAAGTTTGATACCTCCCCCACAATGCTTTTCCATCGCATTCTAATCATCATTTTAAAATTTATGTGACCTTTTATTTTGTGCCATAGAGCCAACACTACAATCTGCCTAGATCTATAATGAAAACAAAATGCACATACTTGATTAGGGTTTTCCTGAAGACAAATTTTCCTTCCTTCGTATTCCCTTTCTCAATTGAATTTTATCCTTCTATAGAGTCTTCACAAAAAAAAAAAAAAAAATTCTCATTCACCTTGATCAAGTATCCTTTTTCATCCATTTTCCCAACTGAAATGATACTTGGTACATGGAGCACATCCTCTTTCTAGATACTCTTTTGACTTGTATCCAAAAACACATATGCGATGTTTTTTACCTGATGAGCAGGTTCATATCTTTTCTCCAACTTTCCATTTTCTATTATTTCATGAAAATTTTAAGTCGCTCCTTGTTGCACCTCATGTGTTGGTTGGATACACTATCTACATATGAGACATTATTTCGCTTTTACCTTTGATCACTTGCACGCATTGTTGATAATATATTTTCACAATAAACTCTTGATGAAGCATTATGATAGTTTTCATTGACTTTCCAAAATTGATCCACACCTCTCATTTTACCCTTTATTTGGTACTTGATAGAATCACATTGCAAAGCTGGATCGCTTGGCATAAATGTGGCCAGAATTGCCATTCTTGTATCTTGAATAACCTTCTCTTGATCCTCTTCATCTTGTTCTACCCCTTCCACTTTAACATGAACGTTAAATCTTTGCCTTTTATTTCTTGAAAATATTTGAGCTTGGCCAAACCTTCCTCTTCTTCTTGTTGAGCCACCTCTTTTACATTTGGCTCTTGCGTTTCGTCCATAAAATGCTTTCACTTGACTTGAATTTCCCTTGTGAAATGCTCATTCATTTATTAACCATAAAGGATCTAAGTTTCCTACTTTTAGGCAATGAATCCCATACATATAATAAATTAGAAAATTTCCTCAAATTCTGATCATCTTTTAGACCGTTGAAGGTATGTGGCACTATGTAATCTTCCTCTGTGCAATACGTCAAGGACCCAATAGGATATAGAAGCTCTTTAATATTCATTATCTAATGAAGTGACCATTGCAGATGGTCATGATTTAGATGTTGTTGGTGTTGGATAAGTGAACTTAAAGTCCAAAGTAGGTGGAAATTTCACAATTTCTAATGTTCTTTATGTTCCAGACCATTGGAACATAAAGAACATTAAAGAATTTCTTTAAGCTTTTGCATGCATATAGGACTATCTCAAACCTATTCAAAAGAAGTTAGAATAGTGACCATTGCAGATGGTCATGATTTAGATGTTGTTGGTGTTGGAGAAGTGAACCTAAAGTCCAAAGTAGGTGGAAATTTCACAATTTCTAATGTTCTTTTTAAGAATCATGGATATATCATGGCCACAAGGAAGTTGCAGATCGTACATTTAGATGTGAATATTTTGGTGAAAACATGTTCTATTCAAGGTTTCAACTACTTTGTTATGTTAATTGATGATTTCTCAAGATATTCATGGAATTATGCTCTTAAAGTGAAGTTAGAGGTCTTTCCTACTTTTAGGAGTTCTTAGCTATGGCTGAAAATGAAATTCAATCAAAGATCGAGATTTTGAGAAGTGACAAAGGAGGAGAGTACATGTCTAAAGACTTTAAGTCTTTTCTTGAAGAAAAAGGTATCTCTCATCAACTCCCTATTGCTTACATGCTAGATCAGAATGGTTTTACAGAGAGAAAGAATATTATACTTGTTGAGATGATGCGTAGTATGATGTCATCCAAAAATCTTTCTCTCAATTTTTGGTTTAATGCAGTACATACAGCTAATCACATTCTGAATAGGTCTTTTGCAAAAGCTTCAAAGTTCATTACACCTTATGAAGCTTATTATGAGAAGAAACCCAATGCGAGTTACTTCAAAGTTTTTATTTCCCCAATGTATGCTCAAATCGAGAAGAAGGATCGTGGTAAGCTTGATGTAAAAGTCATTAAAGTAGTTTTTATTGGTTATGCAATTAAAAGGGAAGGATACAGATTTTATGTTCTAGATACAGATGATATCCTACTCTCATGCAATGCATATATAGAAAAATGCTAGATTTATGATAAGAAGGAAGAGATTCTAGAATTCATAAAGGTAGATGATTATGCATTTGTTGGAAGGAATTTTGATGCTTACATTCAGCCATACAAGGGGGTTGATGAACCTACTCAAACCCTAAGAGATACAAGTGAAGAGAGAATTTCATTACCTACACCAGTACCTAGGCCATCATCAGTAGCTCTTAAAGTTCCAACTTATAAAATTGGAGAAGGTTCTAGGGTTCAAGAAGAAAGAGATACTGAAGAACTCCACCACTTTTCAAGAATATGCCAAAGTGGTTAAATCAAACTTGGAATCACAATGCTATAAAGGAATGCACTGGAAGAACCAAAAGTCAAACAAGAAGACAACAAGAAGACCAGGTAAATGATGCATAACATTTTGAGATTCATAATATTTGTTTAGCTCTTATTTCAATTGAGAATGAACCAGCTAGCATTCAAGATGCCCTACAAAGTGATTTGATTATCACAAGTCCCAGAATTGAGTTCAAGTACAAAGATGAGTGTATGTACATGACACAACAAAAATACATTGAGAAATTATTGGAAAGGTGAGATGATGGATTCTAAGCCTATGTAGAAACCTATGGATGTCAATGTGCTATTAGAGTCGGTAGCACATTTAGAACCATTCAATGCTACATTATATAGTCAAGTAGTAGGTTGCTTGATAGATCTATGCAATATATGATAGGACATTGAGTTTGTAGTTTCTCAAGTATCGAAGTTCATACATAACCAACTTAAAATTCAGTGGAAATAAGTCAAGAGATATATTATCCAAAAGGAGTCACAGGAAGTTTTGCAAGTTATTGAACCTTGTACCATTGCGACATTGAAGGGGAGATTGTTAGCAAACAATGTCTAAACTAGGTACAAATTCTCAGCAAGTCCAGCATATACTAGTTCTCACGTGAAGTTCATAGGTGGCGTGGTTAAAATGCATGCCTTCTATAGCGGTGAGCACTGATCGATCCCCACCGGTAGCAACGATGAGCACGCAAGTTTTTTTTGTGAAAGTGATTCTTTCTTCTATTTTTTATGACAATCCCGAATGCTTTTTTCATTTCTTTTGGAGGACTTTGTAAGCGGACATTCTTTAATCAACAATGCTGATTCACGTTAGATTTTGTTTTATTTCTTTTAGAAGTGCTTTTCAATAGGAGCATTCAAAGCTATATAAGCAAGGCTTTGGCCTATTGTTCAACATCACACAAGCAATCCTCTCAAGGAGATCAAGGAGGAGTCTCACACACTTGGAGGAGGTGATTAGTCTTCTGAAGTTAGGAGGAGATTTCGGAGGCCATCTTGGAGGAGTTCTCACACTCTTGAAGGAGTTATGGTCTACTTCAAAAGATATCTCAAGGAGACTGTACCAACTTACCATCAACATATTCTATTTTTGATCTACTATGAGTAGAAAGTCTATTTCCGTTCTTACTTGCTAGGATACTTGTTTCTAATTTAGGTTGATTAGAGTTAGGGTTTGTTGTAAAACAGTTCTAAACTCTTCATATTCTCCATATTCTCACACACACTCTTCACACCTCTCAGGCACACAATCTCTTGTATCTTCCTATTTCTGCTTAGATACAGGTATTGTCAGTTTGTATCATATACACACATTGTAATTTGACATTAATATATAAGTTAGTGTAGGCGATCCTCATAGATTACGTTTACATTTGAAATATTACCTATTCTCTCTCTATCTCTCACTCATCTTCTTTTTTGAGTATTAAGGTATGTATGTTAAGGTTCATCTGTTGGAAGATCTTGTAAACCTATGATTATTGTTATTGTGTCCTAGTCCACTTTTAACATATGGTATTAGATCTTAGAATACCAACAATGTGTGTGTGTATATATATATATATATATATATATATATATATATATATATATATATATATATATATATATATATATATATATGTGTGTGTGTGTGTGTGTGTGTGTTGTTTTCTATTATTAGAGTTATTTGGTCTTGTCCTTGAATCATATGAAATAGCTCATGGATGCAATAGAAAGCTCGTTTATAAAATTTACTTTTCAGTGTTCATTATCTTTTTATTTTTATGTCTTGCTAAATAATTTTACACATGAAACCTAGTTTATTGAAGATCACTTTCGTCTTCTTTTGGTATTCACGCAGTAGAAGATTTCATAGATTGGAAGATAAGACTGCTGATGGGCATAATGAAAAGTAAAATTGTTCTTGTGTGTGATTGCGAAAGAAGATACAAACTTTATGTTTCTTTATGGAGTCCAAACTAACCGTGAAAGAATATAAGAATAGTCCAACGACAGAACTTTTAATTTTAAGTGGATTTTTCATGTTATCTACTCAAGGACAGAACTTTTTTTTGGTCGAAAAAAGTGACACGAGATGCCCACAATTATGTACTGTAAAAATTATACGTAGTGTAGAAAATTAAAATATGGAAGACAAATATACGTACTAAAAATATATAAGGGAAGAAATACGTACTAAAACTATATAAGGGAAGAATGGTTTTGAGTCTTTTCTTTAGCACTCAAGTTTTTCTCGATGCACTTGAAAACTTCCATCTTTTGTGCCTCTGTTTCCATTTGTCTCCGTATATGGAGGAAATCACCTGTTTCCATTTCATCATCCAATTCCATTTCTTTAGCTGAACTTGCTTGGATAGCATACAAATAGATGCACTGGAACGAAGTAGGGTCCTCCCTCTCTCTATCTCTAGCCGTGTGTACTAGAGAAGGGTCCTCTCTCTCTCTCTCTCCGTGTGTGATTACAGCAGAAAGCGCTAAATCATCTGTTGTCATTTCATCATCTGTTGTCATTTCATCATCTGTTTCCGCTTGGATAGCGTACAAATAGATGCACTGGAACGAAGTAGCGTCCTCTCTCTCTATCTCTAGGACTGTGTGATTACTTACAGTGGAGTCCTCTTATATATATATATATATATATATATATATATATATATATATATATATATATATATATGTGTGTGTGTATGGAGAAAAAAAATGCATACACGTATGTATACATATATAGATATCCATATATGTGTAACCGTAGTTTCTATACGTTAAACTGGTGTATTCCGTCTCTCGCACATTGAATTGTTTTTTTTTCTTGTCCTCTTCGTTTTTGGGCCGCGTCATTCTCTATTCGTTCTATTATTGTACTAATTTCGCTTGGATGGTTGAAAGACTACATTTACACACATTACCTAAAAGTGTGTCCTCTTAAGCTCTCTCTCTCTCTGCAACAAGTAGTCCTGGTAACCTTGGAAAATCTAGAGGTTTGGGAGTCGCAACCCCAAAGAAATCTTTTGGACAAAGAGATAATATGAAATAAATGCTTTCTAATGGCATCCAACAAGACAAAAGAAAATGATGGCAAGAGAATATAATGAATAAAAACAAAATATCTATGAGAAAGACATCCATTTGAAAACCTTATTCCTAAATTTAGCCATCACCCATGCCCATCTTTGATCAAAGGAAACAATGAAATTTGGTGAAACTTGAAGAAATCTACTACGATCTTGAATAATTTCATAGCCAACTAAATCATTACAATGGGGGATATGATTATTGGAAGCCTTAAAAGTAGTTAACTTGAGACCCACTATCAAGACAGAATAGATCCAAGCAATTCAAAACGTTTTCAGCACAACAATCATTAGCTCTGGTTATCATGTTAATATCACCATCAAACATCTAAAACACTGAATGGGAACGGGAATTACAAATCTCTAAACCTACCAATCTATTTGTCATATGCACCTACTAATTCTTTTGAAATAGAATTGCAAGAAAATGTGTACAACCTCAAACCTTCCCACTCTGGATCTCATGTTATCCTTGTGATCTTTTTATAAATTAAAAATAGAATAAAATCAAGATCTTTGTATGCGTTTTTACACACTTTCACTTTAGAGATAAGAAAAGGCGCATAACAGTTTCAATAGTCCTTTGTAACCATCCCATATGCATTTTCACATCTTCTTGCCATGAGTGTCACATTTGTTTGCCACTCCTGTTTCTTGTCTAGTCATAGGCCAAGTCATCCATGTCTATGTCTATGTGTATGTGTAAAATGGGCTAGTTTAGTCAATGCCCCTAACTTGAGGTCTGTCCTAAGATACCTAAAGGGAATGTTGAATGAATATGCAAGATAGCCATGTGCATATACTAGAAAAATACATAAGCTTTCTAATTTGGGTGCATGAGGATAAATGTATGGGATGAGAGAAATACATGTAATTTATTGCCCATCTCTGACAATTGGTTAGTAGAAGTCCTCAAGCACATCACAAAAAGGAAGATTTACTAAACTCGGGGAAGTATGGATTTTTGTATTCATTGTCCTCGCAAAGAGATTTCAAAGATAATGTCAACCTTACTCGAATTGCATTAAAAGTAGAAGATGGAGAGCCTTCCCCAAGGATCTAAGGATCCCTAAATGGGCTTCCTTGCATGGGCTGAAATACCAAATCAGGTAAATTCGGGATAGTACGCGGGTGCATAAATTGAGGGAGAGAGAGAGAGAGAGAGAGAGAGAGAGAGAGAGAGAGAGAGAGAGAGAGAGAGAGAGAGAGAGAGAGAGAGAGAGAGAGAGAGAGAGAGAGAGAGAGAGAGAGAGAGAGAGAGAGAGATCATTGCATGTGCCTCTAAGGCCATCAAGGTAAGGGCACATATGGGACATTGGAGGGGCTTAACGTTTTTCCACTCTTCCTACTTGGATGCATATCCTAAGGCACCGAATCCATTGTTAAGGAGATCATCATGCATACCCTCTTGTGCATGTGCATGTACTCATTTTAATGTACTCACTTCCTTACATAATATACTCACTTTGATCGATGATCATGTGCATATACTCACTTCCTTACATAATATCGAAATCAAGAAACGTTAAGTATTGAAGAGTCATTGCTTCAAGTGCTCCATTTCCTTTATTGAAAATGATTTTTGTAGAGCCTCAAAGATGTTGTTCTACTAGTCTACATTATCTAGAATTTCTGCAATCTCTGTTCTCATTTGAAGCTTGGAAATTCATCATCCGCATCAAATTATGCCTTTGAATATGCCTAGACTTATGAGAAAAGTGATTTTAAATTCTACATGTATCATCTTAGTGTACTCACATTTTTTATTATGTCATATATTATCCACAAATTATCATAAGTGCATACATTGAATACATTTTCATCATTTTCAACCTATGAACATAAGCAATGATTTGGCTACATTCATCATTACATGCATATACATGTAAAAATAGTTCATTTTGATATAAATGCAAGCTTGTAGGTGTTGTTTTTATGTGATTGATAGGTATAGAAAGCGATGCAAAAATACATGTGGGCTTATTAGATCGCAAGATTTTTATTTTCCATTGGATAAAACTTTCATTATTTTTTCAAGCACTCTTACATTTATCAATCTAGAAAACTTGATTTTTTTTCTAGAGCATGGTCAGAAAGCCCAATGTTCACCGAAATATTTCGAAATTTAGGTGCATGCACAGTTTTGACACCTTCAGCATGATTAGGCTTAGGAAAGGTGGATTCAAGGTTATGAACATCAATCTTGATATCTGAAAATTTTCCTAGTAGTCATTTCGTTTGTGCGAAGTATTGACACGAACTCTTTGAGCTAGAATATGATAGAGGGAGAGATTAGAGGTAATCTCTTGGATGCTCGAAATCAAGAAAGAAAAAAAAAACGTTTTTCGGCATTGAGATGCGAATCCATTCTGAATTTGATTCATAGTTCTTGAATTACTATGTATATTATTCAATTTCCTAACTGCGCTCCTAATTTTCTAATTAGATGTTGCCAATTCAAATGAACTTCTATGAGTTTATTTTTCTATTTTGTAGAATCATTGGTTGTTATATATATATATATATATATATATATATATATATATATATATATATATATATATATATATATATATATATATATATATATATATATATATATCATGAAAGCTATATGAATTAGGATTTGACGATATCCAATCATGTGTTGTGGGAATACCATGAATGATTCGTGTGAAGAAGACATAATGCTTTCGAATTTACAAAGTGAATTTTAATCGTAAGACGTATGAAGTTTCGTAAGGTTGAGCTGTTTTGTGACTATCGCATGATGAGATGGGAAATCTTGAAGAGAGTGATTAATTAGTACATTGAAAAAGTTCTTATGGATGATAAGGTTTCCAGAAACCAACGAATCGACATAAGCATAGTTCTTCCCATCAAGATGGCTCACAATAGAAGTAGCTACTGAATTAAAGAAAGTCCTTATTTTCCTAGAAGTAACCAAAGAATCAAGGACAAAATGATTTTCTTCCGTTTGGTAAGATATTTAGGTATATTTATATTATTAAGCAATAAAAATATGTTTATTGAATGATTATCCATTTAGGATACATATAAACGGCCTACTTGTCAAGGTATTATGGATAAGATAATTATGGTTGATTGTGATGGTCTTTTAGATATGATGCATAGCTTTCTTTCCAAATGAATTTGGGATTTTCTAAAATTCATCTTTGTATAGATAGTATGAGTAATGTTTGTAATTTTGTTTTTCATGGGATAGCTATATAATATAGATCATGACTTGGGTCAAGGGGACGTCTAGGAATAAGACATTAGTTACAAAAACCTACCTAACGCGTGCTTTCATTGTGGCCAACAAGGTCATAGGATTAAAGATTGCCCATTGAGACAAAAAAGCAAGAAAAAACAAGAATCCTCCAAAAGCGCTCAAGAAAACAAAGGGACTTTGAATCGTCCTGTGAATGAAGAGGAAATTAAGGGCCCCTATAACCTAGAAGCCGATGTAGACGGGTTCACAAAAGTCAGAAGAAGAAGGAAAAGAAGCCCTAGGGCGAGTTCTGAGCAAAACCATATGCCAGATACCCCCTCAAACAACTTGTATTGCAATCTGGAAAAGGAGATCAATGAGCTTGATTACTCAGGCAGGAACTTGTTTGAGGTGGACACCAGCGACAAAGCCCTAGACATCCCTGACAATAAAGAAACCTACCAAGAGGGTTACACTACAAGCAAAGAAGATGGCTTTATCACTAATAATGAAGATAACATGGATAGTGAAAGTTCCATCATTGGATCGACTATTCTGGAAATGGTTTCCACTTCTCTGCAATAGGAGGCATCCCGCAAGGGGCAACAACCTATTGAACTACCCTAGAAAAGCCCGCACACGAAAATTGCTAAGTCAAGACCCCCTCCCAGCAAAAAAGAAAGATGAATCCAAGAAGAGAAAGGATACACCTGGGCCTCCTTGGACTCGCTCCTCCACAATGTGCTAACTTGTGGTGACTTCAATATGGTGGAACAAAGGCTTCAAAAAATGGAAACATCTCTAGAAGCAAGACACCAACCAGTGGATCAACTTTGAGGATATTGACCCTAGCGTCAAAATTTCCTATGAAGAATGGAACACTTTGCAAAGTAGATGGCTCGCTTGGGACCGCTCTAAGTTCACCTTCTCATGGGGCACGAGACACCGAGCTCGCTTGGTCTTTGATGGCACAATGGTAATTGCCTATCAAAAATTCCGAACATAAAAGAAAGCATTGATTATCAAGTCAACCTCAACAAGAAGTGGTGTTTGTCGTGGACGCGGCTTCGATGGGACATGAAGTTCATGGCTATCTGGCACCCCCTCATAGAAATCAAAAAGTTTGTCCTCTTATGGCAAATTCTTCATCATGGAATCTGGACCAACCTTAAGGCTAGCAAAATTTGTGGGATACCTCTCTGATGCAAACACTGCTACCCATCCATCAAAGATGTTTCTCACATCTTCTTTACTTGTCCCAACTCCAACAAGCTTTGGCAGATTGTCGGAAAGAAAATTAGACTTCAGAAACATATCAGTTGGAAGCAAGCACTGCTAGGAGAAGCGATCGGCTGCTTTGCGACTCTCTGGAATGCCATCAGTGGGGAGGTCCTATGGAAGATCTAGCGGGAAAGATGTGCTTTTAACTTTGGCGACTCCCCCAAAGAGTGGTTGATTGAGAAATCATGTTCCTTGGCAAAAGGATCGCTAACTGTAAGAAATCCCCCCCTTCGGGCATCATCAAGTGATCCTTTTGATAAACAACAAGATTAAACCCAAGTGGGCCCTGCATGAGGGTGATGAGAGGGTGATTAACCTTCTTTGTAATGCCATCTAAACTCTGTAAAAGCTACCCCTGCTCTGTGGGATTCGAGGGATCCTGTGGGCACTAGTCCCCTTTTCTTGTACTTTTCTTTTTAATTAATTCAAATCCGAGAGAGTAGGCTAAGGCCGAACTTCCTTTATTTAAAAAAAAAAAAAAGATTACTAGTAAGTATCTTGAGACAGATGATCAGACAAAGAAGGTTCATAAGATATTACAGGATAGGTTACAGAGAGGGGATAGAATGGATTAGACGTTTCTATTATTGCTGAGGAGGTGCTTAGTGTAATTCGTTGTAAGATGCATTATAGCATAAATCCCATATATCCTAGTCTCATAGAAAGCCATAAAAATATCCTAGAATTCTTCTCTCATGATCATTATAAATATAAGAGAATTTGACGATTTTTTAGTTTTAAAGAAATCCACGATATGCTAGAAGTTGCACTTGTACTTCACTTAGTTTCCAAATCCATAATGTGGGTAAAAGAATAAAAGTTCAGTTATCATCAAGAGTTGAAATCAATAGTGACATTGAATGCTCTTTTATGTGTATAATTTGTGAGTTGATTATCAATCAATTCAAGAAGCTTCTTGGGGTGTCTATAATGTTCTTCCCGAGCATCAAACAATGATGTTTGCATCGTGTATTGAAAGAAAAACTATACAAGTTAAGGGCATAGTAGTCATGGGACCCCTTGTATCCCACAAAGCGGGGGCTAGACTGCCGAAGCATCACAAAGAAAGGGCCACTGGAAGATATCTAGTTTCAATCATCTAAAAGAATTACAAAGATACACCAGCCATACTAGCGCGGGAATGTTCAATATCCCGTAGGGATTGAGCACACAACCTCACTTCAAGAGGTGAGTGACCAACCAACTCGCAAATGAGATATCACAAATTTGATACCCACATAACAAGAATAATTCATCATATATGATTCATTTATTATTAGTTTATTTAGGATAATAACTCTTTTTTTTTTTTACATTTTCAACCCCAAACAATACGAAAGGTTATTTTCCTAGCTGAGATCAATGAGGTATTTTGGTTATGTACTCTGAACATAATCTGCAAAACCTGCATAGTAGTTTGTGAGTATTCAGTTTACATATGATGCATAAGACTAGAAATAATAAAATCCAAAAAATGAAATAGTCTCGATATTCTTTAATGTTACATATGAAGAAATCCTAGCTACCAAATAGAGGTCTAACGAGATTTAGAGTTAGATGGATCTGATCCCTCCTCAAAGAACCATGATGAAGAAATCAAGGGATTGCTCAAGTAAACATGTCCTTAGTTATTTTCAAGGACTGGGGGTAACTTATGAACTATGAAAAAAATACTAACAACACAGAGAGAGAGAGAGAGAGAGAGAGAGAGAGAGAGAGAGAGAGAGAGAGATCATTGCATGTAGCTCCTCTCTTTCCTTCTACTTATAAGGTCATCAAGGTAAGGGCATATCACTTATACTCCAAAAATATGCGTAGAGTCACGTATGGGATATTGGAGGAGCTTAATGTGAATGTTTTTCCACTCTTCCTACTTGAATGCATATCTCAAGGCAGCGAATCCATTGTCAAGAAAATAATCATGCATACGCTCTTGTATGTAGTAATTGATGATCATATGCATATACTCATTTTTCCCTAACTTCGTTATATAATATCGAAATCAAGAAAATGTAAGTTTGAAGAGTCATTGCTTCAAGTGCTATTTAGTTTATGGATACATGCTCCATTTCCTTTATAGCAAATGATTTTTCTTGAGTCTCAAAGATCTTGTTCTACTGGTCAACATAATCAAGGGGTCTATCGAGGATTGAATCCAGAACTTTTGCAATCTTTGTTCTCATTTGAATCTTGGAAATTCATCATCCACATCAAAGTATGCCTTTGAATATGCCTAGAATTAAGAGAAACGTGATGTTTAACTATATATGTATCATCTTAGTTGTACTCACCGTTTTTACTATGTCATATATTATCCACAAATGATCATAAATGCATACATTGAATATATTTGGAGCATTTTCAACCTATGAACATAAGTAATGAGTTGGCTACACTCATCATTACGCACCTTACCTCCGAGGTAAGGTGCATCCATAAATAAATAAATACATATAAATAACATATATATTTATGCCTAGTAACTACTAACAACTATAAACATAATGGAATTTATATTTCACATTTATTCATATTTATTGTCTATCAAGTAACATGACAGTAGTATAGTCAAGCATCATGAAGCATGTATGATAATGGACATGGAATGAGCAATATTGTGGACATACCATGAGGTGGATGGAGTTCGAGGCATAATGAAAATCAAAGAAAGAGTGATGGTAGATGATGCTTATGTATGTGTGTGTATGTATATGTGTAGGTGTTATTTTTATGTCATTTATAGGTATAGAGAGCGATGCAAAGATACATGTGGGCTTATTATATCACAAGATTTTTATTTTCCATTGGATAAAACTCATTAATTTTTTCATGCACTCTTACATTTATCAATGTGGAGGGCTTGATCTTTTTTTTTTTCTAGAGTATGCTCAGAAATCCCAATTTTTGCCGAGATATTTCCAAATTTAGGTGAATACATAGTTTTGAGACCTTAAACATGATTAGGTTACGAACATCAATCTTGATATCTGAAAATATTCCTAGTAGTCATTTTGTATGTGCGAAGTTTTGGTAAAAACTGTTTGAGGAAGAATACGACAGAAGGAGAGATTACAGGTATTCTCTTGGAGGTTCGAAAAGAAAGCTTTTTTTTGGCATTGAGATGCCAATTTATTCTGAATTGGATTCATAGTTCTTGAATTTACTATGTATATTATTGAATTTCCCAACTGTGCTTCTAATTGCCTTATTCGATGCTGCAAATTCAAATGAAATTCTATGAGTTTATTTTTCTGTTTTGTAGAATCTATGTATAGACTTGCCTGGAGAAGATCCATGGATGATTAAGCGGTGAAACGAACACATACAAGTTATTATTTTCCTAGAAGTAAGCTATCTAATGTGTTGGACAAAATGATTTTCTTTCGTTTGGTCATATATTTAGGTATGTTTATGTTATTAGGAAATTAAAATTATATCATTTTGCATTTTGGAAAAATATAAACGGGCTACTTGCCAAGGTCTTATGGATAAGGTTACCTGCAGGAGACATATTTCCAGGTATTTAGGGTTCAAGATGCTTATGGTTGTTTATCATGGTGTTCAAAGATATTATGTGCAGCTTAATTTCTTTCTAGTCGATGAAGATGGGGTTTTCTAAAATTCATTTTTGTATAGATAATACAAGTATTGTCTGTAATTTTTTTTGATTTGATAGCTATATTATATTGATCATGCTAGTTGTATAGTTTAGTGGAGAAAGAACAAAAGCCTTTAATCCGTAAGAACTAAATACTTTAGATCTTTTTTTTTTTAATATAAAGGAAGTTCGGCAATAGCCTACTCTCCCGGACTTGAATTAAATAAAGAAAAGTACAAGAGAAGGGGACTAGTGCCCACGGGACCCCCCAAATCCCACAAAGCAGGGGAAGCTTTTACAGAGCTTAGATGACATTACAAAGAAGGCTAATTACCCTCTCATCGCCCTCATGTGGGGCCCACTTGGGTTTAAGCTTGTTATCGATCAAAAGGAGTACTTGATGATGCCTAAAGGGGGGGGATTTTTTACAGTTGACAATCCTTTTGCCAAGGAGGAACAGCGATTTCTCAATTGACCACTCCTTGGGGGAGTCACCGAAGTTGAAAGCACATCTTTCCCGCCAGATTTTCCATAGGACCTCCCCTCTGATGGCGTTCCAGAGAGTCGCGGAGCAGCCGATCGCTTCTCCCAGCAGGGCTTGCTGCCAACTGAGACGTTTTTGAAGTCTAATTCTCTTTCCAACCACCTGCCAGAGTCTGTAGGAGTTGGGGCAGGTAAAGAAGGTGTGAAACATCTTCGATAGACCGGTGGCAGCGTTTGCACCAGGGAGGGATCCCACAAATTTTGCTAGCCTTAAGGTTGGTCCAGATTCCATGATGAAAGATTTGCCATAAGAGGACAGACTTTTTGATTTCTATGAGAACAAAAGCCTTTAATCCGTAAGAACTAAATACTTTAGATCTTTGAATGGGTGGGAGAGTGAGATTTTATTAGAATGTCAATTTTGGTGGTACTTTATTTAATGTCTTATAAAAGTTTTAAGCTGAGACATGGACATCGAATCCAATAGTCTCACAAAAAAACATATGATGAACTCTTGTTTGTTTAGTACGAGAAGAGAGGACATCCTTTTCTATCTCTTACCCAACAATGATAAATAGCTATCCAATGTGGGATTCATCTTCATTAGTAAACAGAACATGGTAAGCTTTTCAGCTAAATACTTAAAATATGATCGACTAGATGAAAAAGAAGGAAATGTTTTCATAAGGAAAAAAATATATATATTTAGGTCAAATTATGAACTAGGGAATGACCTAGAGAAGCAAAAAAAGTTAGATTTTCAGTATAAGAAAGGAAAACTTGGTTGGAGTTTTTTTTAATATAAAGGAAGTTCGGCATTAGCCCACTCTCCCGGACTTGAATTAAATAAAGAAAAGTACAAGAGAAGGAGACTAGTGCCCACGGGACCCCCCAAATCTTACAAAGCAAGGAAACTTGATTGGAGATTTTAAAAATGCAAAAGATTGAAAACTTAATCAAAGTTAGAAAAGGAACGAGAAGCGAATTTAGCTTAGAAACGAAAAATCAATTTAGTTATTCCCACTTGATGAAATGCTTAGAAAAGGTCAATGTGGTTTGATTGATCAAGTAGAATATATCCATACATTTAGCAAAAGTCTAAATAGAATGGGTATGAACACCAAGTCTCTAAGATTCGATAGAAGATGCATAGTCTAGAGCTCTTCCTCTCACTAATTAGGTAAAAAAGGCAAGTCTATATTCCAATGAACTCATGAGAGATTGTAATAGATAAGTGGAAAGAAAAGCTATGGAAGAATGAATACCTAGATGTTAAGACGACATCGCATATGTATGATAATTATGATGTTTCATTTAGCAAACATCTTAACATTGGAAAGCACATTGCATAGTTTAGTAAACTTCTGATGAATTAGAAGAATCACAAGTTACATTCATATTTATGTTTAGTAGTAACTTATGTGTCAAAGTTAACATATATGAAGGGTGATGATATCAATTCCAATATATCCTTAGGGATGATATAACATGCCTATACATTTCAATGGATCTACTAATAAAATGGGTAGAATGACTCATTAATTTACAAAAGATAGAGGAATTTGCACTAATATATAAACTTGCATCTCTCTAGATTACATGGGTTAGTGACATCCATAGTCATAGAGAGGGATGCCAAGGGACATAGGACCTATTTGAAAGGCAACGGACCTCTTACAAGGTTCTAAGGTTTCGGCATACATTATATTAAGATTACATGAGTTTCTTTGTTTCAAAGAAGTTTTTTATTCACTTGTCAACTTTTGGAGATTGTCTAAGGGAAGCGTAAAGTGTTACTCTAAAAGACTATTAATAAGTATCTAGAGACACAAGAAAGTTGGTTTATTAGATATTACAAGATAGGTCAAGGGCATATGTGTTTGAGAGGGCATAGAATAGATTAGGCGTTTCTATTATTGTTGAGGAGGTGATAGTGTAACTTCTTCTAAGATGCCTTATAGCATACGCCCCATAACTCCTACTCGCATAGAAAGCCACAAAAATATCCTATAATTCTTCTCCCATGATCATTATAAATATAAGAGAATGTGAATAAGATTTATAGTCTTGAAGAAATCTACAATTTGCTAGAAGTTCCACTTGTATTTCACTAAGTTTCAAAATCGATAGTGTGGGTTAGAGAATTAAAGCGCACTTATCATCAAGAGTTAAATTCAGTAGCGGCATGGAATGCTCTTTTATATGTATAATTTGTGAGTTGATGCACAAGGCCTCTCAAACTTTTGGAATTAATTGGATTTTCAACAAGAAAACTAAGGCTATCAATGGCAATAGCAAAAAGCATAGGAGTAAAAGGGAAGCCTTACTAGATAGATCTTTTCAGCTTAATGGGATATGAAGGGCTACCATTGATATTAATATCGGCCCAAGCATTGCCCAAAAAATGAGGCAATCATTCTAAAAAATATAGGGCAAAATCCCAAGTCCTTAAGAGATTCCAAAATGAAGTCCCGCTCAAGTTTTTCATTAGCCTTGTAAAAGTTGATCTTGAGAAACACCAAACTTTGGTTAGAATCCTTATCATACTTGAGACATTCCAAAATGTCAATGATAGCATCCAAAATGGAAGTACCTTTGATGAAGCCTTTTTGATCCTAAGTTAACCATTCTTGAAGGCGATTGCTGATACACATTGCGAGAAACTTGGATATAACCTTAGATCTACATAGTAATCCGCCTCCATTTTTTTCTATGTTCTTGCACTATGGGATCGTTATTTTCCTTCTCCATCTTACATTCTGCATCGTTCTTGATGAACATATTAAGAAGATTTTCTCTAGCTTGCTTCTTCTTTAAGATTTTACATGTTTCTTTGGTAGGTTTTTCCATATTGCCTGCGCATCACTCTTTGAAAAAGCTAAAAAGCTTCTTACATTGGATTTCTTCTTCGTCTCTTAGCATACTCCTTAGTTTGTGAATATCTTTTCGAAGAACAAGCTTACCTTTATAAAAAATATTCCTCCTAAAGCTTTGAAAGCTTTCTATAAAGCCTTTCTCTTCTTTCCTTCCTTGCCCTCTAGGCCTTGGTTTCTTTGAAAATTGAGGAAGGAGGGCATCATAAACACCAAAGCGTCTCCATGAAACTATGGAGGCTTGTTTACGAGTTTGGAGGATAAAATCAAAGTCACGATAGGACAATGATGAGAAAACATAATGTTCATGCATAGGGAAATTGTCAAATCACCACAGATATTAATGATATCCTTGGAAATGTAGAACCTATCAGGCTTTGCTTTATGGAGATGGTCACCTCCCTGAAGGTTAGACCATCGGAGTAACCTTGGTAGTTCTTGAGGTTTTTCAACTCAAGGTGAAGTTTGAGACTATCCCATCAAAATTTTTCATTACCATCAATTGGAAGACGAATATACTCTTAAGGACGAGTAAGTGACTCAAGCATGTTGAAATCTCGAAAATTGAGAACATTGCTTTGGAGGGAATCAAGAGAATCCCATGTTTAAGCTCTTTCCAATGGAGCATTGTCGGGACGAAATCTCTTACGTAAGTGATCCCATGATTTGAGGAATATTACATCAAGTGAAGAAAAAGTTTTTGAAGACCGAAGTAAAGATTTTAGTACCCTGCAGATTTTCTCTCTAGATCTCTCCGGGTAAAGGTGATCTCATGAATTGGAGAAGAAGGATTGAAGACCGAAGTGAAGAGTTCACCCCGTTTAGATTTTCTCTAGGTATAGTTCTAGATATTCATGATTTGAAGAGTACCAGTCAAAGTAAATGAAAGAAGTGATTCTACCCCCGTGGATTCTCTCCAAGTGATCATCTCATGATTTGAAGAATAAGTTTTGAAGACCGAAATTCCCATGATTTGCTGAGAGAAGTAAAGACAAGTTTTTGCTACGAAGACTCGAAGTGAAGTGAAGTTCTTGTCGCAAAGATCGAAGTAAAGAGTTAAACCCCATGGATTTTCTCTTGGTTGTTGCATGGCTTTGAAGTAAAGAGATTTGAAGTGAAGAACGAGAAGCTTTGAACGAAGACCGAAATAAAGTGAAGATCCTACCGCAAATACTGAAGAGAAGTTGAAGGGTATCCTTTCGCACTATAGTGGAGTGACTATTTTTGTATTGAACGATCTGCACTGTAGCGGAGTGTTTTTTTGTATTATTCAGAGTCACTAGGTGACACGAGTTGTATATCCATTCACATCATTGAGCATAGTTTTTTTATTTGGCACGTCGAGTCCAATGATTTCTTTCTAGCATTGTATTTATTATTCCGCATTAAAGATGCATACCCCCTATGACCTCATCCAGCACGATCGAGCACTTTTGCCTTTCTCTTTCGAGGTGTGGGCCTATGAGAAGATGACCCACCAGGCAAGGTCCCCAACGTGCAGATGCCACTATTCGGACTAGGGGACGACTTACATAGTGGGGCCTAATCCAACCTCGCACCACTCTCCCTTAGACCTCCTTTCTCCTTCCGGACACCTGAACCCGACGTGAAGTGATGCATTTTCCCAGGTGATCCTCAACATGCCACCTAGTCCTTCCAAAGAGAAGTAGAAACCTCGATGTTTGATCAGATGTTCCAGGTAATAGCATTTTAAGTTCTTTGAATATTTGCATCGTTCCACACACTTAAACAAAAAGATTGTTTTGTTGCCTGAGCATGAGCATTCATGTTCCACACTATTTTAGTCCATATGGTTGTGCATCTTTTTTTATTCTTGTGTAGATTAAAAATTTGACACTTTCATAGCTTAGATAGAAAATTAGAAACATTAGAAAATACCATAAAAAGAAGAAAAACACATTAAACTTTTGGAAGTTCAAGAGAGAAATAGAAAAAATAAATCAATTGATATAAAATCAAGAAAAACTAGAGGAAATCAAAATCAAGAAAAACTAGAGGAAATCAAAATCAAGATCAAGTGAGATATTCAAGTTCAAAAGAAGAGTAAAATTCAAGTTAAGAAAGAGAAAGATCAAGTGCGTTAGATTAGACTTGGCCTAGGTAGAGAGCTTTTAGGCTGATCTCCACCTCCTGGCTTGTGACCCATCTAGTCTCTTCTTGGAGCTTTACTCTAAGCTAAGAGAGATAATTGAGCCACTCACTCTGGATATCGTTCTACGCTCTAGGATAGATGCAAGAAGAGAAATGGAGGAAGTGTTTAAAGGGTTGGTGATAGAGAAATAGGAGGCTCAGGTAGTCCAAGCCGTCTTGAGAGAAAAAGGGAAATTTAGAGGACTGAATGTAACTGAATATTTAGTTGTGTTTGAGGACTAGGCAAAAATCTATGGGCTACCTAAAGAAATGTTTCCCCATTACTTCACCTGGGTAGTTTCAGGATCCATCTTGGTGTCCATAAGAGTCCACATAGGAAAGGCTTGGGATGAGTCTATAAAGTAACTTCATAAGTTATTTTACCTAGAAGATTTCTCCCAACATAGTAGAGAAAGGTTCCTACATTGGGTTAATTCCCCGAAACCCACTACATCGCTAACTCGCCTCTTGAATGCGTTTTTGAGAAGATACACCTAGCTTCCTCAAGCTGACTTGGATTTGCTAAAGCATGATTTAGTCATTTCCTTTCTTAAGATCTTAAGTCTTGAAGACAGGGCTGAAGTCACGAGAAGCATAGATGAGCCTTGTAAGAGGTTTTGATTAATGGAAGACTGTTGGTGTAAACTACAAGCCTACACATTTGGCTAAAAGGGTACATTGAAGTCTATACATACATGAAGAAGCATAGGAACATATGCTAGTGGTTAATTACCACTTTACTTCATTGTAAAAGTCAAAATGACTTGGAATCTCTTGTAACCACCTACCAAAAGGATTCGTGGAAAAATTAGTTGTTTGATTGAAAGAATATCTCCAAGCATTTAGGAGCTTGATCATAGGGAGCCAAAAATTTGAATTTGAATTCAAATGTTTATTCATCTCTTATAAAAATGGACATGAAAAGTCGCGGGTAGAGAGAGCACTCCCGAGCCTAGCATTACTGATTTTTGAGTATGTGTGAGGTCTAAACTCTAGCCCACACCTCTCTATACCATTTGGCAATGATATTCATGCCAATGGAGTTGTATACAAATGTTCATTAATACATACATTCATATTGTCCATCTCTGAGTTCTCTGTTAGTCTTCTCAAAAGTTTGCCAACTTGTGAAGGGCATATCTCGGTCAATTCTTCACCAAATTCAGTGATTCAAAACTTGTTGGATTCAGCTTAAAATAATCTACATGCTGTCAGATTTTGAAGACATTCTATTCAGCCAGTTTGAAGAAATCTGCGTCGAGGTGATCTCTGGTCATGTTCTGCTACAGTCCTAGAAAGTCGGGGGTATAGCTTAAATTGCTAAATTGATTTCTCTTAGCATAGTTTATCATTTTACATCATTTCTCTTGGAATAGGTAGCTTACTAAGCTAATTAGATACCCCTAAAAGGAATTTTTCCAATTCCTACTGTGCTGGTCATACTGAGCAAAATATCCAGCAGGTGTCAAGACATAAATAGAAGGTTTTCTTGAGTTTGTGACTTCCAAAGTTATCTGTTTTGGTTCAATCATTACACACATCATTTCCAAAGCACATAGGACATTTTATGGTGTCATTGGAAAGCTAAGGAGGTCTAGTTATCAACTCTGAAGCAAAAGAGGGCTCGTACAAAGCAGGTTTAGCAGTACCTACTCAGTCTCTTGGAGCATCCATCCATCTTTCCCAACAGTGGTATCAGAGCAAACTAAGGTAAAATGGGAGATGGTTTTCCTTCATTCATTGATAAATTGGACAGGAACAACTATCAAGCATGGTCTTTAAGGATGAAGACCTACCTACAAGGAAGGAGTCTCTATGGATACATCTCAGGAGATGAGGAATTGCCCTCATTCAAAACAAGAGGATTACCAACCAAGGAAGAACATGAAAGGCTCAACACATGGTGTGCTAAGGATGCATTGGCAAGGTCTTATTTACTCAACTCTATATCTGATTTTCTTTTGCCACATATTAGAAATTGTAAGACATGCCAGGAGACTTGGGAAACCTTGTCATCATATTTTTCCTCCAACACAAGGGCTAGGAAAAATCAGTTGTGGATTGAATTCACAACATTAAGGAAGCAACCTAAGCAAGCTGTTTCAAAATTTGTGACCAAGATTAAAGATGTAGCAGATCAGTTAGCAAGCATAGGAGAAGAGATTGAAGAATAACAGGTTGTAAGGCAAGTGATCAATGGGATCAAGGCTTATGACAAATGGGAAAGCTTCACCACAGCTATGGATCTTTACATGGACATGCACACTCCAGATCTTACAACTCTCATGGGACAACTATTTACTCATGAAGCAAAGCTCAATAAAAATGGAGATACATCCAAAGGTAATAATTCTTCTGCCCTATATGTTGATAAGAAGTCTAAAGATAAAGGCAAATGCAAGAAGGTGGAAGATGAAGGTTCTACCTCCGAAGCCAACTATGCAGGGAGAGGTAGATCTTCAAGAGGAAGGGGCAGAGGAGGTAAGCAAGGTAGGGGGAGATCTTATAACTCCTCACCATGCAACATTTGTGGTCTATCAAATCATACTACAGATGAGTGTTTCAGGAATTACAAGAATCAGAGAGGAAGAGGATATCAAAGAGGTGACTACTCACACTCAAGAGGTAGATTCAACCATCACCAAGGCTACAACAATAACTACAACAATAATTACAATGGCAACTACCAAGGAGGATTCAAATCCAGGAAGGATTATAACAACTACACAGAGGAGCAGGATGACTCTCTTGTAATCATGAACATGACTTCAAAATCAGGTACAAATGATGACCACCTATTCTACATTGACTCAGGATGTTCAAATCATGTGGCTCGCAATGTAGCATTACTCTTTGATCTTGAGGAACCAAAAGGTAAGCATCAAGTCCAAACAGGTGATGACATAAAGCATTCTGTAGTTAAAGTTGGAAATGTTAAAACTTGTGATGGAAATCAGAATTTGTTGAGCAGGGTACTCTATGTACCAACTATTACCAAAAATTTGATGAGTGTTGGTCAGATTGTGGAGAAAGGTTTGCACGTCAGATTCAACCAATATGGAGCATATGTGGAGGATCCAAGACATGGGTTCAAGAGGATTGCTAAACGAGAAAAATCAGGTAGACTTTTCACTTTTAAGTTAGAAGATACCAAGAACATTGCACTATACAGTTATAAAGATCAGACACTTTCAGAGCTTGAGATTTGGCACAAAAGGTTAGGGCACATAGGAGAAAGAACCTTGAAACAAATGTGCAGGGACCAATGTATGCTTGGGATACCTAATGTATCCAAGCAACATATGATTTATAAGTGTGGTGCTTGTCAATTTGGGAAGTCTCATAGGTTACCCTTCTCCAAGAAAGGATACATGCATTAAGACTACCTAGAGCTTGTACACACAGATGTATGGGGACCAAGCAAAGACCCCTCAGTCTCAGGATCAAGGTACTATGTGTCTTTCATTGATGATTATAGCAGATGGACTGTATTGTACTTTATGAAGCACAAGGATGAGGTATTTAATTGCTTTAAATTGAAAACCAGACAGGAAGGAATTTGAAGAGGCTAAGGTCATATGGAGGAGGTGAGTACTTCTCCAATGAATTTGAAAACTTCTTGCAGGACAAAGGCATCAAAAAGAGATAACCACAAGGTATTCTCCTGAACAGAATGGGGTAGCTGAGAGACCCTCATAAACAGGTTACCATCTAAGTCTCTTGATGGCATGACACCCTATGAAGCATGGCATGGTAAGAGACCCTCAGTTGACAATTGCAAAATATTTGGATGTGTAGCATATGTACATATTCCTTCTCAGATAAGAGGTAAGCTAGACCCAAAGGCTGAAAAATGCATCTTTATTGGGTATGATTTAAATCAGAAAGGTTACAGGTTTTATAATCCTATCAATAAGGGATTCATGGTAAAAGAATGATTCTTGGTATGAGAATGAATGCAGGAAGGTCAAGTTACCCTATGATTTGGAAGAGGAATTTCCAAGTCTTACAAAGGAGGAACCTACTCAGAATGAAGCCTCAAGTTCAGATGATGAAGATACTATCAACCTTGAAGAATTCAAAGCATGGAAGTCCAAAGGCAAAATGAAGATGAAGAAGCTTGAAGACATACCTGAATCTTGAATTCAACCATTTAGAAGATCTCAAAGAGAAAGCAAGAAACCTATCAGATATGGGTATGATACATCTCTTGTTACTAAACATTCTGTTTATCTTGCCAAAGATTTGTCAAATGAAGAACCAGGGTCATATGAAGAAGCAATAACCAAATCAGAATGGAAAGAAGCTATGGATGAGGAGATTGAAGCACTCAAGGAGAGTGACACATGGGAGTTAGTACCTAAGAAGGACTCAATGAAGGTAATAGGATCCAGATGGATCTATAAGCTTAAAAGAAATTTTGATGGCACAATCAATAGGTACAAAGCCAGATTGGTAGCCAAGGGTTTTTCACAAACCCAAGGCATTGACTATGAGGAGACATTCTCACCTGTGGCCAAGATGCCAACTATCAGAGTGTTGGTAAGTGTGGCTGCATCAAAAAATTCGAATATGTACCAATTGGATGTCAAGAATGCTTTCTTGAATGGATGGATTTCAGAGGAGGTATACATGTCACAACCTCCTGGCTACGAGGACCCTAAGAAGGTAACATATGTTTGCAAATTGAAAAAGGCTTTATATGGATTGAAGCAGGCACCTAGGGCATGGAATTACAGGTTAACTACATACCTCCAAGACCAAGGATTTGTCATGGGCAAGGCAGATACTTCTCTGTTCATTAAGAGAAGTAATTCAGAGGTAATATACCTTTGTGTTTATGTTGATGACATCATCATTACAGGTAATGATGTCAATGGAATCAGATATATCAAAAGTCAAATGATGAAGGAGTTCAAGATCAATGATCTTGGTCTATTGAAGTATTTTTTGGGACTTGAATTAGTCTACACTAATTCAGGGATATACATACCTCAAAAAAAATACATACAGGACATGTTGAAGAAGTTTCACTTGCAGGATGCCAAAGTAGCAAGCACTCCAATGGAGGTAAACCTAAAACTAAGTGCCCATGAAGGTGATGAAGTCAATGACATTACAGGTTATCAAAGTATGGTGGGTAGTTTGAACTATGCTACCTTAACAAGGATAGATATTGCATATGGAGTTAGTGTGCTAAGTCAATTTATGCACAAGCCAAGGATACCTCATTTAGAGGCTGCCAAGAGAATCTTGAAGTATCTCAAGGGTACACATAACCATGGTTTGTATTTCCCTTACACTTCAGATATTGATATCAAAATTTATTCAGATGCAGATTGGGCAGGATGCAAGGATGATAGGAGGAGCACTTCTGGATATATTTCTTTTGCAGGTGACAAACCAATTTCATGGTTTTCAAAGAAGCAACCTATTGTTGCTTTGTCTTCCACAGAGGCAAAGTATAGAGGACTGGCTAATGCCACACAAGAAGCAATATGGATTAAGCTTTTGTATACAGAATTGGGATTATATACTAGGTCACCAATTATCTTTGGAGATAATACAAGTTCTCTTCACCTTGCAGCTAATCCTATTTATCATGCTAGGACCAAACACATAGAGGTCCATTACCATTATGTGAGAGAGAAGTTGATAAGCAAGGACATTCAACTTACCTATGTATCAAAAAACATGCAATGTGCAGTTTTGTTGACTAAAGCTTTGGATGGACCCAAACTTTGCAGATTCAAATCCACTGATTGGATTGCAGGATGTGCTTGAAGATTGAAGATGAAGACTTAAGCCAAAATGTTTGGCTTGAGGGGGAGCTGTTGGTGTAAACTACAAGCCTACACATTTGGCTCAAAGGGTACATTGAAGTCTATACATACATGAAGAAGCATAGGAACATATGCTAGTGGTTAATTACCACTTTACTTCATTGTAAAAGTCAAAATGACTTGGAATCTCTTGTAACCACCTACCAAAAGGATTCGTGGAAAAATTAGTTGTTTGATTGAAAGAATATCTCCAAGCATTTAGGAGCTTGATCATAGGGAGCCAAAAATTTGAATTTGAATTCAAATGTTTATTCATCTCTTATAAAAATGGACATGAAAAGTTGCGGGTAGAGAGAGCACTCCCGAGCCTAGCATTACTGATTTTTTAGTGTGTGTGTGAGGTCTACACTCTAGCCCACACCTCTCTATATCTTGCACTTGTGGAAAATCAAACAGGAAGAAGTCTAAAGAGATTAAGGTCACATGGAGGATGTGAGTACTTCTCCAATGAATTTGATGCATTCTTGGAGGATAGAGGAATCAAACGGGAGATTAATACAAGGTATACCCTTGAGCAAAATGGGTTAGCAGAGAGGAGAAATAGGTTGATTGTGGAAACAGCTAGATCAATACTTAATGAAAAAATTATTTGTGGGCAGAAAGTGTATCTAGTGCCAGTTATCTTATTAACACGTTTCCTTCCAAATCACTTGATGGGGGCCATCACTTGATCATTGCCAAAACTTTGGATGTGTTTCTTATATGCATGTTCCATCTCAAATTAGAGGTAAGCTAGACCCTAAGGCAAAGAAGTGCACCTTCATAGGTTATGATTTACATTAGAAAGGATACATGTTTTATAATCCATCCAACAAGGGCTTTATGGTTAGTAGAGATGTTGTGTTTGATGAGAATGATTCTTGGTTTGAAAGTGAATGTGGGAAGGTCAAGTTGCGATATGACTCGGAAGAGGAGTTTCCATGCCTCACCAAGGAGGAGCGAAGACAAATTGAAGACATCAAGTAAGATGATGAGGACATCATCAATCTAGAAGATTTCAAAGCATAGAAGGAAAAGGGCAAGGCCAAGATGAAGAGGTTGGAAGACATACCTGAATCATCCAACCAAGCTCTAAGGAGATCACAAAGGGAGAGTAGGAGGCCAATGAGATATGGGTATGACACTTCATTAGTTACTAAGCATTCCATTTACCTTGCTAAGGATTTATCGCTTGAAGAACCAACTTCATATGAAGAGGCAAAGACCATGGTAGAATGGAAGGAAGCTATGGATGAAGAAATAGAAGCACTCAAGGAGAATGATACTTGGGAGCTAGTACCACGGAAGGCATCAATGAAGGTAATTGGTTCTAGATGGATTTACAAAATCAAGAGAAACTCAGATGGATCCATAAACATATATAAATCTAGACTTCTGTCTAAGGTTTTTGCACAAACCCAAGGAGTTGATTATGAAGAGACATTTTACATGTGGCTAAAATGCCAACCATCAGAGTATTGGTAAGTGTGGCTGCATCTCGAAATTGGAATATGTATCAATTGGATGTGAAAAATGCTTTTCTCAATCAATGGATTTCCGAGGAGGTTTACATGGCTCAACCTCCTGACTATGAAGACCCAAGCAAGGTAAATTATGTGTGCAAATTGAACAAATCTCTTTATGATTTGAAGCAGGCACCTAGTGCATGGAATCATAGGTTGACCACCTATCTTCAAGATCAAGGATTCATCATGAGCAAGGAAGATTCTTCTCTGTTTGTCAAGAGAAGCAACTCAGAATTGATATATTTATGTGTGTATGTTGATGACATCATTCTTACAAGAAGTGATGCCAATGACATCAAACCCATCAAGTACCAAAGATGCATGAGTTTAAAATCAGTAACCTAGCACTTCTAAAGTATTTTCTTGGAGTTGAATTAGTCTACACAATTTCTAGAATTTACATTACTCAAAGGAAGTATGTGCAGGACATGTTGAAGAAGTTCCACATGGAGAATGCCAAGATAGCAAGCACCCCTATGGAGGTAAATTATAAATTAAGTGCTCATGAAGGTGATTTGCTTGAAGACATTGCAGGATATCAAAGCATAGTTGGAAGTTTAAACTATGCAACATTGACAAGGATTGACATAGCTTATGGAGTAAGTATTTTAAGTCAGTTCATGCATAAACCTAGAGCACCTCACTTGGAAGCTGCCAAAAGAATTTTGAAGTATCTCAAGGGTACTCAAAATCAAGGTTTATACTTTCCATACACATCAAATTCGGACATCAAACTTTACTCAGATGCAGATTGGACAGGTTGTAAAGATGGTAGAAGGAGTACCTCTGGATACTTGTCTTTTGTAGGTGATAAGCCCATTTCATGGTTTTTCAAGAAGCAACCTACTATTGCTTTATCTTCAATAGAGGCTGGATACAGGGGATTAGTCAATGCTACTCAAGAAGCCATACGGATTAGATTACTCTACTCAGATTTGGGACTTCAAACTCACTCACTTATGATCTTTGGTGACAATACAAGCTCTTTGCATCTGGCAGCAAACCCTATATATCATGCAAGAACTAAGCATATAGAAGTACATTATCAACATTTTTAGGTACATCCAGATTTGAATTCAAATTCAAACATTGGAGGTAAATCACTTTTGAAAGGAGGTTGTAATCTCGCTGCCCATGTGCCATATTACTGAGCTTATTGTTGATCATTTGTAGAGGTTGAGAGGTTTACATCATAGCCTACTCTTCTCATCATCATTGTGCATCATATTTATGCCAATGATCATGTATAACATTGTTTCATAATATAGTATATTGTTGGTCACATCTGTCTTCATCTCTACTATGTTAACTCAAAATAGTATACTTTGAATGCTCATATCTCAGTGATCTCTCCATCATTTTCCATGACCTATAGCATGTTGGAGCCAGCTCAAAGTTTACTAAAACCTTTTAAAAATTGAATCGAAATTTGAAGAATTTTGATTCAGCAAGCTAAGACAAAACTACCTCGAAGTGCTCACTGGTCATTCTCAATGTAGCTCCTAAAAAATCATGGGTAAGCTTCCACTTGCTAAGTTGATTGCTCAGTGTATGGTTTATCATTTTAAGTGATTCCACTTGGAATCATTAGCTCTCTTAGATAACTAGATGCCTTTGAAAGGAATTTTCCTAATTGCTATTGTACTATGAACACTAAGGAAAATATTCAGCACGTGTCAAGACAAAAATAACAAGTTTTTGGTCACTAGCTTTTTAAAGTTATATGTTTTGGTATAATTGTTTGAATCATCATCTCCAAAGTACATAGGCACTTCTTTAGTGTCATTAGCAAGCTAAATGGGTCTACTATCAAACTCTGAGGTGAAAGAGGGCAGGTACAAAGCACAGATTAGCAGTACCAACTCATCCTCTTGTGGTATCCATCCATCTCTCCCAATAGACTGGGCCATAGTTAGGAGAGAAGATGAAGCAGTTGCTTAGATGAGGCAATGATAGGCTCTATTATATGATAGATTGATAGCAATGACTCCACAACCATCTAAGGAGGCACCGCTTCGAGCGATTCTAAATGTGCCTATAACATCAACTTCTACTAATGTTGCATCCACTTTGGGATCCCCAGTAGAGTTATAGCTTGAGATCCTAAGCAGGGAAATAGATAACCTTATGACAATGCAAGTGTCTATTTCTAAAGAAATGGCCAGCATACATTATAAAGTTTATTCTATGGGGTATGAGGACCTCACTCCTCTAGAGGCAAGTAGTAGTTATGTAGACGTGATACAAAGGAATGATATGCCTATTCCAAACATGCAAGGTTACATAATGCCTCAGCCTGCACCTCTAGTGTAGCCTGTTGCTTAGTAGACACCTGTACCACCACTTCAACCCATATTCAAAGAAACACTAGAACATTTGAGAGACAAGCAACTAGTGGATTTGGAGGGGCAAAGAGATGTGTATGGTGTGACACACAGGAACATTTCTCCTATGCATGTGAAGATCTAAAGCAAGCAAAGGAGGACGAGTTAGTGATAGACATAGATAAGAAAATCTAAGACTGCAAGACCTGGATTCCTTTGCGGATGAATTGGAGAAAGGGAGGAACGAAGACGATTTAAAAAAATCTATCAAGCAACAATGCCAGCACATTGGCAATATAGTTAGAGCCACTAAAGGAAGGAGAGCAAGATGAAATTAGACCTCAACCTCAAAGAAACTACTCTATAGAAGCTTTAGTGAGAGCTAGGGATGGGATCATGTAGAAGACTTCTTGGAAGTCTTTTGTAGATTTGTTCTCTGTCTACTGGCATATAGCCAATGTAGAGGAAAACAGAAAGAGGGATGAGAACCAAGGAGATACTAACCTAGAGAGGAGAGTGACGAGAAAGCAAAGTAAAGAAGTTGAAGAGAAGACTAAGCCTAAAACGAGAGTGCAACTTAAAGAGCATGTTGCTCCTAAGGAAGAGGCAAAGAAGCAAGAAATAAAGGAGGGAAAGAGGCCAACTTGGCCAATCAAAATCCAATAGGCAAATAAAGAGAAGGAGAAAGAACAAGAACCCACTCAAAATACTGATGATGCTCAAGAGGATATTCAAGAAAAAGATAAAGAGAAGAAGAAGAAAAAAAAAGAAGATCCCAAAGGCGGTATTGATTTTTGAGTTAGAAAAGAAGAATGATGCAAGAGAAATACTAAATGATATTCTATTGAAGAGCCAAGTGACCATGTCCTTGGAGCGGGTTTTCTTTATAACAAAGCCTGATTTCAAGAATAGTTTTATTGAGCTCATAAAGAGGAAAAGATTCCCATTACCTAAGGATGTGGAGATGGAAGAGGCATCTGAAGATACACAAGTGACAAATGAAGCAGTTGCCTTGAGCGACTCTTCCAATGATGAGAGAGTTGGGATCACAAGCCGCCATAGGAATTCTTTAGGTCTTATTACACCCGATGATGAGATGAGAAAGACAGAAAGTGAGTATACGAGGACTTTGTGGGCAAGAGGGACACCTACAATGAAGGTGAAATTAGGAAGCAATAAAGATTCATGTTTTGCTTTGGCCTTGATTGACTCAAGGTTAGAAATAAATGTGATCTCTAAGAAGTTATATGATCTGTTTAGGTGGCCTATAGATAAGGACCATGGATGGAGGATGAGGATGACGGATAATGGCTTTGGTGCTCTGCTTGGGGAATGCGACTTTGTACCCGTGGTGATTGGTAGAATTTTTGAGGAATTCCACTTCTTCGTCTAGGATCACTGTTCATATGAGGCTATCCTTGGGTAGCCATTTATAGGTGAAGTGCGAATGGAAACTAAGGTGATGGATATGCCTATGCACGAATCCATTCAAGATCTGGTCTTCATTCTTTACAAGTAATGTCAGCTGCCCAAATCATTCAAGAAATAGAAAGAGTATAAGAAAACGACCCATTAACTCTCATGATCATGATGATTATATGCCCCTAGGAGAGTATGGGGCTTCTATTGATCAAAATTTCTGTAAGGATCCATTGTTGAGAAAGACAATAGTGGGAGTTGGTTTGATGTCTCGTGAGACTCTATACATAACTTTGAGAGTTTCTCTATATATTCATCTGCATTTAAGTTGTTGTGCTTACAAAAGGAAAATGTTTTAAATAAGTTTAGAAAAAATCATGAAAGATACTATAAAGGTTTAGGAATCATGTTGCCTGATAAGAAGATAGAGAATGTAGTCCAGTTGGAAAGAAGCTCGAGTATTTTGGAAGAACTTGATCATGCATTTGAGAGAAATGAAAAATCAGAAATCATTATGCTCTGTTCTATCTAAGACTGTTGAGTTCCTGAGAGAGCATGAAGTGAATGTGAACACAAATTATAAGACTATTGACAAGAAAGTAAAACCCATAGCCCAAGCTTTGCCAAAAGATGTTGCAAAATTCCTCTCCTATTCGCAGCGGAAAGTGTAGAAGACCTTCTCAGGATCAAGACTTTTGCCAATAGCTGAACCTTCAAATGAAAACTCGTACCAACTGAAAAATGCAATGAACTTGAAACTTTGGTCACTCAAATAAGACACTTATAGTACTTATAGCTTTCCAATGAGCTATCAAAAACTCAATTTGGAGTAAATTTGGGTTGGCAACTCTTTGCCTCAAAAGAGGCTACCTATCCACTCAGTTAGGCTGAAAACTGGACTTCACTAAAACCAGACTACCCAAAAATTGGTATGCGGTTGGACATACTCTATGAGAGTGAAGAGAAGGAAATGACTCAAACCAAATGAACTAGCTACAAGGGGACTTCCACGCCTTCTTCCTCTATTCTTGAGTGTCCTCCCTTGCTTCTTTTGTAGCCAAATGACCATGAACTCTGATGATGAGTTTGAGAGGTCTTCTCCATAACTTCTCCACTACTTTGGACAACCACTCCTCTTATAGTTTAGTTTTTGGATTTTATTCTCTTTTGATTGATTCTCTTTTGGCCTCCACTACTTGCTAAAATAAATGCTTCCATTTTTCATTTTTTTATTTTCCTTCTACTTGAAGAGAATTTTTTTTGCAAAAATATATACGACCTTACTTCTTTATTTTTAACACTCCCCCTCAAGCTCACATGTGAGCTTGCACCTTCAGCCATATCCTACAAGTTGGTTTCATCCTTGACCCTCTTTAGCTTAGAAGCATCTAAGGACTTTGTAAACATGTCTGCAACCTCGTCATTGGTTCCGATGAACTTTATATCCACATCCTTGCTCAAAACTTTTTCTCGAACATAATGATAATGCACTTATATGTGCTTACTTCATGCATGAAACATTGGATTGTTTGTCAAGTGAATGCTTGAAATGTTGTCACCATAAATTGGAATGGTCTCTACGTGCACATCAAGATCAACCAAGAGCTTCTTTATCCACATAGCTTCATAAGTTGCAAAGGCTAATCCTCTATATTCAGCTTCTGTAGATGATAGTGCAACAGTAGGTTGCTTCTTCGAGCTCCATGTGATAGGTTTGCTACCTATCATGAACACATAACCTGAAGTGGATCTTCTATCTTCCTTTGAACCAG
The DNA here is from genome assembly GCA_020310875.1 of Ceratopteris richardii. Classification (NCBI taxonomy): domain Eukaryota; kingdom Viridiplantae; phylum Streptophyta; class Polypodiopsida; order Polypodiales; family Pteridaceae; genus Ceratopteris; species Ceratopteris richardii. The sequence goes on from CM035415.1 coordinate 40,750,133, forward strand.
CCTAATCTGCATCACTGAAGCCCGTTACCTGCAATTCTTCATCATATCTATAAAACAAGGCATGATTGACTGTGTGCTCCACATATCATAGCACTTCTTTGGCTAAATTTAAATGTTCACTTGTTGGAGTTTGCATAAATTGAGAAAGAACTCCAATAATATAACACAAATCTAGTCTTGTGATCATAGCATAGATTAATGAACCTATAATACTCTTGTATGTAGTTACATCATGTAACTTCTCTCCATCATTTGAGCAAAGCTTCACATTGTGTCCATAGGTTGAGTGAGTAGTTTGAATTCACTCATTCCAAATCTGAAAAGAACATCCAACAGGTACTTTCTTTGCATCAAGTAAATGCCATCTTTCCCATAGACTATCTCAATGCCTAAAAAATTATTTCAGCTCACCAATATCTGAAATTTTAAACTCACTGATTTTTCTTTTTATCTCTTGTATTCTTGTAACATTACTTCCTGTTATGATGAGATCATCAACATATATGCAAATATATACCTCCTTGCCTTCTTCTTTCTTCATGTAGAGAGAGGGATCTGCATTACTTGGACTATACCCACACCTTGTGAGGTACTCGACCAATCTTTGATTCCAAGCACGTGGTGCTTGCTTCATCCCATACAAAGCTTTATTCAATCTACAAAAAGAATTTGGATGCTTTCTATCTTCAAATCCAGTCGGTTGACTCATGTATACCTTTTCTTGAAGTTCACCATTGAGAAAAGCATTTTTTATGTCAAGTTGGTAGAGTGGCCATCTCCTTGTTGCACTCACTCCAATCAAGGTTCTAATTGTTCCCATCTTTGCAACCGGGCTAAAAGTCTCTTCATAGTCCATGCGTTGAGTTTTCTTGAATCCTTTTGCTACTAGTCTAGCTTTATGCCTAGCTAGAGAACCATCAACATTTCTCTTTATTTTAAACACCCATTTATTTGGAACAATCTTCATACCTTCAGTCTTTGGAACTAGCTCCCATGTGTGATTGTCCTTGAGAGCTTTTATCTCTTCTTGCATAGCTTTTTGCCATTTTTTTTTTGTGTACATGCTTCTTCATATGCATTCGGTTCTTTGTCTTTGACCACCTGTGTCATATATGCAAAATGCTTTGCAATAAAACTATCATAGCTCAACCTTTGAATTGGATACCTTGCTCTCGAAGACCTCCTTTCATTTCCCTTTGAATATTGCTTCTTCAACCGGTTTAGCTTTACCTTTGGTGTAATCACCTCTTTATACTCTTCTTCACTTGCATTTGAATCACTAATTTGGGGAGCACTTTCAGCTTCAAATATTTCATAACCTGATGTTGGTGATGAGGAATGACTCGTTAGTCTCATCTTCCATGTTGAGCTTTCTCCAAGTGATGTAGAAGCTTCTGGACCTGACATTTGAGTGCTTGTTTGCTGAAATTCTTCTTGGACAACACCTCCATCATCTTCACAATCTTCTTCAAGAATCTTCTCTTTCCCTTTGTCTCCAAACCATGGTCTTAGATCATCAAATACCACATCTCGTGAGACTCGTAACTCCTTTGTCACCAGATTGTAGCACCTGTATCCCTTTTGCTCCGATGAATATCCAATGAAAATATATTTTTCTGAATTTGCCTCCATATTTGTCCTTAGTTCTTGAGGGACGTGAACATAACACACACATCCAAAAACTTTGAGATGTGTAGGTCACGTTTCTTACCGGAATAAACCTCCTCGAGAGTTAGATTATGCACTCTAGCCATTGTGCACTTGTTCATCAAATAAACAATCGTACTAGCTGCTTCAGCCCAATACTTTAGTGGCACCTTTGTTGGAACAAAACAATCACAAATTGATGATTACAAAGAGCTTGAAGCAAGCTCATAATCAGATTGAAGTGGAAGAAGACACTTGAGAAAGTGAAGAGATCTCAGAAGTAAAGCTTGTATACATATGTATATTACAGTTGGAAATTCTTGTAATTTGAGTAGAGATAATCCTTAGGATGATAAGGAGTAATGTAATAGACGTGGGATAAGTCTAGAACCATATGTATATAAGTCAATGATGTAAAGAAATACATAGAAGAGTCATTTGAAGACAAGTGTCATAGAGATAGATGTGAAGAGAGTCATCTTCAGAAAATAGCGACGAGTATTTCATAGATTTCTCTCAGTCATATCATGTGGATTAGAAATCATTTTGTACACATCTAATCTGGAATATGTTCAAAGTTTCATGATCTAATTTCTTTCGTGTTGTGAGTATGATCATTAGGAACATTTATATGTAAAGTCTGCAGAAAGATTTTTCAGAGTAGCGCACTTTTCCGTGTCAATGTTTTGCTTAGATCTCAGTGTACAGTGTAAAGTTATTGATAAATGAGCACTAAAAATCTAAGTTAGAGGATAAGGAAGCTATGGCTAAAAGCATTTAGCAAAACGGGATTTGTGCTGTGAGAAATCAGCTTAGGAAGTTGACCATGTCAAAGTCGCCATTTCTGGAAGACAGTTTTTGACACAGATTTGATCTAAAAGATCAAATTAGAAATCAAGTGGTTCTTTTGAAGAACTAATGATCAATATAGTTGCACAAAGGTAGCATGGATATGTGAGTATCATTTGAATGATTAAATTCGAAGTATTATGAAGAAATTGAAGACTATTTCTGAAGCAGATTCTTGAAGATGAAGAAAACTTCATACAGAGAAGTATTTCTTGATATATGTGAAAGATAATTTGAAGTTTGTGTAAATTTTGATTTATTCTTGATATAAAGGAGTTCTTAAGTCAAGACAAAGCAAATATTTGGAGATTAAAAGGTCTCCAACAGTGGTATCAAAGCAGAAGGTGCAATACAGGTGAAGAAGAAGCAAGGAGAACCTCGAGTGTTGCAGGAATCAGAAATTTTGTGAATAGAAGAAGCAAAGACTAAAGCTTGGAAGAAAACTTGAAGAAGTACAAAGCACGAGTTTGAAGGATCAAGAAAGACTAAAGCTTCATATCAAAGGTTTACTCTATTATTATAAATCATAGTAATTGCAGACACAGATGCGAGAAAGCTTGCAGATTGATAAGCTAGATAGGGAGAACTATCCAGCTTGGTCCATGAGGATGGAGGCACACCTCATGAGCAAAGATTTGATGGCATGCATTACAGGAGAAGAAGAAAAGCCTGAGTTTGTAGATCCTAGTATTCCAACTAGGGAAGAGCATGCAGATTTGAAGACCTAGATAAGAAAAGATGCTCAAGCTAGGAGCATCATTTACATGGCTATAAATGATTATCTTCTACCTCACATCAGAGGATTGGAAAGTGCAACAGATGTGTGGAATGCTTTGGAAGAGCATTTCCAAAACACAACGAAGTCTAGAAAGTCCTCATTATGGGTAGAATTCACAACTTTCAAGAAGAAGAGTTCACAATCAATTTCTGATTATGTGGCAAGGATGAAGGATATTGTAGATAGCTTGGGAGCTGTAGATGAAGACATTGAAGAGGATAAGTTGGTAAGGCAAATACTTACAGGTCTGAGAGGAGATGAGAAGTGGAAGCCCTTCATATTGTCCATAGAATTGTCACTTGATCGCTTTACTCCTGATCTTAATCAATTGCTAGGACACATGCTAACTTTTGAGAAGGACATTAAAGGAGACAATGATAGGAGTGCAAGTCAAGCTATGTACTCCAAGGACAAGGAAAAGAATGGCAAAGGGAAGCAGTCAACTGATGATGAATGACCTACAATTCAAGCTAACTTTACAAAAGGAAGGATGAACTTCAGAGGTAAAGGAAGAGGAGGTAAGAACAAAGATAATATTAAAGCTTGTTGGATTTGTGGCAGAACCCATAATTTGGCAAATGATTGTTGGTATAACAATCAAAATGGTGGAAGCAATAATTAGAGTTTTAATCAAAGAGGTAGAGGAGGCAGAAACCAAAGAGGCAACTTCAGAGGAAGAGGTGGTAGGACATCATATGCTAGAGGAGGTGGAAGAAGTTTTTTTTTAATATAAAGGAAGTTCGGCATTAGCCTACTCTCCCAGACTTGAATTAAATAAAGAAAAGTACAAGAGAAGGGGACTAGTGCCCACGAGACCCCCCAAATCCCACAAAGCAAGGGAAGCTTTTACAGAGCTTAGATGACATTACAAAGAAGGTTAATTACCCTCTCATCACCCTCATGTGGGGCCCACTTGGGTTTAAGCTTGTTATCGATCAAAAGGAGTACTTGATGATGCCTACAGGGGGGGGATTTTTTACAGTTGACAATCCTTTTGCCAAGGAGGAACAGCGATTTCTCAATTGACCACTCCTTGGGGGAGTCACCGAAGTTGAAAGCACATCTTTCCCGCCAGATTTTCCATAGGACCTCCCCTCTGATGGCGTTCCAGAGAGACGCGGAGCAGCCGATCGCTTCTCCCAGCAGGGCTTGCTGCCAACTGAGACGTTTTTGAAGTCTAATTCTCTTTCCAACCACCTGCCAGAGTCTCTTGGAGTTGGGGCAGGTAAAGAAGATGTGTGAAACATCTTCGATAGACCGGTAGCAGCGTTTGCACCAAGGAGGGGTCCCACAAATTTTGCTAGCCTTAAGGTTGGTCCAGATTCCATGATGAAGAATTTGCCATAAGAGGACAAACTTTTTGATTTCTATGAGGGGGTGCCAGATAGCCATGAACTTCATGTCCCATCGAAGCCACGTCCATGACAGGCACCACTTTTTGTTGAGGTTAACCTGATAGTCGATCGTTTCTTTGATGTTCGGGATTTTTGATAGGCTGTTCCCATTGTGCCATTTGAGACCAAGCGAGCACAACATGTCGTGTCCCATGAGAAGGTGAACTTTGTGTCGGTCCCAGGTGAGACATCTGCTTTGCAAAGTGTTCCATTCTTCATGCGAAATGTTGATGCTAGGGTCAATGTCCTCAAAGTTGATCCAGCGGTTGGTGTCTTGTTTCCAGAGATGTTTCCATTTTTTGAAGCCTTTGTTCCATAGCTTCTTGGCATTTTGAATGTTCCAAGATTCCACACTCCGGATGCCATGGATCGGAAACCAGATAGAGTCATTTTGTCTGATACCGGCAGCCCACTTCCAGTCTTCACTGATTCTTGTGAAGCTTTTGACTTTGTTCCAACTCTTCTAAAGGGAGCACACCAGATTGGAGCCTTTCGGGAAGACGGGGATCGGGGAAAACAGCAAGGTCAAGATGTCAAGATTCTTCCAATTTGGGAAACCCTTGAGCACCAACTCATTCTTGTTTCTGAAGATCAACTTGGCCCACGAGGCCTCCCCGTTGCACCAAGCCTTAATCATCCATTTGGCCGACAGTTTGTTAGCAATGCACCCAATGTCCAAGATACCAAGTTCCCCACTATCTCTATGGCTGGTGCAGATGGACCATTTGATTTTAGGCACCCCCCTCCTATTGTGGTCGCTCGTCCAAATGAATTTTCTACAAATACTATCCAGTTTGGACAGATCTTGCTCTTTCGGTCTCCAACAAGAAAGGAAATAAATGGTAGATGATAAGAGGAACGTGTTGATAACCATAGCACGACCAGCAAGATTGATTTGCATACCTGTCCAATAGTTAAGCTTGTTTTCGAGTTTGGCAAGCACCCAGTTCCATCGCTGTTCCATAGAGACGCCAAACCCCAAGGGAATCCCAAGAAGCCGAAAAATTTGGCCCTGCGGAATGATTTGACAGCCATGATCAATGAGAAGGTCGGGCTGTGACCCACCAATAGCTCTAAAGGCGGTCTTAGAGTGGTTCTTTATGGATCCAGAGGCTTCACAAAAAGTAGCAAGACACTTCCAGAACGTCTCCAGGCTGGTACTATCATTGTGAACAAAAGCGTTCATATCATCGGCAAAAAGTCTCATGGTGATCTGACTTTGGTCATGCGGCAAACGAAGGCCTTTAATGTTACCAGCTTCCACCTGATGCTCCACCAGCCTGCTAAGCCCTTCCGTGGCAATGGCAAAGAGAAGGGGAGCCAATGGGCACACTTGTCTGATAGATCTTCTAAGTTTGATCACCTTTGAAAGTTTTCCATTAATGTTAATTTGGGTCGATGCGTTTCCGAGAAGGGTCGCGATCATCTTGGTGAATTTTTTACTACATCCAAGATCTTGTAGCGGTTGTAGAATATAGTCCCATTCTACTGTCGTAGGCTTTATCAAAGTCGATCTTGAGGAAAACAACTTCTTGTTTAGACTCATTTGCAAATTCAAGACCTTCCCAGATATCTATAATGGTTTCCAAAATTGACCTGCCTTTGATGAAGCCTTTTTGGTCCTCGCTTAACCACGCTCTCAAGTGGCAAGAGATTCTGTTGGCAATGACTTTGGCGATGATCTTGTAGCCTGTTTGGAGCATTGTAATGGGACGCCAGTTCTCTATTCTGTTCTTTTCCCCTTTTTTGTGTACTAACTTGATAATGCCATTGTTGAGACAAGGAAGCGCGCCAAACTTGAGTGCCTCTTGCCAAACCAAACGAAGAGGGGTGGCAACCACCAACTTGAAGGATGTAAAGAACTCATTAGTGAGCCCATCGGGTCCTGGGCTTTTACCTGAAGGGAGGGCATCAATGACCTCAATGATTTCGGCTTCAGAGATAGAGGCATGAAGCAGAGAGTGAAGGTTGAGTGGTATCCTGTGGGGGGAAACCCTAGATATGGCTGCCATACAGTCCCTTCTATGGTGGGAGAGGGGGTTTGAGGTCCCCAGGAGTCTCGTGAAGTGCCCTTCAATGATCCCAAAATTATCTTCTTCCGTATTGCATACATTGCCATTTGCGTCTAGCAATAAGGGGATCGATTCTCTGTTGTGTTTCCTTTTGAGGATACGGCACATCTCTTTGGTGGGTTTGTCGGCTTTGCCAGCCCACCACTCCTTGAAGAAAATATGCAAATTTTTCCTTTGTATCTCTTCCTCGTATCTCAGCAGCGCTCTGATTTTTTGGAGTCCTTTCTAGGCTTGAGATTTTCCTTTGTTCACTTCCTCCTCGAGCCGCCAGAGTCTATGATATAGAGCTTCTCTACGAGCCCGCCGCACAGTCTCTAGCATCTTCCTGGATCTAATCATGATCTGTCGTGACTTATCGACCGCACTTCTCCAACACTTGGCTGGGGACAAGCCAGAGGCGAATGCCTCCTTCCACACATCAGAAATTTCTTGATGGACGGAGGGGAGAGAGAAGGAGGGCACACTGGCATGGAACCAAGGAGCCTTACGGATCTTGGTGGGGGGTTGAAAAGTGATGACGATCGGGTAATGATCAGAGATGGTGAGGTCGGTGCGTTGCGAGAGGGAAGGGTGGCCCCACTGATGAGTAAAACTCTGAGAAATGTAGCATCTATCAAGTCTAGCTTTCCTCAGGTCCTCGCCTGCTTGGAGATTTGACCAAGAAAAGCCATTCGAGTCTTTGAATTCGACCAAATCCAAGTGTAGTTTAGTTTTGTCCCACGTTTCTTTCTCCCGACTATCGATGACCCTACCCTTGCCCATCCATCTGTCCATAGGGTCCTCAACCATGTTGAAGTCACCACAAATAAGCACGTTGTGGGGGAGCGAGTCCAAGGAGGCCTAAGTGTTAAGTCTCTCTAACTCCCCATTAGGGGCATACAAAGAAACTAAAGTAAAACAAAAGGGAGCACCGAAAGAAACATCAATCCATCGATGGCATTCATCTTCAATGGAGTTCTCAAGCTTTTCAAACCAGAGTTGATTAATACCGATTACCATTCCACCGGACCCCCGCTGATGCGCCGTTGAAATCCAAACATGGGTCGAGGAGACATGTCTAAGCCGTTTCTGGAGGTCTTCTCCGTCAATTTTAATCTCTTGAATACATATAAAATCTGGGTTTAGGCTAATGTCGCGAAGCCATTGACCAATGATGATCGCTCTTGAGGGGTCGGTTAGCCCTCTAGCATTTAACGAGATGATGATCATTGTCGTAGTGAGCCCTCTTTGCGGGAGGGAGCTTTGTCCTTTCTTTTCTTGGATTCATCTTTCTTTTTCGCTCGGATCGGATCCCGAGTTAGCAATAGGTTCTTGTGGGGGCTTTTCCACGGTAACTCCATAGGTTGTTTTCCTTTGCGGGATGCCTCCTGTTGGGAAGAACTGGGCACCGTTTTTAGCTCCGTTTCCGGAATAGTCGATCCGATGATGGAGCTTTCACTATCCATGTTATCTTCGTTGCTAGTAGTAAAGCCGTCTTCTTTGCTTGTAGTGTAACCCTCCTGCAAGGTTTCTTTACTGTCAAGGATCTCTAGGTCTTTGACGTCGGTGTCCACCTCAAGTTGGTTCCCACCTGGATAGTCAAACTCATTGATGTCCTTTTCCAGATTGCAATACAAGTTGCTGGAGGGGGTAACTGACATGTTGTTTCGCTCAGAAGTTGCCCTAGGGCTTCTTTTCCTTCTTCTTCTGACTTCGATGAACCCGTCTGCATCAGCTTCTGGATTAAGGGGGCCCTTGAATTCCTCTACTTTCGTCGAGTGATTCAATGCACCATTGCTATCTTGAACATTTTTGGGGGCTTCTTGGACTCGCTTGCTTTTTCGTCTCAGAGGGCAATCTTTAATCCTGTGACCTTGTTGGCCACAACGAAAGCACGCGTTGGGAAGGTTTTTGTAACTGATGTCTTGCTCCCATACATCCCCTTCGCCCAAGTCCAGTTTGATCTTCGATGGAAGTGGCATACTGAGGTCAGCCTCGACACAGATTTGAGGGTGCCACCGAGCGTTGAACGAGTGTCTTGCACCTTCATAAATGAGACCACCAATGTCCTCGCGTGAGGCCAACGGCTTGCCGATAGGAGAAACGATGTCCCACACGAATTTGTACAAGAAGTAAGGCAGGTTAGGGAGCTCAACCCAGAGAGGGTACCGAAGCGATTTCGATTTGTCGGGAGTAAAATCAGGGGACCATCTGAATAGGCACAGGGTCGCCCGGCCGAGTTGCCAAGTTCCGACACTAAGGGCTTGAAATGCCATATCTTCATTTTCAAAGACTAGCAGCAAGTGGCTTGCCGGTAAGAACTGACACTTACAAACAACTAGCCCACGGGGGAACCACTCGTTGCGAAGCCACTGTCGCACAGTTTCGAGCGGGGGCTTAGGGCCGAACATTTGGCCGACGAGGCAAACTTTCTTGAGCTCCTCCTGAGTTGACAGAATTGCGGATCTATTGAGGGAGACCAAGGGGGGTTCAGCACTCTCGAAGGCCCCTAGGGCGGCACAAGAACCCCCCTCCAACAAAGAGGCCAGGTTATCGGTCTCCCCGGGAGGAGGGGCCAAGTTACTTCTCACAAGAGAGCGGGTCGCCAAATCCATGACAAAAGAGGGACACTCCTTTGAACATTAACCTTCTAAACTCCGATTGATAACTTAAATCTTAACGAGTGAAAACCCCGCGCGCGAGAAGCATGGGTCCGCCTGACATAAGGGAAAGTGAAAGTAGTCTGTCGCGTCCCAAAATCACGATAGATGGTATGCACTCAGGCGATAGGTAGTTTTCCACCATCACCGCGGGGAGCGAATAGATGAGAGAAAGACACTTTTTGGACCGCGATAAATAGTTTGGCACTGAGAAACCAGGAAAACTCGCAATTGATGGTAAAGCCACCGTGATAGACGGTAAAGAACTCCCGCGATAAACGGTTTTGAAGCCTCTGCGATAGATGGTCAAGAACTCCCGCGATAAATGGTTTTGGAGCCTCCGCGATAGACGGCATTCACCACGACAGATGGACTTCCCTGCGATAGACGGCCTTCCCCCGAGGGCTTCTGTCCGTCGCTCTTAGCTTGCCGATGGATGCGCGTAGCAGCGACACCAGAACTTGCCGTATGATGCGGGCTATTATCGACAGCAGGCCTCAACGAGCAGTCCGTCAGCTTCGCCTAGGAGCAGTTTTCGCAACTCTCATACTTGGCCAACAGTTCTTGAATTGTTGTTTAGTTCCGATAGTAATGTCCATCAATGCTCCAACAGGAGCAACTGATGTCACGAGACGCAGATGATTGAAGACGGAAATCGCATCCAATTATATCCTACAACAACAATTATTATAATTATGCACCAGATCAGAAGGATGATATGACTCTTATCTTGAATGCAACTCATGAATCAGTAGGAGAAGCTCAAAGGGTGTTTTATATTGACTGAGGATGTAGCAATCATCTAAGTGGCAATATATCCTTGATGACTGATATGGAAGCAAAGGTGAATGGACATATAATTCAAACAAGTGACAATACTAAGCATAAGGTGGAAAGCATTAGATCAGTGAAGACAAAGAATGGAAGTACACTCTTGTGCAAGGTACTTTATGTTCCTACTATTCCTAAAAAGTTGATAAGTGTAGGGCAAATTGTGGAGAAGGGATATGAAGTCAGATTCACAAATGATGGTGTCTATGTGCAAGATCCAAATCAGGGATATAGAAATATTATTGCAGGTAAAAAGGAAGGAAGGCTGTTTACTCTCAAAGCCCAAGGTAATGTGGGACATGCTCTATTTACTTATGGAAGTGAAAAGATGTCTGAGTTAGACCTATGGCATAAAAGGCTAGGTCATTTCAATGAGAGAGCCATAAAGGAAATGTCAAGGAATGATGTGGTGCTTGGTTTGCCAAAAGTTGAAGGGCAACACATGGTGTACAAGTGTGAAGCTTGTCAATTAGGTAAAGCACACAAAAGTTCATACAATAAATCAAGATATAAATATTCGAATATGCTTGAATTGATCCATATAGATGTGTGGGGTCCTTCAAGGGACTATAGTATAAATGGATCCAGATATTATGTGTTGTTTGTTGATGATGCAACCAGATGGATTACTTTATATGTAATCAAGGACAAATCAAAAATGTTCAAGACATTCAAGCATTATCATGCTTATGCAGAAAGGATTACAAGACAAAAACTCAAGAGATTGAGATCAAATGGAGGGGGAGAGTATTTCTCTAAAGAGTTTGATGATTATTTGTGGAATGTAGGTATAAAACGAGAAGTAACTTGCAGGTACTATCCTCAACAGAATGGAATTGCAAAATGAAGAAATAGAACTCTTGTAGAGTTTGCAAGAGCAATGATGAAGGAAAAGAATTGCCCAAATTACTTATGGGCAGAAACTATCAACACTGCAACATTCCTTGTGAATAGGTTACCTTGTAAAGCATTGGATGGAAGAACTCCTTATGAAGCATGGTGGGGTAAGAAACCTACTCTTGATCATTGTAAGGTATTTGGATGTTTAGCATATGCTTATGTTCCTTCACAATTGAGACATAAGCTAGAACCCAAAGCAGAGAAGTATGTGTTTATTGGGTATGATGATAGACAGATGGGTTCCATCCACAAAGCAATTTCTTGTTACCAAGGATGTTACATTTGATGAGCAAAACACATGGTATACAGGGTCAACAAATGATTATGCAGGTGTTGAAGAAATACAAAGGAAAGGGAAGACAAAAGTAAATGTGTATGAAGAAGATATTGATGATGTTTATTACAAAAGTATATTGCACGATAATGTTGAAGGTGGGCCAAGATTTGATCCAGAATCAAATGTGGCTGAAACTTCAAGAAGTGCAAAGGCTAGAAGATCTTCAAGGGAAAGAAAAGAGCGTATCAGGTATAGCTATGATACATCTTTTCTAACAACAAAAGATTATGCTTACATTGTGAAGACAGAAGAGGATCCAATCACATATGAAGAAGCTAAAGGTAAACAGAATTGGGAGAAGGCAATGCAAGAAGATTATGATGCTCTACTTGAAAATGAAACATAGGAGTTGGCGCCAAGTCCAAAGAATCAGAAAGTCATTGGATGTAAGTGGGTGTATAAAACAAAAAGGTTTGCAGATGGTAAAGTGTCTAGATACAAGGCTAGACTTGTGGTTAAAGGTTATGCCCAAACCTATGGGGTAGATTATGATGAAACCTTTAGTCCTGTTGCTAAGATGTCTACAATTAGATCATTGATTGCTATTGTTGCTTGTAAAGGATGGAAGTTATCACAATTAGATGTGAAGAATGCATTCCTGAATGGATATATTGCAGATGAAGTGTACATGGAGAAACCAGAAGGCTTCATGGATTCAATTGGATCAGATTATGTGTGTAAGCTCAAGAGATCTTTGTATGGGGTGAAGTAGGCTCCAAGAGCATGGAATTACAGGCTTGTTAAGTTCTTGAATGAATGTGGTTTTCAAGCATCAAAGGCAGATAGTAGCTTGCTAGTGAAGGCAAGTGAAAATGGATACATATATATATGTATTTATGTTGATGATATTATTGTCACAGGTACAGATGCTCAAGGAATCAATGAGCTTAAGAAACAAATAGAGAAGGAGTTTAAGATAAGTGATTTGGGAAACTTATCTTATTTCTTAGGAATGCAGATTTTCTATACTCAACATGGAGTACATGTTACACAAGAGAGGTACTTGAAGAATCTTTTGGTCAAGTTCAACATGGAGGATTGCAAGCCTTCAAGCACACCATTGAAGGTAAATCATAAATTAAGCAGGTATGGAGGTGAAGAATTTAATGACATGAAGAAATATCAGAGTTTGGTAGGTAGTTTAATTTATGCTACCTTGACAAGGCCAGATCTATCATATGCAGTAGGTGTGTTATCACAATTTATGCATTGTCCAAAGAAGACTCATTGGATTGCAACTCAAAGGGTACTCAGATATATCAAAGGAACCTTAAGTGAAGGACTGTATTATGGATTTACTTCTGATACAAGAATCAAAGTGTTTAGGGATGCAGATTGGGCAGGTGATTCAGATGATAGAAGGTCTACTCATGGGTATCTTTGTTATATTGGAGATAAATTAGTTTCTTGGTGCTCAAAGAAGCAACATACAGTTGCTTTGTCATCTACAGAAGCCGAGTATAAAGGAATGGTAGAGGTTGCAAAAGAAGTGATATGGTTAAGGACCTTGTTGAAGAGTTTTGGAACTGATCAGAGTACTCCAATTATTTTTGGAGACAATGTTCATTGTATTTGGCAACTAACCCTATTTTTAATGCCAGGACTAAGCATATAGAGATTCAGTATCATTTCTTGAGGGAAAAGGTACTTGATAAAGAGATTGAAGTATTGTATACTTCAACAAAAGAACAAGTTGCAGATATGATGACAAAAAGCTTGGATGGACCGAAGTTACAAAGATTCAAAGAGATGGCAGGAGTGAAGAAGAATGAAATAATCAAAATTAGTGATTGAGGGGGAGGTGTTGGAACAAAACAAACACAAATTGATGATTACAAAGAGCTTGAAGCAAGCTCATAATCAGATTGAAGTGGAAGAAGACACTTGAGAAAGTGAAGAGATCTCAGAAGTAAAGCTTGTGTACATATGTATATTACAATTTGAAATTCTTGTAATTTGAGTAGAGATAATCCTTAGGATGATAAGGAGTAATGTAATAGACACAGGATAAGTCTAGAACCATATGTATATAAGTCCATGATGTAAAGAAATACATAGAAGAGTCAATTGAAGACAAGTTTCATAGAGATAGATGTGAAGAGAGTCATCTTCAGAAAATAATGACGAGTATTTCATAGATTTCTCTCAGTGTGATCATGTGGATCAAAAATCCTTTTGTACACATCTAATCTAGAAGTTGATGAAGCTATGTTCAAAGTTTCATGATCTAGTTTCTTTCCTGCTGTGAGTATAATCATTAGGAACATTTGTATGTAAAGTTTGCAGAAAGGTTTTTCAGAGTAGCGCACTTTTCCGTGTCAATGTTTTGCTTAGATCTCAGTGTACAGTGTAAAGTTCTTGATAAGTGAGCACTAAAAATCTAAGTTAGAAGATAAGGAAGCTATGGCTAAAAGCATTTAGCAAAACGGGATTTGTGCTGTGAGAAATCAACTTAAGAAGTTGACCATGTCAAAGTCCCCATTTCTGGAAGACAGATTTTGACACAGATTTGATCTAAAAGATCAAATTAGAAATCAAGTGGTTGTTTTGAAGAACTAATGATCAATATAGTTGCGCAAAGGTAGCATGTAATGTGAGTATCATTTGAATGATTAAATTTGAAGTATTATGAAGAAATTGAGGACTATTTCTGAAGCAGATTCTTGAAGATGAAGAAAACTTCATACAGAGAAGTATTTCTTGATATATGTGAAAGATAATTTGAAGTTTGTGTAAAGTTTGATTTATTCTTGATATAGAGGAGGTCTTAAGTCAAGATAAATCGAACATTTGGAGATTAAAAGGTCTCCAACAACCTTCATCTCGTTGAGCATACACCTTGCAACTTCTGTGATATGTCTTTTTTTCCTTTCAGCTATTCCATTTTGTTGAGGCGTGTATCTACATGTAAATTGTCGCTTGATGCCATTTTCATAAAGAAAATCTGAAAATTCTTTGGACAAATATTCTCCTCCTCCATCGGACCTCAAGGTCTTTATGTAGCATCCTGTTTCCTTTTCTACCTATGCTTTAAATCTCTTGAACATGAAGAACACATCTGATTTCTGTTTTATGCAAAATATCCATAATTTTCTTGAATGATCATCAATACAAGTGATAAAATATCTATTACCAGCCATTGATGGTTGTTGTGATGGTCCCCATACATCCATGTGTATCAAGTCGAGGACATTCCTTGCCACATGGTTGCTCTTTTTGAATGGTTGTCGAGTTTGCTTTCCTAGTTGGCATGCTTCACAAAACTCATGTAGTCCAACATCATTGAATCTTGGAAGACCTCTTACTGCTTCATGGTTGCTCATGTCCTTGAGCTTGGGAATGTTGATATGTCCAAACCTTTTGTTTCACAAATCGATTTCAACAATCTTGTTATTTCCAAACTGAATATACATCACCTTTCCATGTGGTTGTTGAATATCCAAAGTGAACATCCTTCCTTCTTTCCTTCCTTGAGCAATGACCTTGAATCCTTCTTTTGGATTCTTTATAAAGCAGCCTTTTTCATTGAAGATAACATGACATCCTTTCTCTTCCATTTTTCCTACTGAGATCAAATTATTTGCAATAGTAGGAACATGAAGAATATCAGCCAATACCTTCTTATCTCCAAGCTTGATATCTCCAACATGCTTGATTGTGTGTTGAGTTTCATCACCGGTCTCCACACATCCTTTTCCACTTGGAGGTAGTAGCTTTGTGAATAAATCTCCTTGGCATGTCATATGGTTGGTGCAACCTAAATCTATGAACCATTTTTTATCATTACTTCTCGGGTTGTTGTACTCATGCTTCATGGCAAGCATGGTTTGCTTGTCTCCTTCACTTGATGTACTCGCATAGTTATTCTGGCTCCTTTGGTTGCCTCCATTTAGCCTTCCATTCTTTTACCAACAATCATTTGCATAATGTCCTAGTTTACCACAATGATAACATGTTATACCTTTATGAGGATTGTATGAACCTCGACCTCTTCCTCTAGTTCTTCCTTGTCCTCTTCCATGTGTGTTGTCATTTGAGTTGTCCTTGTTGTCCTCCGAGTTGTGTTGGATGGAATTTGTGTTGTTGTAGCTTCTTCCTCTTCCTCTCGAGACTCCTGTTGAGTTCCTTCCTCTACCTCGTCCTGCATATAACATTTGGCTATGGCTGTCCTTACCTTTGTTTCCTATCCTTGTTGGGCAACCTCTTCAGCCACAAGATTTGGTATAATCTCGTTGAATGTTGGTAGAGGGTCTCTATAAAGAATGTTTGTGATGAGGGGCTTCCAATTTTCTTCACTCCTCAAGCCATTGAGGGCTGTTTAAATGATGTCTTCCTCTTCTATCTTGCATCCAACTCATGCTAGCTGATCTCGAAGCTTCTTGATCCTCAATGTACACTCACTTATGCTTTGGTTTGAGCTTTTCTTCATGTTGTTGAGCTCGTTCTTGAGTTGCATCCTCCGAGACCTTGAGGAGGTAGCATACACCTTCTCTAATGCTTCCCAAACCTCCTTGGCAGTTTCTAAGCTTTGCACATGACCAATCATAGTGTTAGAAATAACTTGTGAAATGAGGAACATCACCCTTCGATTCCTAACTTCCCAATCAGCAAATTGTCTCCTTTGTGCTAGAGTAATGTTGGGATCTTGAAGGTCCACCGGTTGTGGATCATCTCCAGTAACTAGACTCCATAAACCTTTACCTTTAAGGTAATTTGTCATTCTATACCTCCAAGATTGAAAATTATATTTGTCTAACTTCTCAACTTTTTGTCCTAAATTCGCCATTGAAAACCTCCAAGATTGAAGTTTACCTCAAGTATATTGTGGCGCTCTTCCTTGACTTTACGAAGCGCTCCCTTGATTTGTAGCTTCTCCTTTGCTTTAATTTAGTTCCAATGATTTGCCTCTTCAAAATCCAATGCTCTGATACGAATTGTTGGAGAATTCCTATCCTATTCACAATGAAAAGTGTAGAAGACCTTCTCAGGATCAAGACTTTTGCCAATAGCTGAACCTTCAAATGAAAACTGGCACCAACTGAAAAATGCAATGAACTTGAAACTTTGGTCACTCAAACAAAAAATTTATAACTTTCCAATGAGCTATCAAAGACTCAATTTGGAGTAGATTTGGGTTGGCAACTCTTTGCCTCAAAAAAGGCTACCTGTCCACTTAGTTAGGCTAAAAACTGGACTTCACTAAAACTTGAATAACTCACAGAACATGTAGAATTTGATAAAAATGTTCTAGATAGAGGAATTAATCAAGATAAGATTTCCAAAAAGTGTTTAAAATCTAAAATTGGATACATATATTGAGAGATATGAATGTCACAAGTAGACTACCCAAAAATTGGTATGCGGTTGGACATACTCTATGAGAGTGAAGAGAACGAAATGACTCAAACCAAATGAACTAGCTACAAGGGGACTTCCGCGCCTTCTTCCTCTATTCTTGAGTCTCCTCCCTTGCTTATTTTGTAGCCAAATGACCATGAACTCTCATGATGAGTTTGAGAGGTCTTCTCCATAACTTCTCCACTACTTTGTACAACCACTCCTCTTACAGTTTAGTTTTTGGATTTGATTCTCTTTTGATTGATTCTCTTTTGGCCTCCACTACGTGCTAAAATAAATGCTTCCATTTTTCATTTTTGTATTTTCCTTCTACTTGAAGAAAATCATTTTTGCAAAAATATATACAACCTTACTTCTTTATTTTTAACAGAAGATAGTCATGAGAAGTATGTGCAAGTGGCAGATGATCCTATGCTGAGATGACAAGAGGTCATAGGGCATCATTTTACTGACGAGACTGTTCATGTACCTAAACTTGACAAAGTTGACTTCTTAGGTTCAAGTTGACTCCATGCTCATAAATCCAATCTTGACCCAAGACAAGGGGCTCTGTAAGGTCCTCATCATGACACACTAGCATGTTGACTTTCATTGGGACATCTTGAAGGTAGATGGGAAGTTCCACCTTGCCCAAAGAAGGGGTTTCCAAACCTCCTAAACCTATGAGATAGGCTTCTATGGGCTTGATGTTCAATTGTAGGTCTTGGCAGTATGAAAGTCTAACTACACTAGTTGTTGCACCTGAGTCAACCAATGCTCTCACACTCCTTACATTCCTTCCTTGTCCTTCCTCAATAGTCACAAAGGGGTGTCAATCGATTATTCGAGAAGTACGTATGGCCGATTTTTGGCACATGTCCATGTGATATTTTGGGGCTTTTGGGTTGACATCTAGGCCTAGTCGCCTTAACTTATTTCTCCTGATGCACTCGCTTGCCTCGGCTTGCGCTTCTTCTCTAACCCTCAACTCTTCTTCTTTTCACTTCTTAGTAGTGTTCAGTCTCATTAAAATATCCTCTCTAAGAGGTTCTTGATACAGCGTGACTCGACATCCACTAATATAGTTTGGTAAGATGTCACTTTCTAAAGTGGCTAATTGAACCGGACCACTAGTGGAAATTCTATTCATGATCATGGGTCCATAACCTCGTTTCTCCAATTTGCGGGCATGTTGCTTTAGTGTATAAACCAACACCACATCTCCTTCTTTCAATCCTTTAACATTGATGTGTGCATCAAAGTATGCCTTTTGTCTTTTCTTTGCAGCATAGATGCATGCTGCTGCTTGTAGCGTTGTCTCACCTAAATGTTCTAAATCAAAGACCCTAGAGGACAACTCATGTCCATTCCACTCGTGCTCTTGTGCTACCTTTAAAGTTGGGATTATGAATTCCAATGGTAGCACAACATTCTATTCGAAGAACATCTAAAATGGGATGGCATTGAGTAGGCAAATCGATAAGCCCAAACAGCATGATGAAGTTGTTTGTTCCAATCACAGCGTTTATTATTTACCAATTTTGTAAATACATTACATAGGATCTTATTCGTGTTCTCGGCTTGTCCATTAGCTTCTGGATAAAAGGGGACATACTTCTTATGTATCACCATGAATTCTTGAAGGAGATTTTCAATGACTTCGTTCAAGAAGTATGTACCTCTATCACTAACTAATTCTATTGGTAATCCATATCAGGTGAACACGTTCTCAAATAAGAACTTAGCCGTCCTTTGAGCATCATTCTTTGTCATGGCTTTTACTTCTACCCACTTGGTAAGGTAATCAGTGGCTACAATAATGTATTGTGCATTGGAGTTTCTAGTTGGGGGGTTAATAGGACCTACAAAGTCTATATCCCACTTCGAGAATGCACGTCCTCCCATCATTGGTCTCAAAGAATCTCCCGAGAGAATGTCCGAGGAACCCCTCTAGTGCACCCAAGGTTACACCCATTAATGTGGTAGGCCTAGTGGTGGATTCAAGTTCAAGTAGCAGTACTGTGGTTCCTTTACAAGTTGTCACTAGGGCACAAGCTGTACAACAACTGAAACCAACTGATCAATCAGAGTTGAGTGAATCAAGAGAGCCGAAGAAGAGGAAAACAAAAACTTGGAAGGATACCAGAGAGAAAGCTAATTGAAAGTGGAACAAAAGTTATCTAAACTATAAGAAAGCCTGAAAGATGCAAAAACAAAAATAGAAGACATTGCATCTCAAAGCCCCTCCCATGCCAAAGCTCCATCCACACCACCTTATTCCACCCCACCAATCACTGCAAATAACCCTCAACCAAGTTCTGTTCTTGCAAATCCCACCCCACAAGGCTTGGATATGATGTTCAAGGCTTACCAGGCTCGACTTCAAGAAGGACCAACAGCTGCAAACCTAGACAAGAGTTACCCTAGAGCAGACTTAGAGATTGAACGGACAAAAATGTGCATGAAAATGGTAGAGCTAGCTCAGGCTATGCTCGAGACCAATCAATCGTTCAATCAAAAAAACTTTGTCAAACCAGATTTGCATTTCCAAGGCTTACTAGAAAGATTAGAGCAATCGGTAAACAAGTCGCAAGTTTCTTTACCTCTACAGGTGCAACCTGTTGTTAAAGGAGAAAGCTCACTGCCAGGGAAAGCTTATGTCCCTGATTTCGTGGATGAGGGAGAACCTCTTTCAATTCAGCAATACTCTCAAGAGTTCTTGTGGGAAATACAAGAGGAGAAATGGGCCAAGGAAAAGGGTAATCCCCCTCCTATTCCTGAAATTGATGATCTTCATGATCAATTTCCCCAAGATATTCCGTCTATCTATGGAGACCAAGCAGAGCAACAAGAAGATGAAAGACTAGATTTTGAATCTAATTATTTACAAGAGTTGCCACAATTCACAAGCCCATCGGAATTTGAATCTCTTTAGATCAAAGCTCCCACAATATTGGTAAGAAATGAAGACTCAGTGGTTCCAAGAAACACTGAGGTCATGAAGAACACTAAGGTTCAATGTCATCTCACTATAGAAGAGCTTCTCAAAGCAAAACCTGGGCTATGGAATCATGTGAAGGATCAGGCTCCAGAACTTCATTCCAATATGCCAAAAGCAGGCTCTGAGCAAAAATTTCTAGAGATACCTCTCGATAAAATAGGATACATGAGTGAAGGTGAAGAAAGTAATATTTATCTTCCGATCACCTACCAGGGTTACACAACCAATGCAATCGTAGATTCAGGTGTTGGTGTTGCTATTGCAACCACCTCCTTGTGGAAGCGATGGGGCAAACCCACATTAAGACCAACTAGAATGAAGCTTCAAATGGTAGACGATCATTTTGAAAGACCTCTAGGATTGCTCGAAGGGATAACTCTAACCACTTGTGATGTAGAGTTTGAACACACATTTTCTATATGTGACTTTGAAAAAAAATGTCTACGAGATGATCCTAGGAAGACCCTTGCTACGACAACTGCAAATAGTACAGGGTTGGGGAACCAACACCTTGTACTTACGGCACTTAGTGGTCACCACCAAGGTCAATTTGAAGGATTACACCTTCAAAGATGTACCACCCCTACAATGGAATCCTATCCACAAAGCAAAAGAAGATTCTATCTGTGTGCATTCCAGAAGTTCACCATATCCATCATGGATGCATGAAGATACCCACTTGTGGATATGTAAGGTCGTAGAGGAAGAGGAAAAACACCTAAAATCAAGAGAAGAAGGAACTCCCCTAGGAGATAGATGAGTTAAAGACCCAACCTATACATCGATGATATTTCCAGACGAGGAATTCAAGCCTCGTGGTTGGGTAGAAATCTTAGCCACCATGCACATTGCTGCTAATGAAGAACAGTGGACACCTCATTGTGATGAGGAGGGTTATGATATTGCAGTGTTCATGTGTCAGCCCTTGATAGAAGAGTGTGATCCTCGTGAGGTCATAGAAGAAGAGGAGAACGACGATGATCTAGAATCCATTGTGATGGATACTTACTTTGACTCAAAGGAGCACTATTAGAGGACATAGGAGTGTTAACTCAAAAAGAAGAAGAACCTCTCACAAGCACTAAAAAAGTAAATTCAAAGGATGGAAGTGAAGGTAGTAAAAAGAAAAAGAAAAGAAAAGCAGTGAAACAAGAAGAGGAGGAATCATTGTTTGAATTACCACGAAACTTCAAGAAATATGAAGTGGAAGATCGAAAATTTTTGGTACGAACGCCTAAACGAGAGAAGCCATTATAAGAGAAACATATGACAATAAAGAAAAGACCAAAAAGATTGTAGTGACCATTGAAAAGAAGGAAGAGAGATGCACATACATAGGAGATGATCTAAGTGCAAAAGAAGAAGCAGAGCTTGTAGCTCTGTTAAGGGAATACAGGGACATGTTTGCATCGCACTATATAGACTTGAAGGGAGTAGATCCGAAAATTTGCTCTCATACTATCCCCATGACTGCTGATGCCAAACCCACCAAACAAAAGCCCTACACATATAATGTCACTTATGCAGCAAAAATCAAAGAAGAAATCAACAAGCTGATTGAAGCTAGATTTATCTATGAAATTGAGCATACTAAATGGGTGTCCCCTACTGTAGTGGTGCCCAAGAAGAATGGAAAATTGTGAGTGTGTACTAACCTTAAAAAAGTTAATTCTCCTACGATTCGAGATAGTTATCTGCTTCCAGTCACTGAACATCTATTGGAGCGTGTTGCAGGCAAGGAAGTTTACAGCTTCCTTGATGGATTTTTAGGTTAAAACCAAGTAGCCATCGCCCTAGAAGATCAACACAAATGGTTTTTACCACAAAATGGGGAATCTTTGCATTCTCTATGATGCCATTTGGGCTCACAAATGCACCTTCAACTTTCCAAAGGCTCATGTGTCATGTCTTCAAAGAGTTCTTGCGGAAGAGCTTAGAAGTATATGTGGATGATTAATGTGCTCATTCCCAAGAAAGAAGATACCACATACCTAAGCTCAGGCAAATCTTCAACAAGTGTAGAGAATATCGAGTGTGTCTAAACCCAGGGAAGTGTGTATTCATGGTACGACAAGGTAAGATCTTAGTTCATATTGTTTCTAAAAATGGAATATCAATATATGAGCACAAGGTAAGGGCCATAGCAGAGTTGTCGAGGCCAAGGAACGTTAAAGAGGTACAAGCCTTTTATGGGCCATTGTGGACATTACCGAAGGTTTATCCACATGTATGCAATCATAGCCAAACCTCTTTATGCCTTGCTGACAAACTTTGAGTGGAACGATGAATGCGAAAAATCCTTCAATGAGCTAAAGAGATGCTTGTGCACATCACCAATACTGACCACTCCTGATTGGAGTAAACCATTCCATGTCCATGTAGATGCATCCAATTATGCAACAGGATGTGTGTTGTCACAACCAATAGTGAAGGAAATTTAGATTTGCCTATAGCATATGCTAGCAGGCAATTGAACATTGCTGAACAAAACTATACCACGACTGAGCGAGAAGGTTTGGGCATGGTATATGTTGTGAAGACGTTTAGACACTATTTGTTGGCCAACAAGTTCAAGTTTTCTACTGATCATCAAGATTTATTATAATTGGTCAATAAACCTTGCAATACAAGACGATTAGTAAGATGGTTCCTCTTACTAATGGAATATGACTTTGAAGTGGCTGTTAGGAAAGGTAGGACCCACCTTAGGGCAGATCACCTTTCTTGCATTGACTCGCACGAGTCACCGCAAGGAGTGTCTGATGAACTGCCCGATGCTTATCTGTTCAATTAGAAGTTTTTCCTAAATGGGCAAATTTGTTGGTACATGTCTTAACCTTTGGACCTACAAATAAGAATGTAAAAACAAACAAAGAAGAAATTGTAAGATCACAAAAGTATCAAATATTGGCAAGAACCATGTACAAACAAGATACAAAGGGTGTATTAGCTTGTTTTGTTGAGGACGATGAACATAGCAGTTGGTTGCAACAAGCTCATGAAGGAATGCTAGGAAATCACTACTCTAAACAAAGAACATTGCAAAATCTAAAACATTTAGGAGTGTATTGACCTAGTATGGACAAAGAAATAAATGACTGGATTAAGAATTATCCAGTATGTTAGAAGAGACCCCCAGTGGATCATGCAACTCTTTATCACGTATCATTAATGCCAGATTGGAGTGCTCCATTGGTAGAATTCATGAGATCAGGAACACTACCCAATGAGGCTAGTCTTGCAAGAAAACGAAGCATGGAACAAGAGGCTCAAGACTATGGCTTCGTAGGAGATAACCTATATTTAAGAGGCAAAGATGGATATTTAAGATTGTGCGTTCATGAATCAGACTACTTGAGAGTCTTGGAAACTGCACACAGCGGTGTTGTAGGTGGACACATTAGGCCTGATAGATTAATCAAGACCATTCTATTCCCAGGACTTTGGTGGCCCACTCTTCATATGGAAAAAGCCTTGTATTGTGATGTTCTGTCCTTTTCCTCGAGTGAGTGAGTGGGGACATTCACGAATGAAATGGTCACCCTGACATCTAAAACATGGTACTCTAGGGGCTTGTGGTCTTACTTGTCTCTCTTGGGGCCTGGAGTTGGGATTCATATACATGACATTGGAGTATTCTGGCTCCCAATTTTGCTCCATAGGTGATACCTCATATTGATACGAATAAGCCTCACTTTGCTTAGGTGACTCTGTGTAATAACCATGTGGACTATCATCATGGGAGTAGTCTTAACTATGAGCATGAGAGTCATTTTCTGAGACAAAAGGGGTAAGAGGCACTAATTCTCTATTAAGTTCTCCTTTGCCACATCATACTTAACTAGAATCACATTGGGAGGAGCTCGTGGTTGGTTTCCTAGAATTGGTTGTGGCTTATATGGTGCCTGATATTGCTATTGCAGCCTATACTATGGCTGTTCATATTGAATCTGATACCTCACCCGCTAGTAACATTGTTGATACGTTTGTCTAACAGCCTGCCTATTGTATGGGCAGTCTTGAGCCGTATGGTTCATGTATTTTCTCTCAATAGTGCAATATGTACCATTAGAGTTTCCTTGGGGTTCAGCCATCATTGGGCAACCATTAGCCATGTGATCTCCTCCCCATGTATAACATCGCTTGTCTAGGGTGACCCTTGGCATTTTTCTATTTTGAACTCCTACCTTTTTGGAAGCCTACTCAACTATCTCATCTATCTCATTGGAGGCTCTAGAGGTATGACTAGTAGAACTGCCAAAATCTTTATAGAGTTTGGATAGTCCTAAATCCTCTCCCAAATTGTCTTCTATGTCAATGCACATGCACACACACTCTTCTATGGATCTAGGCTCTTTCAAGTACACGTATGATCTTAACTTGGTGCTCATTAAGCCATCTAAAAACAAGGCCACTTGTTTGGTCGGAGTCGGTAACTCTGGAATAGGGCATCGTTCTAAGTACTATCTGAAGCATCTTCCTGCAAGTCGAAGAGTCTCTTGGGATGTCTGCTTGAAGTTGTGGATCAAAGATGATGTGTTATGCCTGATGCCACTCTTGGAAAATTCTACAATAAATTCTTCTAATAGTTGCCGTATGTTTTGGTAATTGCAACCAAGCTAAAACAGTGCCCTTGAGCTCGAACTGACTGAACAAGTCCTCAACTTGCTCAGCTCTTAACACTTGTTTGTACTTGGCCACATGATCATAAGGATTGAACGATTGATTAGTCTCGAGCATAGCCTGAGCTAGCTCTACCATTTTCATGCACATTTTTGTCCGTTCAATCTCTAAGTTTGCTCTAGGGTAACTCTTGTCTAGGTTTGAAGCTGTTGGTCCTTCTTGAAGTCGAGCCTGGTAAGCCTTGAACATCATATCCAAGCCTTCAGGGGTTGGATTTGCAAGAACAGAACTTGGTTGAGGGTTATTTGCAGTGATTGGTGGGATGGAATAAGGTGGTGTGGATGGAGCGTTGGCATGGGAGGGGCTTTGAGATGCAATGTCTTCTATTTTTGTTTTTGCATCTTTCAGGCTTTCTTATAGTTTAGATAACTTTTGTTCCACTTGCAATTAGCTTTCTCTCTCGTATCCTTCCAAGTTTTTGTTTTCCTCTTCTTCGGCTCTCTTGATTCATTCGACTCTGATTGATCAGTTGGTTTCACTTGTTGTACAGCTTGTGCCCTAGTGACAACGTGTAAAGGAACCACAGTACTACTACTTGAACTTGAATCCACCACTAGGCCTACCACATTAATGGGTGTAACCTTGGGTGCACTAGAGGGGTTCCTCAGACATTCTCTCGGGAGATTCTCCTTCCCACAATCAGGAAAAAAGCCTTGTATTGTGATGTTATGTCCTTTTCCTCGAGTGAGTGAGTGGGGACATTCACGAATGAAATGGTCACCCTGACATCTAAAACATGGTACTCTAGGGGCTTGTGGTCTTACTTGTCTCTCTTGGGGCCTGGAGTTGGGATTCATATACATGACATTGGAGTATTCTGGCTCCCAATTTTGTTCCATAGGTGGTGCCTCATATTGATACGAATAAGCCTCACTTTGCTTAGGTGACTCTGTGTAATAACCATGTGGACTATCATCATGGGAGTAGTCTTAACTATGAGCATGAGAGTCATTTTCTAAGACAAAAGGGGTCAGAGGCACTAATTCTCTATTAATGTTCTCCTTTGCCACATCATACTTAACTAGAATCACATTGGGAGGAGCTCGTGGTTGGTTTCCTAGGACTGGTTGTGGCTTATATGGTGCCTGATATTGCTATTGCAGCCTATAGTATGGTTGTTCATATTGATTCTGATACCTCACCCGCTAGTAACGTTGTTGATACGTTTGTCTAACAGCCTGCCTATTGTATGGGCAATCTTGAGCCGTATGGTTCATGTATTTTCTCTCAATAGTGCAATATGGACCATTAGAGTTTCCTTGGTGTTGAGCCATCATTGGGCAAACATTAGCCATGTGATCTCCTCTGCATGTATAACATCGCTTGTCTAGGGTGACCCTTGGCATTTTTCTATTTTGAACTCTTACCTTTTTGGCATCCTACTCAACTATCTCATCTATCTCATTGGAGGCTCTAGAGGTATGACTAGTAGAACTGTCAAAATCTTTATAGAGTTTGGATAGTCCTAAATCCTCTCCCAAATTGTCTTCTATGTCAATGCACATGCACACACACTCTTCTATGGATCTGGGCTCTTTCAAGTACACCTATGATCTTAACTTGGTGCTCATTAAGCCATCTAAAAACAAGGCCACTTGTTTGGTCAGAGTCGGTAACTCTGGAATAGGGCATCGTTATAAGTACTATCTGAAGCGTCTTCCTGCAAGTCGAAGAGTCTCTTGGGATGTCTGCTTGAAGCTGTGGATCAAAGATGATGTGTTATGCCTGATGCCACTCTTGGAAAATTCTACAATAAATTCTTCTAATAGTTGTCATATGTTTTGGTAATTGCGACTGTTAAGGGGTTGCAACCAAGCTAAAACAGTGCCCTTGAGAGTCAAACCAAAGGCCTTGAACTGAGTGAACAAGTCCTCAACTTGCTCAACTCTTAATACTTGTTTGAACTTGGCCACATGATCATAAGGATTGAACGATTGATTGGTCTCGAGCATAGCCTGAGCTAGCTCTACCATTTTCATGCACATTTTTGTCCGCTCAATCTCTAAGTCTGCTCTAGGGTAACTGTTGTCTAGGTTTGCAGCTGTTGGTCCTTCTTGAAGTCGAGCCTCGTAGGCCTTGAACATCATATCCAAGCCTTCTGGGGTTGGATTTGCAAGAAGAGAACCTGGTTGAGGGTTATTTGCAGTGATTGGTGGGGTGGAATAAGGTGGTGTGGATGGAGCTTTGGCATGGGAGGGGCTTTGAGATGCAATGTCTTCTATTTTTGTTTTGCATCTTTCAGGCTTTCTTATATTTTAGATAACTTTTGTTCCACTTGCAATTAGCTTTCTCTCTGGTATCCTTCCAAGTCTTTGTTTTCCTCTTCTTCGGCTCTCTTGATTCACTCGACTCTGATTGATCTGTTGGTTTCACTTGTTGTACAGCTTGTGCCCTAGTGACAACTTGTAAAGGAACCACATTACTGCTACTTGAGCTTGAATCCACCACTAGGCCTACCACATTAATGGGTGTAACCTTGGGTGCACTAGAGGGGTTCCTCGAACATT
The DNA here is from genome assembly GCA_020310875.1 of Ceratopteris richardii. Taxonomy (NCBI): domain Eukaryota; kingdom Viridiplantae; phylum Streptophyta; class Polypodiopsida; order Polypodiales; family Pteridaceae; genus Ceratopteris; species Ceratopteris richardii. The sequence goes on from CM035415.1 coordinate 40,777,108, forward strand.
CTCTCGGGAGATTCTCCTTCCCACAATCAGGAAAAAAGCCTTGTATTGTGATGTTCTGTCCTTTTCCTCGAGTGAGTGAGTGGGGACATTCATGGATGAAATGGTCACCCTGACATCTAAAACATGGTACTCTAGGGGCTTGTGGTCTTACTTGTCTCTCTTGGGGCCGGAAGTTGGGATTCATATACATGACATTGGAGTATTCTGGCTCCCAGTTTTGTTCCATAGGTGGTGCCTCATATTGATACGAATAAGCCTCACTTTGCTTAGGTGACTCTATGTAATAACCATGTGGACTATCATCATGGGAGTAGTCTTAACTATGAGCATGAGAGTCATTTTCTGAGACAAAAGGGGTCAGAGGCACTAATTCTCTATTAAGGTTCTCCTTTGCCACATCATACTTAACTAGAATCACATTGGGAGGAGCTCGTGGTTGGTTTCCTAGGACTGGTTGTGGCTTATATGGTGCCTGCTATTGCTATTGAAGCCTATAGTATGGCTGCTCATATTGATTCTGATAGCTCACCCGCTAGTAACGTTGTTGATACGTTTGTCTAACAGCCTGCCTATTGTATGGGCAATGTTGAGCCGTATGGTTCATGTATTTTCTCTCAATAGTGCAATATGCACCATTAGAGTTTCCTTGGGGTTGAGCCATCATTGGGCAAACATTAGCCATGTGATCGCCTCCGCATGTATAACATCGCTTGTCTAGGGTGACCCTTGGCATTTTTCTATTTTGAACTCCTACCTTTTTGGCAGCCTACTCAACTATCTCATCTATCTCATTGGAGGCTCTAGAGGTATGACTAGTAGAACTGTCAAAATCTTTATAGAGTTTGGATAGTCCTAAATCCTCTCCCAAATTATCTTCTATGTCAATGCACATGCACACACACTCTTCTATGGATCTAGGCTGTTTCAAGTACACGTATGATCTTAACTTGGTGCTAATTAAGCCATCTAAAAACAAGGCCACTTGTTTGGTCAGAGTCGGTAACTCTGGAATAGGGCATTGTTCTAAGTACTATCTGAAGCGTCTTCCTGCAAGTCGAAGAGTCTCTTGGGATGTCTGCTTGAAGTTGTGGATCAAAGATGATGTGTTATGCCTGATGCCACTCTTGGAAAATTCTACAATAAATTCTTCTAATAGTTGCCGTATGTTTTGGGAATTGCGACTGTTCAGGGGTTGCAACCAAGCTAAAATAGTGCCCTTGAGAGTCAAAGCAAAGGCCTCAAACTGAGTGAACAAGTCCTCAACTTGCTCAGCTCTTAATACTTGTTTGAACTTGGCCACATGACCATAAGGATCTCCAAACCCATCAAAGTAATTCTTTATTGCCTTAACCACTTGAGAGGGTCTCAAGGTTCTTGAGTGCTCTCGTGATCAAGGCAGTGGAAAATCATGTTCATCTCTTTGATTTCTATGAGCTCTATGTCTCTCCCTTTGAGGTCTTTCATTTTCAAATCGTGATCGATCTCTACCTGCGGTATGTGCAAAGCTTTCCTCGGGTCTCTCTCTGGTTCTTTCCCGCTAGGTTTCCTGAGCCTTGGATGATGATGCTCCTTGGATACCATGGGAAACGCTAGATCTTAGTGAAGGGAAAATTGATTCACCCTTCCAAATGTATGCATGCTTGTCATGCTCTATTACAAAAAATATTTTCTTCGATGTGTTATCTAGATAGACAACTTTTCCTGGTGTCTCCGAATCCCTGAAATCGTAGATGGTGACTATTGGGATAGGTTGATCTAGCTTGGATCTCCAAAAGGCTTTGTCTGTTTCTCTATTCAAGAATAGTTCTATGCTTTTTTTCTCTTGAGGAATCCACTCTAGAGTGACCACTCAAGTCAAAACAGATTTTCCTCTAGGAGTCTTGGGTTCTCGTCCTAGGTCTCCTTGCTCTAGGTCTCCTCGCTCGTCCTCAAGAATGATATTTCCAAACTCATCTGTTCTGTCTAGTAAGCTGGTGACCACATGCATGGTTCCTTCTTATGTATGACCCCGCTTCGAACTTGACCACTGGGTATTCAAGTCCAAAGGGTTGGTTTGGATTTTTTACTTGGACCACTGATCATCTCAGGCCCTCCTCATAGATACATGCACCTAATTGGTTGGTCCTGACATACTTCAATTGTGTCTTATACGGACCTTCTAGTGTTTGTAAATAGGAAGTAGTTGAGCTATGTGTGGGTCTCTCCAAGTTGAAGGACATTTCTGAGTCACTCCTTTCTGAACTTAGTGTGTAGGGATAACCACTTAGTTGTTGTGCCCAAGACTTCACTGTATAGTTAACAGTGGCCTCAGATGATCTAATGCTTTGTCTATCCTTGCCTAGGTGTCTAGCAGATCTTAGGTTCATAAGCTTTGTCTTCTAGGTCAAAATTTCCCCTTTGTATTGCTCAAAATACCTTGGAACTCCTTGGTTTCCTAGTCCACCTCGGGTTCAACTTCAAAATACTCCCCATGCGCTTTCCAAGGAGTCCAAAATCACAACAAATGGATTTTGTGTGAGAAAGTTATGCCAGTTTAGGGTTCTGGGGGTTAAAACAGGGAAACAGGATCCCTCTAGGAGTACCTCAGGACAAGCGATACGATACCAAATTTTCATGACACGATACCTCTATTTTCCACGATACACGATACCACTATAGATGATACCACCTTAGGCGATATGATACCACCAAGGTGATACCAACTTCCATGATATGATACTGCTATCTGGATGATACGATACTAGAAGTGGGCATGATACAATACCCCTGATTGGCATGATATGATACCAGTGAATTCTCAAGATGATACGATACCACTTCACCTCACGATACGATACCATTCCAATCGTGATTTTTAACATTTTTGGGGTATTTTGAACGTATTCCACAAGTTTTCTTCAGTGTTTTAGCTCTGAACTACCTCTGCGCTTCTTTCTCACAGCCAGAAGTGAAAATGAAGGTGAATGTATAGTCGAAAAAAAAAAAAAATTAGTGAAGATGAAGATGGGGAGGAAATGCTGGTGATGGTGAAGATGAAGATGAAGAAAAACTCAGAAAATGAATTAAAAATGGTGATTTTTTTACCTTCCAATGTCGCTAATCTACGTCTTACCGTCACACGCTCGTCGTCCAAGCTCTCTCTCCGGCAACGGCACCAAATTTGGTGTCACTCTAGCACATTGGCAAGAACCAACATGAGGAGATTCACCTCATAAATGTCAATCCGCGGAGACATGAGGACTAGTATGAAGAATATGAGCAAGTGATGGCACGTGTGTGAGTGAAAACACACAAGCATGCACACACATACACACACACGTGCACAAGGTAAGAGTAAAGAGTGGAACAATGGAAGATCTTTGATTACAAAAAAAATCTCTTACAAAGCTCAAAACTACAACAAGCTAACCTCAAAAATGAGCTCTCCAACCCTTTTTAGAGTTTCTTGAGTGGGTTTGGCCCTATCCAGACCTAGTGTCTGGCCTAGTTAAAAAATAGGTTCTAAGGCTTATCTAGGGGCTCAAATGGAGTCTAAAAATTATGAAAACTGGTAGGATGATAGCTCTAATACTCCTCAAGCTCGAGAACTCCTCGACTTGAACAAAATCGAGTTTTGAAAATGAAAAATGGTATTTACAATGGTTTTTAATGATAAAATCACTATTTTTATAGGGATTTCTTGTGAAAATATGACGTGTGCTTCTTGGAGCTCCCTACATGCTCCTTCTTCTTGTGTGTCCACTTTCTTGATGAGCTTTGATGCTTGTGCTTGACCTTGACGGTCAACAGTGATGAGAGAGATACATGAGACCTTATGGGCAGGTCACAAAGGATTCTATGTGATATATGAAAAGATTAGGGAAGCCTACTGGTGGCTAGGGATTTACATGAGTGTGCGAGATTCTATAGACACTTCTACTACATGCCAGGTGCATTCATCACATAGGCATAGAGACTCATTAAATTAGACTTAACATCCTTGTATTCATTACAAGTGGGTGGTCCACCCTTGTAACCATGCCCAAAGTGATAGATAAACATATTCTATTTTTTGTCTCACAAATGAGTAGGTTTATGCATTTCCTAGGTGCTAAGCATTGGCAGGTAGTTAGAGGGTTCTATTGTTAGAAACAATTAGAAAAGTAGTGGTTATAATAAGGCTCATTATAGACCACAATTTTTGATATTGGAAGCAAAGGCTTTCTACAAAAGTTACCAATTTTTACTTTCATGCATGCTTTTTGAAGCCGCTCTCATGTAATCACTATTTTGACATAATAAAAAATTCATATAAATACATGCACTCTGTGGACTGACGAAATAGAGTGCATGGGGGGAGATTGCATACAATATTGTGTTCTGTCTCATCTCCTAGCGTGTCTATTTTCTGTGTGTTTTCTGCATATGTAACCTCTATTGATCCTAAGGGGTTGACCAAGGCAGAGAACTTAGGCATAACTAATGCATTACTTTAGCATCTTTGGCACCCAAGGCTCCCTTGGTAGCCGTTGACAGTTGTTGGCTATGCCTGAACCAATTTTCATTTATGAGCGGCAATAAGGAGTTTTATATTCACCAAGGTGGGAGGATTTGAACCCACAATCTCACACACACAAGGGAAGTGTTTTACCACTACACTATCTCTTTGTGTTGTCACTATAGTTCTCTTTTCTTACATTAAACACAACTTTCATATCTTTCTTACTTTTTCAATTCCCAAGAACAACCCTTCATTGTACATTTTAATTCAAGCAATCTCAAAAATTGTTTTTACGTATCTAGCAAAAGGGTTTTATTCTCTACATACTCATGGACCCTAAGAATACCATGGAGGCTTTCGGTGAGTCACCTCTACCCGATGTAACACTTGAGCAACAGCTTGATCTCCTGCAGCATGAACTTCAAGATGCTTAGAACAAGCTCCAACAACGCAAAGAAGTACTCTAGGAGATGCAAACTGATGAAGATAACCTTACGATGGTGATCAAAGCTATTATCCCTACCCAATCGGATGGCATGCATTTCAAGATTGGTGTTCAAAATTGCCACTTTTTATGGTTTGATGGCCATAAGGATGGTCCTTTCGTTCTTTCATGGTTGTCACATTTGACAATTTTTATACTGATGAAACATATGCTGAAAGTAAAAAAGACAAATTTTCCACTAAATATTTAGTCGAAAAATCTTAACTTTGGTGGAATGATCTTTGTCATAGTGTAGATTGTCCAACCACGTGGAAGGCTTTCCAAGATAAAGTGAAAGATTCCTTTCTACCCCTACAGTTCAACCTACATGTTCGACGATTGTAGGCTACATTTACATGGATGGGAGGTGATACTTTTACAACCTATACGGATCGGTTCTCCCAATATCTAGTATTTTTCCACCTCCTTGAAGATGTTTCTGGCGATACTATGAAGAAGAAGTATGAGGATGGTTTAGAGAAGGAGATTCAAGCAAAGCTTCACTCATGCCAACCTACATCACTTCATGAAGCTATTGCCTTTGCTCATGATGCAGAGAAAGAGTACCAATCGATTATCAAATTGATCAACTTGGAGCAACCACATCAACAACAACAACCTTTTCACTAGTCTATTTTTTTTATTAATACGTGATGCATTTACATATAGAATTTAGGGTGTGGCAGTATACTTTAGTTGCACTTCCCAAAATAAACTAGAATATTTCGAGCATATTCTAGACCGTGAATGATTGAAAAAAACCAAAAAAAAAGAATAGTTAGTAATATATGTTCTTTTATTGAGTTATTTAGATACTATTTGAGCACCTCATAGATAATCTTAATAATTGGAAGTCTCCACGAAAATTTCCATGCATGTGTTTTTACATGGAACACACTTATTTTTGTTCAATGATGGAACATGTGATTGGCCATCCATGTTTATTTTTATTTTATCAACTGAGGCCATCTGATTTATAATTTATATAGTTTGTAAATAAACCCATGTAGAGGGTTCTATTGTTAGAAACAGTTCAAAAAGTAGTGGTTAGAATAAGGTTCATTGTTAGACTCAAGAAATGATAGGTAGGAGATGGTTGAACCACACCCTAAGAGGGAGGATTAGGAAGTAATTCTAAACCATGGCTTTTGGGGAAAGTGGTTAGTCGATCATACTCCTAGCTACTAGGACATGAGTTCAAATCCCACAATTGGTATCAGAGCCTAGGAAGTAGGCTTGGACAAGTGGATGGAAGGTGCACATGTCGCTGTCAAAGGTGAGCCCAATAAGATTTGAGTGTATCTCCCAATCTGTAGATACAATTTAGGCATATAATCTACCATTGGAAATCTTTTGGAATGAACTTTCTAATGGGTCCACTAGATTGAGGATCCAAGATACCTAGCATAGGTGAGAACCAAGTTCAAGATACTAAGGTTGAGAACAAGAGGCTCAAGAGACCAAGGTTGCTAACAAGGCAAGTCCATAGGCAAGTGGCCAAGAAGCAGAAAGGCAAGGTTCAAGAGACCAAGGTTGAGAGCAAGGGTTCAAGAGACTAAGGTTGAGAACAAGAATGTTCAAGAGACTATGCAAGCATGGGGACATGAATGCAACGGGAGATCAAGGATTGATCATTGAAGACAATGATCTCCAGAAGGGGAAGAGAGTGTTAGACTCAAGAAATGATAGGCACAAGATGGTTGAACCACAACCTGAGAGGGAGGATTAGGAAGTAATCCTCAACCATGGCTTTTGGGGCAAGTGGTTAGCCCATCATAGTCCAAGCTAGTAGGTCATGAATTCAAATCCCACAATTGAAAATGTGAGAAGTGGAGAATGACATGCTTGGGACTCACCTCAACTCATTTATAGCCCTTGCGTAGTCACCATCTAGAGTTCTCTCTAAGGTCCCTCTACTCATGTGGCCATCATAAGTAGGTACCTCATATGAACTCTTTGGCTTTTGGCCTTGGCTATCCCCCGAGCAAGGAACTTCTCGTTCCTCCAAGCATGTATACCTCTGGAATATAACACTCTATCCCCCTTCTAAAGATCATTGTCCTCAATGATATAGAAGAAGCTATAAACCTAGGAATCAGAATCTGTGATTCCAAATAATAAGAGTAGAGTGTGCTATGTGTGTGAAATACTAGATGCTCAAAAAGTAGACAAATAGTCTCTATGCTTTGTATCTATCATTTCCACCAGTAAATAGTAGTCCTTTCCTTGGGCATACTATAGGAATCCCTCTGAGGCCCAATGAGTCCATATGTGCACAACATAAGTACTCAGAATATCCTTAGAATCCCTATGTCTAGAACTTGACCACTAACTTGTGATGGCTTGTCACCTGTAGAGACCTCAGCAGCTTGCCCTTGTCTCCCTGAAACGCCCACAGATAGCTTGTCATAAAGTATAATCATGAAAATTCACTTACTCCACTAGAGTAATGAAACTATTATGCTAATCCAAAATAATGTGACTATGTCCCAATCTTGGCCATATGGTATAATCGTGCAAAATTAGTTACTCAACTAGAGTAATGAAAACTATTATGCTAACCAAAACAATGTGACTATGTCTCAATCTCTCTAAAAAAATACTAAAGATAAATGGAAGTCTTGTCCAAATAATGCTTAATCTCTAAGCTCAAGTAAATCTACTTGATTTACTCACTGTAATGAAATCAACCTAAAGAAAGTCTCATCATGATCCAAAACTATGAATCCAAGACGAAAATCTATCAATGATCCATACTAGGGACCAAAATGTCAATCTATCAATGATCCAGACTATGGACCAAGATATCAATCTGTCAATGATCCAAACTATGGATCAAAATCTCAATCTATCATATATGATAATTCAAACTATGGATCAAAAGCTCCTATACAAAGTAAATCCCAATCCACTCTCTAGAACTAATTCCATCATGCCAAGTGAAGACGTGCTAAGAAAGTATAACAACTAGGGGAACTACCACCGCCTTCTTAATAATAACATGCAAGATGTTCCAAGTGGATGAAACTTGCTTTATCCATGACCACCATCTGATCATCACTATGATTAAATCATTCCTAACTAGGAATGAGGTGTCTCAAGTAAACTACTATAATAATGTAGCACTCCCATATATAATGAGAACCATAATGTAAGTCCACTAAATACCCTGAAAAATAGTAAGTAGATGTGTGGACACTCATAGCCCTCTAGGCTAAGCATCTAGCTCATGTCATACACACTATGTATGAAACATTGCCTCTCCTCAGGCATATCAAATAAAGTAGTACGTACTCTAAGAATTTCTTCTTAATGCAATTTTCTATTCATAGTTCTTATGTGCAAACCTTGCCTTCCTGCTTCTAGGCTACTTGCTTGTGGACTTGCCTTGTTTGCGGTCACATACAAAGTGACTGCCTCAACTGCCCCTCTGATATATAATAATAAGAAGATCATATGAATGAACTCCAAATCATATAAAAAATACAATCTCAAAGACTTATCTTCCATACCATCTATCCTACACCTAGGTAGAATACAAAGTCTAATGTCTCATACCACCAAACTTTATACCCCACATAGATGTGTGTATGAGATTAAAGTCGGACACTTCTCTTAAAAATCATAAGAATAAATCTGTGAGTACTCACAACCATAAGTAATAATAATGAAATCATGAAGTGTTCCTAAAGTGTTTCCTTCCTTCAATTGAAAGAATAGAGTCATTCCTATGACTCTATCACTCATAACTATCTGTAACATCAACTCATCTTGAGTTGGGAAATGAGAAAATATATAATAAATCAACTCAGCTAGAGTTGTGAAGGATGTGGAATGCATCAAATATCCACTCATGCGACTTGAGTCAAAGATTAACTCACAAAAAAAGGGAATTTTATACAACTTCTATCAATCCAAAAAAAAATGAAATGAGAAAAACTACTAAAGTTCTCCTATTCCATGCTCTCATGGCACTATATATATTCTTGAAAAATTTGACAGTCTCCTCTTTCCTACTAAGAATGGTCACCATAAACCAATGCTCAATAAACAAGTATCTAGAGCATGGCTAGCCCATGGTGATCACACCATCTCAAAAAAAATCTCATAAAAACCTGTGGAAAATCTTTTCCTTTCAACAATGTCTCTTGCATAAAGAATTTCTGACAATAGAAGATTAAATCTTAACTTTAACTAATTTTTACTCATATAAAATGTATGAAATTTTCCAACCTTATGTAACTTTTCTCAAGCTTTCATTAGGCACAAAAATCACTTGAGTTGGATATTTTCTTAGAGTTTTATAACCATTTTACTGGAAGGGTTGAACACTTGACGACCAACTCTGAAAATGTACAGGGTCATTATCTTGAAGCCCTTAGTCTAATCTAACAAACTCCAAATTTCATTTCCTTTAAGCCCAAATTTAGATCAAATTATCTAGTTTGGTATCATAAAATTTCAATTCAAAACGCAATCAAATACGCATTCAAATCTATCATTCTATCTTTGCTACACTTGTGCTTAGGTGAGCCTTAAAAACAATGATGCTGCACCTTTAGAATATCTTCTAACTATGAAGACAAATTCTAAAATCTTTGCATTTTTGATATATAATAGGGTCTATAGAGGAGTAGCTTTTCCAGGAAAAAGTTTTGAAATTGGAGCTTCTAATAGGAATAAACAATTATTCATGAAACACATGTACCACTGTTTTGCAAATCCTCGCTAGTGATTGTTCTGAGAAGAATAGGTCATTTGACCTAACAAATGATATCCAATTTCTTTCAGATTTTTATGGCATATATCTACTACTATCTATCTTTATGAATATAAAATTTCATAGTATTTAGAAATTTGAAGCTTTCATAATGACCAAAATACTAAGCCTCTATACCGACAATATTTTAAAAATTATTAGAGGCTAACTTTTACTTTTTTCTTTATATATCTTAAATGGAGAAAGATTTTATCTTGAAATTTAATATAAACCACCTGAAGTGTTTAGCTAATTTTGGGAACAAAAATCATCCAATTTGATTAAATGAGCTAAGAGAATCAATCACCTCTAGGTGACATGGTCTATAGTGATTTCATAAGTTCCAGAGGTTGCACTTTGATGTGTAGATATTATGTGACCTATCAAATGATCTCTAAAAAAACTGAAAATTGCTATGCATAAATTCCTTTATTCAGATCTCATTTCCAACAAAAATATTCAATTGGGATCTACCAATGAAGAGTAATGCCCTTTGTAACAAGCATATGTCACTTGTTTCAGGCCTTTATCTCTATTAACAACACTTTTAGTGAAAAGGTCATTTGACCTTTCTAAAAGTACTCAAATTACAGTAAAATTGGTCAACTTTAAGAAAAGCCTATGAGTTACTTTCCCTCCAAGTTTCAATAAATTTGGGCATTCCCTCAAAGAGCAGCATCCAAATTGCTATGAGGCGGCCACCTCACTAACTATTTGCTCAATCATTTTTTAAATCTAAACATGAAGAGACATGTTAATCCTTATGATTAGACATACTCATTCATTCACTTGGATGCATTATGACATGGAGACATATGCATGCATATAATGATGGTCTAGATCTATGCAAACCAACAGATATTCTAAATCGTCTCGTGGAAAATAGATTCTTTACGATATCCACTTTTTAATGAAAATGAATATGTATGGATGTCATTCTATTCATTGTGCTTCTTGAACATTCATTATCTCATCACAAACAATCATATACAAGCATTTAAAACTTGTATTGATGATCATAACCATAGCACGAACTTGTGTCGAGTAGGGATAAAATTCCATATCAAGTACATAGGTTCCCATGAAGAACACTTCATGTGCTCATGAGGTACTAAACGAGAACACATCTTAGTTGTTCTTGATGGATATAACTTGCCGTTTACTTTCTAAAGGCAAAATTAGTCTATGCATGGTACCTCTATTACATACCTCATGCTCACCCTAACTCATCCTGATGATACAGAAAAATGATCTTTTATAGACTAAAAATGCATCATGCTCTTCACCTTTCTAGAAATTATATCATATATGTATGCATGCATCCACTCATGCATCCTCTTCTCTACTTCAATGAATTTATATTCTTTTCATTGCATATAAAACTGTATCTCTCACAATACAACATCCCTCTAGTTCTCACATGGCATATAACACCATGTGGCTACAAAATTTTTGACAACACTGCCCTAGAAAAATGAAGCCTGAAAACAAAAATAACCATGATACAATGATAAGCATCAGCCTACTAGCTGGAAAACCACTTTCTTTACTCCAGAAACCTCAAAATAAGAAACTTTTTGAAAATGTGTTGTTGGGCACTACATGCCCTCATAACAAGGTCTTTTCTCACTCCAATACCTGCGCAAAGATCATGAAACACACAACAATAACATGTGCATGCTTTTATGAATCAACATAAGTTAGTGTAACTTCATATGCATAGATAAATTCTGTAAAAACTAGCTTTCATGCACATTCCAATGTTGGTTTCATAAAATTGGAAGAGAATACAATGCAAAATTATAAACTTTGATGCAAAAAGTATTCAAATGAATATATTTAAGAGAAAAAATATGATGCAAATGTATGAAAATAACTTCATTCTTATCCAAAATGGTTCAAAATATGATTAGGAACTCCTAATTATTATAATTAAGCACTTGATTCACTCAAAAAGAGTTTCTTGCTAGTCAACAACCATCTAAAAGCTTGTGCAGAGATTTTCTTCAATGGTCAAAATATGTCATCTACCAAATCAAATGAAAGAAAATGAAGTCTAGAATCCATAACAATTTGAATTTCTTAATTTGGATATTCTACGAGGAAGTTATGGCCAAAACAATGGAGCTAGGTGAGTGGGTAGCATACCTCCTTGAAGAAATATGCAGAAAATTAAATGCTCTCTATAGATGGTTCCTAATTACTCAATGATAGGTTCCAATGCTCATTGGAAAGCCCTTAAAGTCTACTTTCTATATCAAGTGGAAGCATCCAATTTGGACATCATATGAGAGAGATATGCCCATTTTATTAGAGGTAGGTATGCTTTTCTCTTACTCCCTATCTTTCTTTCTCTCTTTCTTTACTCTTCTCTCTCTTTGTAAGCTTTTTCCTACTCTCTCTACTCTTTCGCTTTAGCTCTCTTAGTATTTCCTTGTTCTTCTCTCTTTCTCTTCTTTCATCCTTTCTCTTTCTCCTTCACATGTGTTCATCTATTTCTCTCCACCTCTCTATTTCTTTCTCTCTTCATCTATTCTCTTTCTCCTCTTTGTATCTTTCTCTTTCTCCTTCTTCTCCTTCTCCTTCTTTTTCTTCGTTTCTCTTTCTTTCCTTCCTCCCTTTCTCCTTCTCGCTTTCCTTCTTCTCTTTTTGTTTGTCTTTCTTTCTTTCTCCTTCTTCTCTTTCTCTTTCCTTCTCTTTCTCCTTCTCTTTCTTTCTTTCTCTTTCTTCTCTTTCTCTTTCTTTCTCTTTCCTTCTCTTTCTTTTTTTCTCTTTCTTCTCTTTCTCTTTCCTTCTCTTTCCTTATCTTTCTTTATTTCTCTTTATTCTCTTTCTCTTTCCTTCTCTTTCCTTCTCCTTCTTCTCTTTTTTCTTATGTCTCTCTCTTCATCTTCTATTTTCTAGCCTCTTATTTTTGTTGTTCTCTTTCTGTGATGATTATAATACATATAAAACTAGCATAATGAATTCACAAAGTAGCGCATGGTTTAATGTATAGGTCGCTTACCTCATAGCATGGTGGTCTGGGGTTCAAAACCTCCGACATGCAGCCTTAGTGGGGTGGCAATATATGTTGGTAATGACAATTTATGCACCTGATAGCTGCCGTTTCTTCCCACACCGAAGATTGCACTCTCCTTTTTTGCTTGTGCATAGTCACAAGAGATGCATATCCTCGTGAAAAATCATCCCGAGATCTCCATAGCTGCTCGGATTTCTTCTTGCGTACGATGACAATGTCCAAAATTAGCATGGAAGCTTTTCATAAAGTCGTCATGAGAAGAGCTTTGTTCTTCCTCTCCATGATGCTTCATGGATCTACTGCTTGTGGCTCTGATACCAAATATGAGAAGTGGAGAATGACATGCTTGGGAATCACCTCCCAGCCTATTTATAGCCCTTGCCTAGTCACCATCTAGAGTTCTCTCTAAGGTCCCTCTACTCATCTGGCCATCATGATTAGGTACCTCATATGAGCTCTCTGGCTTTTGGCCTTGGCTATCCCCCGAGCAAGGAACTTCTCGTTCCTCCAAGCATGTACATCTCTCGAATATAATAGTCATTGTAGACTACAATTTCTGATATTGAAAGCAAAGGCTTTCTACAAAAGTTACCAATTTTTACTTTCACGCATGCTTTTGAAGTCGGTCTTATGTAACCACTATTTTGACATAATAAAAAATTCTTATAAATACATGCACTCTGTGGATTGTCGAAACAGAGTGCATGGGGGAGATTGCACCCAATACTACGTTCTGTCTCCTCATCTCTTGGTGTGTCTATTTTTTTGTGTATTTTTTGCATCTGTAACCTCTGCGTGCACATGAGCAAGGTCCTGATAACAGAACTATTGTTGTCCCAATGTTGATATTGATGATGTACAAGAGCTTGGAGTTGAGATCTACCTCCAGAGAAACCTGAGGGTGTTCATGTGCATTAAAAAGAGTGAGCAAGTATCTCATAGATAGGACTTCCGACATTGGCTTTGGTCGCCATGTATGCATGAAAAATGGAAAAATGATGTCTTTAATGAAATTGTAGAGGTAATAGGGGAGGTTTAGTAGTCAACCCAAAGAGGAAATCTGGCTAGTTTGTTTTCATTCATGATAAACTATGGGAACCACTTGAAGAGGCATATTGTGGTTCTTTGGATTTTCCAAATGGAAATGTAAGTATTAAGAGTTTGAAATGGTATTTCCTTACTTCGAAAGACCAAGAACTTGTGGTTTGCTTGAAGGAACCAACGTTTGCTTATATTTAACCCCTTGGAGAACTAATCTTTTTGAAACCATCCCCAAAAGCTTTAGATCAGGGGCAAGGGTCAGAATAGCTCACCTAATAGGCAAATTTTTTAAAGCCTTGCTTGAACCTTTTCAACCTCCTCTCCGTGGAGATAAACCAAAAAGGGCTTGACCTCAAAAAGAGGAAGAGACTCCCTTCAAGCAACCATATGTGAGAAGTGGAGAATGACATGCTTGGGACACACCTCCCAGCCTATTTATAGCCCTTGCCTAGTCACCATCTAGAGTTCTCTCTAAGGTTCCTCTACTCATCTGACCATCATGAGTAGGTACCTCATATGAACGCTCTGGCTTTTGGCCTTGGCTATCCCCGGAGCAAGGAACTTCTCGTTCCTGCTAGCATGTACATATCTGGAATATAATACTATCTCCCCCTTCTAAAGGTCATTGTCCTCAATGATATCGAAGGAGCAGTAAACCTGGGAATCAGAATTTGTGATTCCAAATAATAAGAGTAGAGTGTACTAGATGTTTGAAATACTAGATAATAAAAAAGAGGACCACTCATCTCTCTATTTCCTATCTAGCATTTCCATCCATAAATAGTAGCCCTTGCCTTGGGCATACTATAGGAATCCCTTTGAGGCCTATGAGTCCATATGTGCGCAACATAAGTACTCCGAATATCCTCAAACTCCCTATGCCTATACCTTGACCACTAACTTGTGACAGCTTATCACCTATAGAAACCTTGGCAACTTGCCCTTGTCTCCTTTGAACACCCATTGACAGCTTGTCATATGATATAATTATGCAAAATCACTTACTCCACTAGAGTAATGAAAACTATTATGCTAATCCAAAAACAATGTGACTATGTCCAACTCTCCGCGGAAGAATACTAAAAAGAAATGGAAATCTTTTCCAAGTAGTGTTTTATCTCTAAGCTCAAGTAAACCTACTTCATTTACTCACTGCAATGAAACAAAACTCAAGAAAATCTCATCATGATCCAAACTCTGAATCCAAGATGATAATCTATCAATGATCCTGATCATAGAACAAGATGTAAATCTATCAATGATCCAAACTATGGACCAAAATCTCAATGTATCATATATAATAATCCAAACTATGGATCAAAGCTCGATCTATCATATATGATAATCCAAACTATGGATCAAAATATTTCCCATACAAAATAAATCCTAATCCACTCTCTGGAATCAAATCCATTATGCTAAGTGAAGACGTGCTAAGAAAGTATAGCAACTAGTGGAACTACCACTGCCTTCTCAGTAATAACATGAAAGATATTCCAAGTGGATGAAACTTTCTCTATATCTGACCACCATCTGATCATCACTATGATCAAATCATTCCTAACTAGGAATGAGGTGTCTCAAGCAAACTTCTGTAATAATTTGGCACTCCCAGGTATAATGAGGACCATAATATGAGTCCACCAAATACACTCAAGAATGGTAAGTAGATGTGTGCACACTCATAGCCCACTAGGCTAAGCATCTAGCTCACCTCATACACACTATGTATGAACCATGTCCTATTCTCAAGCATATCAAATAAAGTAGTACGTACTCTATAAATTTCTTCTCAATGCAATTGCCTATTCATAGTTCTTATGTGCAAACCTTGCCTTTCTGCTTCTAGGCTACTAGCCTACGAACTTTTCTTGTTTGTGATCACATATAGAGTGATTGTCTCAACTACCCCTTTGTTGTATAATAATGAGATGATACCAGAAGATGATATAAATGAACTCCAAATCATATCAGAAATACAATCTCAAAGACTTTTCTCCCATACTTCCTGTTTTACACGTAGGTTACAAAGTTTGATGTCCCATACCACTAAACTTTATACCCCACATAGATGCGTGTATGAGATTAAAGTCGAACACTTCTCTCAAAAAAATACAAGAATAGATCGGTGAGTACTCACAACCATAAACAATAACAATGAAATCATGAAGTGTTCCTAAAGTGTTTCCTTCCCTCGATGGAAAGAACAGAGTCATTCCTATGACTCTATGACTCATAACTATCTATAACATCAACTCATCTTGAGTTGAAAACTGAGAAACTATTTAATAAATCAACTCAATTAGAGTCGTGAAGGATGCAGCTTGCATAAAATATCAACTCATGTGAATTGAATCAAATATTAAATCACAATAAATTGGAATTTATACAACTTGTATGAATCCAATGAATGAGAACAACTACCGAAGTTCTCCTATTCCATGCTCTCATGGCTCTATATATATTTCTGAAAATTTTGACAGATTCTCCTCTATCCTATTGAGAATGGTCACCATAAACCAATGCTCAATAAACAAGGATCTAGGGCATGGCTAGCCCATGGTGGTCACACCGTATCAAAAGAATATCATAAAAACCTGTGGAAAATATTTTCCTTTCAAGAATGTCTCCTACATAAACAATTTCCAATAGCAACAGATTAAATCTTACTTTTACTAATTTTACTCTTGCAAAATGCATGAAATTTTCCAGCCTTATGTAGCTTTTCTCAAGATTTCTTTAGGCATAAAAATCACTTGATTTGGATATTTGCTTTGAGTTTTATAACCATTTTACTAGAAGGGTCGAACACTTGATGACCAACTCTGAAAATGTACAGGATCATCTTCTTGAAGCCCTTAAAATAACCAAAAAATGCCAAATTTCATTCTCTTTGTTCCCCAATCTAGGTCAACTTATCTATTTTTGGCTTACAAAATTTCAATTCAAAATGAAATCAAATACTCATTCAAAAGTATAAATGTATGTCGCCTACACGTGCGCCTAGGTGAGCCTAGAAACAATGCTGCTGCACTTTTAAAATATCTTCTAGCTATGAAGATAAATGCCAAAATCCTTGAATTTTGCGTATATCATATCATAGGTTCTATACTGAAGAAGTGTGTGCAACAAAAATTTTTTAAATTGGAGTTTCCAATATGAAAATATCATATGCTCATCAGACACATGTATCACTCTTTGGAAAATCCTTGTTAGAGATTGGTCTGAGACGAATAGATCATTTGACCTATCAAATGATGTTCAATTTCTTCCAAATTTTAACAGCATATAGCTACTACTATCTACTTTTTTTCTATAAGTCTCATAGTATTTCGACATTTGGATCTTTCACAATGACCAAAGTACTAAGCCTCTATACCGACAATATTTTAAAAGTTTGCAGAGGCTAAGTTTTACTTTTTTCCTTATAACTCCTAAATGGAGAAATATTTCATCTTAAAATTTTGCATACAACACCATCTCTAGGTATTTAGCTATTTATGGAAACAAAAATTACTCAATTGGAGTAAATGAGCTAAGAGAACCAATCACCTCTAGGTGACATGGTCTCTGATCATTTCATAAATTCCAAAGACTGCACTTTGATGTGAAGAGATTATTTGACCTATCACATGATCTCTAAAAACCATGAAAATTGGTATGCACAAAGTGTCTATATTAAGCTTTCCTTTCCAACAAAAGTAATTCCATTTAGAACTTGCAATTAAGAGAAATTCCCTTTGTAAGAAGCCTACGTCACTTGTTTCATGCCTCTACCACTACTAGCAACACTTTTAGCGCAGAGGTCATTTGATCTATCTAAAAGTCTCCAAATTACTTGAGAATTGATCAGCTTAAAGAGAAGCATAGGACCTACGTGCTTCCAAAATTTAAATAATTTTGGGAATTCCCTTAAAGAGTAGCATCCAAATCTCTATGAGGCTGCTACATCACTAACTATTTGCTCCATCATTTTTTTAAACTTAAAAATGATGAGACATGTTAATCCTTATGATTAAACAAACTCATTCATTATCTTGGATGGATTATGACATGGAGATATATCCATGCATATAATGATCATCTAGATCAATGCAAATTCAATTAACCATCACAAATTGTCTCATTGAAAAATCAACTCTTTACATAGTATCCACCTTTCAGTGAAAGTGAATATCTATGGACGTCATTCTATTCATTGTGCTTCTTGCACATTCATTAATCTCATCACAAACAATCATATACAAGCACTTCATACTTGTATTGATGATCATAACCATAACACTCTTGTGCCGACTCAGTATAAAATTCTATATTAAGTACATAGATTCACATGAAGAACAATTCATGTGTTCTTGCATTACTAGAAAAAAACACATCTTAGTTGCTCTTGATGTATATACCTTATCTTTTACTTTCTAAATCCATAATTAGCCTATGCGTGGTACCTCGATCACATACCTCATGCTCACCCTAACTCGTCCTGGTGATACATAAAAGTGATCTTCTAAAAATAGAAAATGCATCATGCTCTTCAACTTTCTAGCAATCATATCATCTATGTATGCATGCATCCACTCATGCATCTTCTTCTCTTCTTCAATCAATTTATATGCTTTTAGCTATCCGCACATAAGACTTCCTCTCTCACATAATACAACATTACTCTAGTTCTCACATGGCATATAATGCCATGTGGGTACAAAATTTTCGGCAGCATTTTCCTGTTGGAGTTAGACATCTGCGGAAGCACGCGAACAGCACAAGGAAGAAGAAGAATCTTGGAGCACAACACACAAGACTGAATGTATTACTAGAGAATGTACAAAGATAAGTAGCCCATTAGGGCAATAGGCATATATACAAGCAGGGGGAAAAAAACCTCCTAAAGAGGGAAAAAAGTGCCCCGGCGGTCCTAGAGTGTTCACACACATCACTACCTAAATATATCAACAAATCCCCCCTGGGAGTGATGCGGTGAACAAGGAGTTGGCACTCATGTATAAGGAAGTGCCGAGCTATGTGGAAATCACTCCACAAAAGGAAGTAAGCCCAAAGCTTTGCGGAAAGCTTCAAACTTCTCCCTAGGCAGAGCCTTCGTGAAAAGGTCTGCAATGTTCTCCTGCGTGGGCACATATGCCAAGCTGATCTCCCCAGCAGAGAACCTCTCCCTAACATAGTGATAATGCACCTAAATGTGCTTAGTGCGAGCATGGAACACAAGGTTCCTCGCAACTGCCAATGCGCTCTGACTGTCAGTGAAGATGGTGGTGGCAGAAGACTGGCCAACACCCAAATCAGCCATAAGGCGTCTGAGCCACACACACTCAACAGTCGCTGTGAAAGCTGCCCTATACTCAGCCTCACAACTGGAAGTGGCCACAGTAGGCTACTTCTTGCTCAACCAAGATATACATGAGCTACCAAGCATGAAGCAAAAACCACTGGCGGACACACGAGTGTCATAGCAACCAGCCCAATCTGAGTCAGAAAAAGCATGCAAATCTGGCGGTAGTGATCCCCCCTTGGGATAAAACAACCCAAGTAGCCGAGTACCACTCAAGTAGCAAAAGATGCGCTTAACCGCTTTCCAATGCGTGACTCCTGGGCAATGCATAAACCTGCTCATCTGTGAGACAGCAAACTGAATATCTGGCCGAGTAATGCATAAGTAAATCAAGCATCCAACAGCCTGCTGATAGAGAACAGCATCAAATGCATCTCCAACATCATGAAGACTCAATCGTAAACCTGTCTCCATAGGAGTGGCAATAGGCTTACAGTCTTCAAGGCCAAAACGCTGCAATAATGTGTCAATATATTTCGTTTGACACAAAGCCATTCCACCATCAACTTGCATAAACTGAATGCCCAAATAGTGATGCAAATGCCCCAAATTAGACATCTCAAATGAGGCATGCAAATCAGCCTTGAAATCAGCAATATGCTTCTCAAGAGGACCAGTGAGCAGCATGTCGTCTACATAGACAACAATGATCAAAAGCACATCATTAGCACGCTTAACATATAAGGTGCTTTCAGTTGGACTGTTCTCAAAACCATGTGCAATCAGATAGGCATGTATTTTCTCATACCAAGCACGTGGTGCTTGCTTTAAACCATATAACGCCTTCTTTAACCTGCACACCTGGTTTTCATGCCCTTTCTGCACAAAGCCACGGGGCTGAAAAACATACACTTCTTCATGCAAGTCACCATTCAGAAATGCTGTTTTAATGTCCAACTGATGTACATTCCAACCATGATGGGCTGCAAGTGCACAAATGCTCCGAACAGTAGTCATACGGCATGTAGGTGCAAAGGTCTCATCAAAATCAATGCCTCTTTCCTGCGCATAACCCTTTGCAACAAGCCTAGCCTTATACCTTTCAACTGTACCATCAGGTTTACGCTTCAGCTTGTATACCCACTTAGTGCCAATGGCCTTCTTGCCAGGAGGCAAGTCACATAAAGACCATGTACCATTCTTCATTATAGCATCATATTCAGATTGCATAGCAGCCATCCAATTTTTTGAATTTTGTGCTTCATCAAAAGAAACAGGCTCATTCTCATCACAGAGACTAGATGCAGCCATAGCATAGCAATCTGATGCATAGGAGGTACTATGAGAGCCTGAACGAGTACGATATGACAAAGGTGCATCTAATTTGCTGTCACGCAAAGTCTACACCAGCCATTTTGGCATAGTTTTTGCCTGTTCAATATCAGCTCTCTCATCAACAAGTGCATCATGTAAATCTGCATCAGAAATGGAATGATCTGCATCATCATATGAAACCTTCAAAGGCTGAGAAGTTGCCTCATTAGGACCAGCGCTAGCCTGTCCACCTGTAAAAAGAGGCATCAAAGTATCATACATGTCTTTGGAGCTAACAGATGTCTCCTTAGTACATGAAAGCAATGGCTGAATAGCATCTTCCACAAAGACAACATCATGGCTAACCAGAATGCGTTTAGTCTGTGGATGATACAGACGATAGCCTTTACTTTCAGAACTGTACCCAACAAAAATACATTTTACTGCCTTATCATCCAATTTTCTGCGATGTTGTTCAGGCACTAATGCATATGCCAAACAACCAAAAACATGCCGATGAGCAACAGATGGCTTGCGGTCATGCCAAGCATCATATGGAATGATAGACTGCAATGCTTTGGTGGGACACCTCTTCAGTACATATGCTGCACACATGACAGCCTCAAGCCAGAAACTATGTGGTAAAGCCTGACTTTTGACCATGCACCTCGCCATCTCCATGAGTGACCTGTTCTTTCGTTCAGCAACTCCATTCTGTTGAGGTGTATACGGCACTGTACACTGGTGTTTTATCCCACGTTCAACCAGAAATGCATTAAAATCTGAAGACATATATTCCTCCCCTCGATCAGAACAGAGGGTGCCCATTTTACATGCTGACAGATTTTCAGCCAAAACCAAAAACTGTTTGAAGCACATGAACACTTCGGACTTTGCTTTGAGTGGATATACCCATGCATGCCTGGAAAAATCATCAATGAAAGTCACGAAGTAAAGGTAATTTCCAAAAGAGGGTGTCTGAATAGGACCACAGACATCACTATGTACAAGCTGCAATTTCTGCATAGCCCGAACTGAACCATCTTTTGGAAAGGAAGAACGCTGCATTTTGCCCAAAATTCAGCCTTCACAAACATGTTTTCCAGGTGCCTCAAGTTTGGGCAAAGAGGACACCATTTCAGATTTCTACAGGCGTAACAAACTAGCAAAATTCAGATGACCAAAGCGTGCATGCCAAAGCTTTGCATCTGACATAGCCTAAGAATCATGAACTGCACATGCCGAATCATTCACAGATCTTTCATAGTCTATGAGCTTATACAGCCCACGACACACATCGCCATTTGAGAGATCATGGACTGTACACCTGTCATCAACAAATTTCACAACCAAGCCAATCTTGGCTAATGCAGAAACTGATAACAGGTTCTTTTTGATCCCTGGCACAAATAAAGCATCTGACAAAGTGAAAGAACTACCATCAGCAGTAGTCAGAATGATCTTACCAACTCCCATAACAGGATAAGAGGAGTTATTGGCGCATGTGATAGTATTCCCTATAGGGGCAGGCTCGAGTGAAGAGAAGAAACTGCGCTGTGAGGTAATATGTTTGGTCGCCCCACTGTCAGAGTACCAAACATCTGAGTCTACTGCAGACATGCACTGATCATGAGAAGATGGGTCAAAACTGCAGACAGTAGTAAACGCCCATTCTTCTTCCTGCACAAGATTTGCAGACTCTGTTTTTGGTGTAGAGGCCTCTGCAACAACCATTCCAGCCTCTTTCTTCTTTGCCTCTTTAGCAGCCAGTTTTGGACAGTTCTTTATAATATGATCATTTCCTTTAGAGTACTTGCAGAACAATTTCTGCTTTTCTGATTTCTTCTCATCTTTATCCTGGTTCTTCGATTGTGCAGCATTTGCAGATTTCTGCTTACTAGTAGAAGAGCTCCATTTTCTTTTGCCCTTCTCACTAGCCAAGAAAGCTTGATCTGCAACACGCATAATGGACCTGTTGTGCCTGGACTGATCTTCCTGCAACAGAACAGAGACTAATTCCTCAAATGACAAGGCATTCGGATTGCCTTTCATCATCAATCGAAGAGTAGAGGCAAAACTCTGATATGAATCAGGAAGGCCATTCAGAACGGTCTGCACAAGTGAGCTCTCTGGTATAACCTCATCAGCAGAAATCAATTGTTCCTTCAGGTCTTTGATCTTTGTAAGAAAACTGTCCATCGAATCACCTTCATTCATGTGCTCACTCTCCAATTGTTTTCGGAGGTAAGCAACACGAGCCTCATTCCTAGCCTGGTACAAAGTGGTAAGTGTATCCCAAGCATCCTTTGCTGTTCTGCAAGAGCGAATGTGAGGAATAATGGCACGTTTGACAGACAAAGCTATCAATGCATGTGCCTGGGCATCTCTGCCATCCCAACGAATCTGCTCTACAGTAGGTGCAACAGAAACAACAGCACGAACAGGAATCTGCGAAATATCATCTTCGACACCATCTTCATCAGCTCCAACACCTGTATTTGCAGTACCTGTCGTTACAGGTGTAACAGGACGTCTTTCAACACCCTGCACAATGTTCCACAATCCTTTTGCAACCAGTACATGTCGCATCATATAAGCCCATAATGGGTAGTTGCTACCATCCAACTTATCCTCAACAGCCAACATACGGAATACATCACTGCTTTCAGCCATGGCCGGTGACTAAAATACCTTGATGCAGAAAATTGACTATATCTCAAAAAGTTGAACAGAACTGCCCAGACAAGTTCTGCTAGACCTGTAGCAGACTTTGAGACGCTTAAACTGGCGAACAGAAACTGGTATATACCTTTGGCACAAAAGGACGAAATAGCCTGCACAAGCACTACGATAGTGCGTTCGGAGGCCGAAACGAGCTCAGATCGCGATTTCAGCAGCACAGAGCGAAGCAGTTTTGATCTCGGAAACACCGTGAGTATGCTCACCAAATTTTGTGCGAATCTGAGACTGCAAACGGAGGAGTGTCGACGGCGCCCTAGAAGAAGCAACGACCTGCTCTGATACCAATTGTTGTTAGACGTCTGCGGAAGCACGCGAACAGCACAAGGAAGAAGAAGAAGCTTGGAGCACAACACACAAGACTGAATGTATTACTAGAGAATGTACAAAGATAAGTAGCCCATTAGGGCAATAGGCGTATATACAAGCCGGGGGAAGAAAACCTCCTAAAGAGGGAAAAAAGTGCCCCGGCGGTCCTAGAGTGTGCACACACATCACTACCTAAATATATCAACATTTCCCAATAAAATGAAGCCTAGAAAAAGGTTAATAATCATTACAATGATAGGCATCAGCCTTGTGATTGTAAAACCACTTTCTTTACTCCAGAAACCTGTAAATAAGAAACTTTTTCACAATGTGTTGTTGGGCACTACACGCCCTCATTGCAATGTCTTTTTTTGCCTTCAATACCTGCAAAAAATTTTGAAACAGACAGACAAGATCTGCACATGCTTTTATGAATCAACATAAGTTAGTGTAACTTCATGTGCATAGATAAATTCATGTAAAAACTACCTTTCATGCACATTCCAATGTTGATTTCATAAAACTAGAACAAAATACAATGGAAAATTATAAACTTTGATGCGAGAAGCACTCAAATGAATTTATTTGAGAGAAAACTTATGATGCAAATGTATGAAAAGAAATTCATTCCTATCCAAAATGGTTCAAAATATTATTAGAAATTCCTAATTATCATAATTGGACACTCAAATCACTCAAAAAGAGTTTCTCACCAGCCAACAGCCATCTAAAGGCTTGTGTAGCGATGGTTTCAAATGGTCCAAATATCACATATCCAATCAGAAGAAAGGGCTTGAAGTGTAGAATCTATACCAAGTTGAAGTTTGTGATTTTGAGGTTCCATTAGGAAGTTATGACCAAAACAGTGAAGCTAGGTGAGTGGGCAGCATGCCTCTTTGAAGAGATATGCAAAGAATTAAGTGCTCTCTATAAGTGGTTGTTAATTATCCAATGATAGCTTCCAGCTACTCTTTGGAAAGCCCTTGAAGTGTGCTTCCTATAACAAGTGGAATCATCCAATTTGGGTTTCATATGAGAGAGTTATGGCCATTTACGTGGAGATAGGTATACTAATCTTGCTCTTTCTCTTCTCTCTTTCTACTTCCTCTCTTTCTCCCTTCTTCATTCTCTTCTTCTCTCTCTATCTCTTTCTCTCTTTTCTTTATATTTCTTTCTTCCCCTCTCTTGCTCTCTGTCTACTTTTTTTTCTCATTTCTATCTCTATCTCTTTCTCCATCTTTTTCTCTTTCTTTATGTCTCTAGTTTTCTCTCTTTCTCTTCATTTATTTTCTCTCTTTCTCTTTCTTTCTCTTTTTCTTTCTCTTTCTTTCTCTCTCTACTTCTTCTCTTTTTCTCTATCTATCTCTTTCTTTTTTCTATCTCTCTCTTTTCTCCTTCTTCTATTTCTCTTTTTGTCTCTTTCTTTTTTTTCTCTACTTCTTCTCTTTCTTTCTTACTTCTCTTTCTTTATTTATTTCTTTCTTTCTCTTTCTCCTTCTCTTCCTTTCTCTCTTTCGATCTCTCTCTTTTCTCCTTCTTCTCTTTCTCTTTCTTTACTTCTTCTTTTCCTCCTTTCTCTATCTCTTTCTCTATTTCTCTCGTTCTCTCTATCTCTCTCTTAGCCTCTCTCTTTCCTCTATCTTTTGTGCATGCACTAGATCGAATGAAGAGTATGTTGGTAAGTTATAAACGCGTATCATCATCACCTATGTAGTGTAATGGTTCGATTTCTTACCTTGTTGTGGAGAGGTCAGAGGTTCAAATCCCGTTCTTTGAACTGTGCCATTTGTGTTGTATAAATTGGTTCAATATGTGTATACTCTATAGGCGTTTAGCAGTGCCTCCAAGTAGCATCACTTTCGCAGATCGAGACAATGTGTTTTTCTTTTTCTCAGCGGATTCTTCCTTTTTTACATGAGCAATAGTTGCCATAATGAGGGTGAAAAATCTGAGCTTGAAGATGGAGAAGATGTCGATCCATAACCTTGAAAAAAATTCCCAATAGATCCTTTAGTCCCTTCCATCTTCATCTCTACCTTGCACTCCATGGATCTCTCCACCATGCTCTGATACCAAATGTGACAAGTGGAGAATGGCATGCCTGGGACTCACCTCCTAGCCTATTTATAGCCCTTGCCTAGTCACTATCTAGAGTTCACTCTAAGGTTCCTCTACTCATCTAGCCATCATGAGTAGGTAGCTCATATGAACTCTCTGGCTTTTGGCCTTGGCTATCCCCTGAGCAAGGAACTTTTTCATCCTCCAAGCATGCACATCTTTGGAATATAACACCATAGGAGCCATAGGGACCACATTGCTCATAATGAGCATCGTGGGAATCATGGGGGAGCTAGAGAGAGAGAGAGAGAGAGAGAGAGAGAGAGAGAGAGAGAGAGAGAGAGAGAGAGAGAGAGAGAGAGAGAGAGAGAGAGAGAGAGAGAGAGAGAGAATATAGGAGAAAGAGGGATCACAAGAGGTACTAAGAAGAAAGAAAGGCCCATCAAAACCCAGACCCAACACACTCAACCAACTCCCTAGCCCAAAACCCAAAACCAATGTGAAGGAAACTCTCTTTAATTAACTTTAACTACCACTTTGCTTTTTTTTTCCCAATTTTCTTCTTCTTTAGTCTCTTTCGTATTTCATTGATCTTTTTAAAGAAAACGCTAAAAGCACTCTTAACTTCGGGACTGAAATCGGTACCATCCTATTACAAAATTCTTAACAAAGGCTTTTGATAAAAGCTAAACCAACGAAGAGCTAGGCGAACCAAAAAGATAAAGGCGCAAAGAAGATTTGAACTTTGAGTTTAAAATTGTTGAAGTCCCCGTCACGTAATGGTTGATGCTTTGAATTTCTGGGAGGAAGTCATGAATTCAAATCCTTGTTGACATATCCACGAGTTTGTTAAGATGGGTCCTCATGCGTTCCCAAAGATGAGTGATGAGTTTAAATCTCCGCTCGACATAATCCATGAATTCTCATGACAGATGTCCATGAGTTTCGCAAGATGAGTGCCTGTACTTACGAGGTTGGCTGTCTCGCTTTCCAATTTTGGATACCACGTATGCCGCCCAATCGTGTAGGACCGTGCAGAGGAGTCGTATCATGTATGCCGGATGTCACGATTGGCCATAGTCGTATGCAAGTCCCGACTCCCACGTAGGAGAGGGCTAGAAAAGCCCACTACAACAGTAGTCGGATCTGCGATCGTCCACGTGCGCCAAGCCACATGGTGAGCGTCGATAGACCGGATTAAAATTTCTTTCGAGATCATCCAGATACCGTGATAGACTGGACCAAGGGGAGAAAACCCTGATAGATCGGAAGAGCCGGGGGATCCAGGCGATGTTCTCCAACTAGAACACGGGAGAAATAACTGAATTGATGAATAGAGGTCACAAGCTCTGTCAAGAGAATTGCGGCGCAAGCTCATACATCGGTGGAGGAAGATTGAGTGAATGGCTGCTGGCAACAAGCTGGAATGCGCGTCATGCTAACAGCCAAAGTTCAACATTGATGACGGATGCTCTTCATGCTGTCATAGAACTGTGCAAATATATATTTTTTTATATAAAAGAAGTTTGGCCTTAGTCTACTCTCTTAGACTTGAATTAATTAAAAGAAAAGTACAAATGAAGGAGAGTAGTGCCCACTGGATCGTTTGAATCCTATAGAGCAGGGGTAGCTTTTATAAAGTTTAGATGGCAGTACAAAGAAGGTTAGTCACCCTTTCATCACCCTCATGGGAGGCCCACTTGGGTTTAAGATTGTTGTTGATCAAAAGGAGCACTTGATGATGCCTGAAGGGGGGATTTCTTACAGCTAGCGATTCTTTTGTCGAGGAGGAACAATGATTTCTCAATCGACCACCCTTTGGGGGTCGCTAAAGTAAAAGGCACATCTTTCCTGCCAGACCTTCCAAAGAACTTCCCATGTGATGGCGTTCGAGAGAGTCTCCAAGCAGCCCATCCCTTCTCCCAAGAGAGCTTGTTGATAAACACATGGCTTCCAGCCATGCCAAGCCTCCTATGGAGTGATAGACTGCAATGCTTTGGTGGGTCACTTGTTAAGCACAAATACTGCACACATAAGAGCCTCAAGCAAGAAGCTATGTGGTAGATTCTGACTTTTGACCATGTAGCTCACCATTTCCAAGAGAGATCTATTCTTTCTTTGAGCAAATCCATCTTCTGGAGATGTATACAACATTGTACACTGATATTTATCCCATGCTCATGTAGAAATGCATTAAACTCAAAAGACATGTATTCACACCCTTGATCAAAACACCCTTGATCAAAACGAAGGATGCCCATTTTACATGCTCCCAAATTCTCAATCATAATGAAGAACTATGGAAAGCACATAAACACTATAAAATTTACTTTCAATGTATACACCAAAGTCACAAAGTATAGGTAAGTCCCAAATGAAGGTGTCTACATAGGATCAAAAACATCACTATGAAGAAGCTCCAATTTATGTGTAGCTCTAACTAAAGCATCAAATGAGAAGGAGGAATGGTTCATTTTTCCCAAAATACAACCTTCACAAACACGTTTAGAGGGTGCCTCAAGTTTGGGTGGAAAGGATACCATTTCAGATTTCTGCACGCAAAGCAAACTCACAATGTTTAGATGACCGAAACATGCATGCCAAAGCTTTGCATCTTCGATAGCCTGAAAATCATGAACTATATATGGTAAACCATTCTAAAATTTTTTATAGTCTATGAGCTTATAGAGTCCATGACATGAAATTCAAAAGGTAATAGTAACATCACCCTTCAGGAGTTCATCAACTATACATCTATCATCAATAAATTTGACAACCAAGCAAGTCTTGGCTAATGTTGAAAGTAATAACACATTTGTTTTTGAGATCTG
This sequence comes from Ceratopteris richardii, assembly GCA_020310875.1. NCBI lineage: Eukaryota > Viridiplantae > Streptophyta > Polypodiopsida > Polypodiales > Pteridaceae > Ceratopteris > Ceratopteris richardii. Next base: position 40,805,432 of record CM035415.1, read on the forward strand.
AGACATATAAGGCATCTAACCATGTGAAAGAAGTACATCAAGATTGCTTAGAATGAGCTTTCCAACTCCCATTGTAGGATAAGAGGGGTTGTTAGAACATGTCATAATATTATCTATAGAAGGATGCTCAACTGAAGTGAAGAAAATGCACTACAATGTGCTTGTCTATAGTAGGTATCTGAGTCTACTATAGGCATACACGTGTGATAAGACTAGTAGAAATTGTTTTAGGTGTAGAGTCTCTACAACAATGATTCGAGCCTCTTTCTTCTTTGCCTCCTTTGTAGCACGTTTAGGACAACTCTTTAATACATAACCAGTTTTCTTAGTACTTGAAAAAATCTTTTGTTTTCTTTTCATCCTTTTTCTTCCTTCTTTGATTGTGTAGCATTAGTGGATTTTTGTTCAATATTAGATGAGCTAGATTTACCTTTGCCCTTATGACTAGTCAAGAAAGCTTCATCTACAATAAACATAATTGACCTGTTGTGCATATATTGATCTTCCCATAACAACACAAAGACTAAATCCTCAAATGTTAAGTCATTTGGATTGCTTTCAAGATCAAAAGAGGAGTAGAAGTAAAGCTCTTATATGAATATGGAATACAATTAAGAACATTCACTACAAGTAAATTATCTAGAAAGAGTTTATTAGATGAAATCAATTGCTTCTTCAAATCTTTGATCTCTTTCAAAGAATTTGCATTCAGTCTCCTTCATTCATATGGTCATTCTCTATCTATTTTTGGAGGTACACATCAGGAGCCTCATTTCTTCCCTAGTATTATGTTGTTAGAGTATCCAAAGCATTTTTTGTTATCTTTCATGAGCCAATGTAAGGGATAATGGAATATTTGACAAGTAATGCTATCATTGCATGTGCATGTGCATTTTTGCGATCCCAACAAATTTTGTTTACAATAGGTGCAATAGAACCATAGTAGGACTGGTAAATGGAAGATCGTCATCTTCAACACCATCTGCATCACCTTGAATCACTATATTCATAGGTTTATTATGCCATATTTCAACATGCTACAAAATATTCTAGAACCCTTTTGCTACCGATACATGATGCATCATGTATGCCCATAATGGCTAATATGTACCATCAAAATTATGCTCAATAATCAACATAGAAATATATCATTCGTTTCAGCCATGGATAGTGACTAAATATCTTGATGCAAAGAATTGATTGTATACCCTTTTGAGCTTTACTAGACCTCAAGCAAAGGTTGAGGCACATCTAGCAAACTAAAATGTCTATATCTTGTACAAAAGCATGAAATTTCCTACATAGTGGCTTCCATAGTGCATTCAGAGCCTCAAATGAACTCAAAAGAAAAATTGCATACAACACCGGGAAGCTATTTTGAAATCCTAACCACATCGATTATGATAACCAGTTTTTATGTGCTTTTAAGACTTTGATTGAAGAGTATCAACTCTAATACCTTTTTTTGGAGTTGAAGTTTTGTGGAAGCATAAGAAACACACAAGGAAGAAGAAGAATAAGTTTGGTGAACAAGACAATATTGAATGTACTACCTAGTGAATGTGCATAGATGAGTGATCTATTAGGGCTATAAGTATATATTACAAGACGAAGGAATGAAATCCTAAAGAAGGAAAAAAGTACCGACGTAGTCCTTAGTTAGTTTGTACACATAACTACCAAAATGTATCAAAATGGCTCAAAATGAGACAACACATATTAAGGATTTCTCTAACATAGTTGATCCCCCTGAGGAGCATCTATAAAAAATGCAAGATTTGTGTGGATTGATGCCTTCAAAAAATCATATGAATCATTGAAAAAAAGAGATTGAAAACTGTGATTCAAAATACCAAAAGTGGGAAAATCTTTATGATTGCATGGTATGGAGGTGGCAATCAAATAGGATGATTTCTTTCACAATATTGTAGGATGGTCCCATATGAATCCAAAAAAGTAAGAAAACATAACCTTAAATATCCTACTCATGATCTAGAAATGTTTGTTGGTACATACACTTAAACATTGGAGGTAGACTATTAAAGGTTAAGTTTGAATTGAAAATAGATCATCAAAAACTAAAATACATTTTCACATAGCCATTGCTTAGCAATAGGCAAAAGTGTTTGATTAAACTATTACATGAGTATGATTTTGGCATTTAGTATTTGATTGGTAAAGAAAATAATGTTGCATATGTAGTGAGTTGGAAACCTTTATGTAATCTCTTTTTTCTAATAAATTATAACTTTCTTATTAAATTCAAGAAGATTTGCAACATAATTTGTTTTATGCACTTATTTTGAACTTTTTGCATATAAATAAGGGACTGATGTACGAGGAAAAATTTCTTCACATAATGGACATTTATATCGTAATAATGGACTATTCACATCTTCTTAATCTGAATTGAAATTTCAAACATTCCATGATTTCCATGATGCATAATTTTTTGCAAATCAAAGTTTTTACAAGAACTATGTTCAGACAATTACATTCTTATTTTTTTTCATGCATCAAAGAAGATATTAGAGAAAGTGTTAGTCAATGTTAAACATGCCAATAGGTGGAATGCCAATGCAAAATAACGCTTGGAAAGCTACAATATTTGGATGTTCCAAACGAAAAGTGAGATTTGAATTCTATGGAATTGATCACTAAAATTCCTATGACCAAAAGTAAAGATGACACCATATTTGTGGTAGTTCATTGAATTACCAAGATGACATATTTCTATTGTATGAAAAAGAATGATACTACCTAGAATGTTACAAAACTATTTGCAAAAGAAATATCTAGATTGCATGGGATGCATAAAAACATAAGTTTTTATAGAGACTCTAGGTTCATATCAAAATTTTGGAAAGCAACAATCGAGGCAATTAGTACTTAATTTTGTATGCGTACAACTTTTCATCCATGGACTCATGGGAAAATCAAGAGGGCTAATAGAGACTTGAACATATGTTGCATATGTATGTGAATGAAAATCAAAATAATTGGAGTGAATATTTTTCCTAGTGCATAGCATGTGTTTATACAAATGACTCCCTTCGAGGATATGTATGCTTATAATTGTTTGAATCATTCTTTCATGTATAATTTCTCAAATAAAGTAGAAGTATCCAAAGATATGCTTGAGTAGATGGATGTTGAAATTTGAGAAATTAAACAACATATACTTGAAGTTAAAAAACACAAAAGAAATTCTACGATTTGAAGAAAATATCACTTGAATTTCAAACAAATCGTATGGTATTTATTATATTCAATTCTCAAAAATCTAACTTGTTAGAGGGAAGGATGATAGAATTTTTCCTTAACATGTAGGAAGTTTTGAAAAAGATTGTATCTCTTGCTTAGATATGTTTCTAATGCTGCTCATGTCTTGCAAGACAACTAAAAACTAAAAGATGATGGCTCTTTTGATATTTGACCTAAAAAAAATATTAGATAAGAGGGAAGATTACTTAGGAATTGATTTATGGTAGAGTTTTTGGTAAAGTGGCATACATTCCTACTTGTTGATACAACATGGGTAAATTTAGATCATTTTCTAGCACTTTATCCTTCTTTCCAAATCTAAGGATAGAGTTATCCAAAGGGGTAAAGAATTGTAATAAGCCCCTTAACTATGCTACCATCACAAGACCTAACTTGTGCTATGTTGTAGGAGTTCTTTGTCAAGTTTTGAATTCACCAACTGATGTACTTCATATCAATGCAGCCAAAAGAGTGCTTAGACACATAAAGCACATTGTTAACCAAGGCTTGCACTACACATATGGACATGGATTAAAATCGAAAGGCTTTAGTGATCCTTATTGGATGGGTTTGAAGGAGCAAAGAAAGAGCACATATGGCTATGTCTTCATTCTAGTTCAAAGAGGATGTACAAGAAGATACCTACAATTGCATCATCATCTATTGAGGCTAAATATAAAGCCTTAGGACTTGCTACATGTCACATCATGTGGAGATTCCATGTGACTTAATGGTGAAAAGTTGGGGATTTCAAAGGCATGACTTAAATTCCAATTATAGAGAAACTTTTGGAGCATCACATAAACAGGAGCTTGGAGGGAAGTTGTGCCATCATCCAAATTCTTGTAGTACCTTTAAGATCTTATTGAGAGTGTATACTCAAGGTCTAAGCCAAATCCTAGCTAAGCTAGCCCACTCTGAGCTAAAGTTTTCTCTTATGAAGATATCTTGGATCATCTATATCTCATTGTGTAGTTGTCTATTCATGAGCAAGATAGCTCATCTTGTAGATCTTATTATTGAATTCATGGTAATGGCTTTTGGACTCACCAATGCATGTGCTACATTTACATGCATGATGAATAGCTTTTTTTTGGAGTACAAAGCTTTTGTTCCTTTTTTCTTTGATGTTTGTCTATAGTGAGAATAACAATGAACATTTCTAAAAAGATTTATTTCTTCCAAAAAAAATTGGAGTATTTAGGTCATATTGTCTCTAGTCAAGGCATTCATGTAGATCCAAAGAAAATTAAAGTAATTGAAGAATGGATTGTACCTCAATCTTTGAATGATGTACACTTTTTTCTAGGGGTAGCTAGTTTTTATAGAAAGTTTGTAAAAGTTTTTTCTTATTTAGTTCCCAAACATATTATTCTTAGAGAAAAAAGTTAAAATTTGCATGGGGATTAGTAGAACAACAATCTTTTGAAGAATTCAAACATGCACTATTTTGCAATTACCAGATTTTGCACAAAAATACTAACGGTTTAGCTATATATATTGTTCATTAATGCATAATGATCATCCCCTTGCATTTGAAAGTAGGAAGCTTAAACCTTCTAAAAAGAATTATAGTACATATGATAAGGAACTTTTAGCTGTAGTGCAGGCTTTAAAAAATTGGAAACATTACCTTATGAGTTTCGAAGCTATAATCAAAATACTCAGTATGGTTACAAATAATTAAAAGACGTTTGAAAAATTTTTCACAACATCCTAAAGTTAAACTTGCACCATGTTATTATGGACCTTTTCGTATAATTCAAAAAATTAATGAGAATGCTTTTAGATTAGACATACATTCTCATTGAAATATACATAATTCTTTTCATATTATTTTATTGAAACAATTTAAAGGAACATTAACACTCACTCCTATTTTAGATGATCCTCCTTTATTTGAAGAGGATGCTGAAATTTTAGTTCTATAGAAAATACTTGATTATGATGTTATTAATACACACACAAGTAACCAATATCATAGATATTTAGTTAAATATAAAAATCACTCACTTGAAGAATCTCAATGGATTCATAAAACATCACTAACTCCACATTATTATCATTTGATTTTTGCATATCATTCACAGTCAAATTAGGTTCTAGTTTACCAACTCCATTCATGTAGTTTTACATGGAACATGCTTATGATTGTTCAATGATGGGACATGTGATTGGTCATCCATGTCTATTTTATTAATATCAACTCAGGTCAACTGCTTTTCAACTAGGAGGCATGTTATACTTTATGGAATAATGAAATGTGATATGGATTTTAGTGTCTTGAGGTTTTTAATGTGATTTATGTTTTGATTTGGCAGGCGAAAACTCATGAGGGTATGCACACACGTGGATTTATTCAAATATTTTTGAAGATATTTAAAAGATAGTATTTACGTTATTTTTTTGTAAAAATAATAGATTGCTTTATAAAGTGATATTCTTTGTAAAAATAGTAGATTGCTTAGAAAGTGATGATTTTGTAAATAAAGTAGATTTTTGTAAACGCACCCTTTTCGAAGTTCCACCTCATGTACCTTCTATGCATGACTTAATGAAAAATACCTATAAGTACACATGCTCTCATAGACTTGTCCATAAGAGTATGTGGGGGGAGATTGTTCCAAAACTTGTGTTCAATCTCTTGTCTCTTTCTATTCTCTCAGTACTTTTGTGAGATTTCATTTCTGTACTATCCTCTATAGGATCCATCAAAAAATTTCTTTTTAATATAATATTTGTACCAAGTGTTTATTCCACTTGAGTATATTGAGCTTCAAAGCTCTCTTGTCTATCTCTACATATTTCCAAATATATGTGTGTGAAGAGGTACACATAGGTATAAACTACCTATTTGGGTCCATTTTGGTTTGTCTTGTGCACGGAGGATGACAAAGGTCACATTGTACGAATTGAGGAATCCAAGGCTTGTTGGAAATCCTAGAAGATCTTATTTTTTGTGTGAAAATTTTAATAGGTTTAGTCCTCTTTGCTAGAGGCCAATTCAAATTTTGGTGAAGTATGGTAACAAACCATTTAATCCTAGGAAGGGCCTATCCGCCCATTAAAGCCCACTTCTAGCCATTGTGGATGGTACATAAAAGCTTAATATTCACCCTTTCCACAAGTATTGCACAAGATCTAAACCCTCGAGGTAACTAGGGAGGGAGAAAAGAGAAGAGTGATTAACTCAAGCTCCTTTCATCTAGGGATCCCAATAAGAGATAGAAGGTTAATGTTTATAAAAATAATATTTGCCTAGACAACATCCTTATTGTTCCAAGATTTGATCATCCATTTAGCCACAATATTATTGGACATGACTTCCATGTCAAGAATACTCAAGCCACCAAATTCTTGCACGCTAGCATACCTTTACCACTTAATCTTTGGGACACCTCTCCTATTGGAATCCCCGAGCCAAAGGAAATTTCTATGAATTCTTTTCATTGTTCAAGTCGCCTAGTCATTCAATCTCCAACCAAGAATAAAGTAAATTATAAACGATATAAGGAATGTGTTGATTTTCATAGTAGGTCTAGCCAAATTAATGTACATACCCTTATATAAATTAATTTTATTAGCAAGCATGGTAGACACTCAATCCCACAACTGACCTAAAAAAATATGTCAAAGGCCATCGAAATGCAAGGAGGTGAGAAATCTAACCATTCTAAACTTTGTGGAAACCCTTAGAATGAAGGTGTGGTTGGGGATCAATAAGGGATTTGAATGCCATCCTAGAATGGTTTATCCTAGAACCCAAGGCATAACAAAAGATAACTAGGTAGCTAAAGATGCACTTTAAATCTCTTGAATTTGATATGTGCACAAGTAGTTACAACTATTACAAGCAGACTATGTCTACACCTACAAGAGACTAGAGGGGATGTGGGCTTGATAGCTCCGCCTTGCTCCTCCTCTATGCATGTAACACCATCCTCTACATTTTCCTAGATTCAATAGCAGCATCTCAGTTCCTTCCTTGGATGAATCTCTTCTTGAGCGTCCTTCAGTATATGTCTCTTGGTCTTCAATGACCTACAAGACTTCCATGCATTTGATGACTCCACTTCCTTTTATAGCTTTTGGATGCCTCTGCCAAGCTTTCCACCACCATAGAACAGCCTTGCCTAACCTTGATTGACCTTGAGACCACCCTAAGTGATCTAAGTCATGAATTATGTCCATATTAAGGTCTTTTAAACCCTTTTTCTGCCTAGAGCTTGCATAATTCACATTTTCAAAACTCCCACTCAAGCTTAAGGTGGTACTGTCCATATCAAGTAAGTTCATAGCCTTTGAAAACTTTGTTAACTTGGTCACATCCAAGATTTTGATGAAGATATCTACAAATTTCTCCTTTGTACCTACAAAATAGACATTAATGTCCCCACTTGCCATCTTTTCCCTTGCATAATGATAATGCACCTCAATGTGCTTGCTCATTGCTTGATACATGGGATTGTTGGCAAGATGTAGGCTTGGGTTGTTATCTCCATAAACTGGAATTGGTCCATGTTGTATACCATTAACTATACTCTTCACATACCTTAACACTCTCTTTCTATTATTGAGATGTGTATCTGTAGTGGCATGCATGAAGTGAGATAGAACTCCAACTATGTAGCACAAGTTACGCCTCGTGAGTGTAGCATAGATCAATGATCCCACAATGCTCTTGTATAGTGTAAGGTTTTCTAGCTTCTTACCATCCTCCTTGATTAACTTGACATTTGAATCCATAGGTTGAGCTATTAGTTTGCAATCTATCATTCCAAACCCAATCAAAACATCTAGAAGATGCTTCTTTTGAGAGAGATAGATACCTTCTTTCCCATAGATCACCTCAATGATACATTTGTAGCGGTGCTTTCTTCCTTGTAGACCTCCGCTCTTGCCCTTTGGGATATTTCTAATTGAGTCTATTGAGCTTACATTAGTACTAATGACCTCCTCAAGCTCTTCCCCGTCTAACTCTTCTTGAGCTTCCCTAATGTCATATTTTCTCTCTTGTAGCCTTCTATACTTTGAATTAGGGGATGATCTTTCATAATCATTAGTGTAAAAGTGATCATATGAGTGTATGTTAGATGTAGAAGCCTTTGTTCTACTAATTGTGATTGACTCTTTAGGTTTAATTTGCACATCAAAGTCTGCACACTCCTCTTGATCCTCTTCATCCAACTTTGCCTTGCCCTTGTCTCCATACCATGACCTTGACTCACCAAACACAACATCTCTTGACATGTATTGCTTCTTTGAGAGAGGGTTTTGCATGTGTAGCATTTTTTCTCATTTGAGTAGCCAATGAACACACATTTCTCACTCTTGGGCTCTAACTTTGTTCTGACTTCACTAGGAACATGAACAAAGCATACACATACAAATACCTTGAGGTGCTCCATGGTTGGCTTCTTGCCATAATGGACTTCCTGTGGAGTCAAGTTGTGCACACCACTTGTTGGAACCCTCTTTATCAAGTAAACAATTGTATTTAGAGTCTCAACCCAATAAGAGAATGGTAACATACCTTCATTTATGAGACATCTAGCTATCTCAACCAAGTGCCTATTCTTCCTCTCTGCAACAAGATTTTGTTGAGGGATGTTCTTGCATGTAAAGTGCCTCTTATGCTATTGTCCTCCAAGTACTTTGTGAATTCCTTGAAGAAACACTCCCCCTCCATCTGACCATAGTGTTTTGATGTGTGCATCACATTTTTTCTCAACAAGGGACATAAACTTTTGAAAGCATGAAAACACTTCTGGGTTTTCCTTGATAACATATAACCATACCTTTCTTCAATGGTCATCAATGAAGGTGACAAAGTACCTAGCTCCTCCAAATGAAGCCTCTCTGCTAGGGCCCCATATGTATGAGTGTATAAGCTCCAAGATCTTAGAGGATCTCTATTCACTCTTTGGAAATGGCTTGCTCACTTTCTTACCTAGCTCATAAGCATCACAAAACTCATGTAGAACTTTGCATTCAAGATTTGGTAGTCCCTGCACAAAAAATTCTTTACACATGATTTTTAACTTCAGAATATTGGTATGTCCTATCCCCTTGTGCCAAATATCCATCTCTACAATCCTTTTGTTACCAATCATCAAATAACATACCTTGTTGTGTGTAAGAGCAACATACCCTGTTGTGTGTAAGAGCAACATCTACTGTAAACCCCCATAGGCGGGATTGCATGGCCACCATCTCTTGGAATTCCTTGCATTGAATCCCACGCAACTTGAGCGCTCTTCTTGACACCTCCATTTCTGAACAAGAGATCCTTGACATTATTGATTCACTTTCAAATGGCAAGAGCCCGAGGCCTGATGGGCTCACTAATGAGTTCTTTAAATCATTCAAATATGTGGTGGCCACCCCCTTGCGTCTTGTTTGGCTTGAGGCAGTCAAGTTTGGTGCCCTTCTTTCTTGTCTCAGCAACGACATCATCAAACTTATTCATAAAAAAGGGGAGAGGAACATAATTGAGAACTAGAGACCTATCATAATGCTTCAAACCGGGTATAAGATTCTTGCTAAAGTCATGGCCAACAGGATATCCTGACATTTAGACCAGTGGCTCACCAAAGACCAAAAAGTCTTCATTAAGGGAAGGTCAATATTGGAAGCCATCATTGATATCTCAAAAGGTCTCGACTTTGCTAAAGAATCTAATCAAGACACTGTCTTCCTCAAGATTCACTTTGACTACGACAGATTGGAATGGGACTATATTTAATAATCACTGAAAGACCTTGGGTGTAGCGAAAGATTCCTCAAGATGATCTCCACTCTCCTTGGTGATGCTTTGACCAAAGTCAATATCAACGGACAACAAAGTCTTGGCGCCAAATGTTAAAGGTTAATTTCGTCGTTTACTATTAACGTAACTGTTAATTGCCTACCGCGGACGTTAATTACTACTTCAACACAACAACCCTTCGGAGACTCCAGAATCTGGTTCCATACCTGTGTACCAGATATTTCCGAGTCTCTCCCCTTTGCTCTGAATTCAATATTACAGCAGAAAATACACTGCCTCGAGCCACGTGGGTCCTTGGGAGTGGTAGGGGTCTGTTAGAGAGAGGCCCTGTACTATTTTCCCAATTTCTCACTCAACCGTAGTTGTGGCTATTCCGTCTTAGCTCAGTTTTCGCTCCTGAACAACTTCAATTAGACCAACGTACTGGACTCCGAGTTCTCAGGCTGTTCTGCCATAGTAGTTGAGCAGTAGTCTGAGATTGCAGTCCAACACTTTTAGTAACCTAACACACAACCCTTCTTATCAGTTCACAGACTTACCGCGTGTCTACCTTTCAAATCGTAATATCTACGGATCATAAGACGCATCGCAACCGTGTTGCCATTCTACGCGTACTTAGGTATTACTGGCGTTACCTTGAACACCGACTACGATACCAACTCAGTCCCTTACAGAGAATCACACCAACTCATGTCCATCCTTCACACTTACTTATCCCACCGCAGGAATAGCAAATGGACAACACTCTAACACCTTACGCATAATCAAGTCACCTCAACTCGTTACCGAACAGAATCTCACAATCGCAGTACCGACTCGTAACACACAGTGTATCACACATACACAGTCGAATGATTACACAGAGAAGCTGCACAGACAGGACAGAACCAAGACACTCTACTCGTTTGCACACAGTAGAAGAAGTGAAGTAACCCCAAAAACAGGAACTCTCACAATATATTCGCAACTTCCCAAAAAAAAACGGGGGCTCTCTCTCTGATGCCCTCTCGTCCCTTTTCATTGCTTTAAATAGAGTTTTGTTACAAGGCTTTTACGCGAATCTTTCTTTACCGCGTACTTTCAGAAGGGTTCTTTCTACATTAAAAACCTCTGTCTAAGTACAATTGTCCTTTGTTCGGCGGCCGTCTAACACAAGGTTGCCCGTTAGCCCTGTTGCTCTTCACCATCGCCACAAAAGGACTTAGCTGGCCTGTGGAGCGACAGATGGGGCTTGGTCGCATAAGAGGCATCACTTTGCGGACGACACAAATGCCTTTGTTCACAATGATGATACTAGCCTCGAAACCTTTTGGTGGTGCCTTGACACTTTTTTTTTTTGATATAAAGGAAGTTCGGCAATAGCCTACTCTCCCGGACTTGAATTAAATTAAGAAACAAAGGTACAATAGAAGGGGACTAGTGCCCACGGGACCCCCCAAATCCCACAAAGCAGGGGCAGCTTGATTGAATCCTAGGTTGCATTACAGAGAAGGTTAATCACCCTCTCATCGCCCTCATGCGGGACCCACTTGGGTTTGAGCTTGTTGTTGATCAAAAGGAGGACTTGATGGTGCCTGAAGGGGGGGGACTTCTTACTGTTAACGATCCTTTTGCCCAGGAGGAATAGTGATTTCTCAATCGACCACTCCCTGGGGGGATCGCCGAAGTTGAGAGCACACCTCTCCCGCCAAACTTTCCACAGGACTTCCCCTCTGATGGCATTCCAGAGTGTCGCAAAGCAGCCGATCGCTTCTCCCAGAAGGACTTGTTTCCAACTAAGCTGTTTTTGAAGTCTGATTTTCATTCCAACCGTCTGCCAGATTCTGTAGGAGTTGGGGAAAGTAAGGAAGATATGTGGGACATCTTCGATAGCACAGTGGCAGCGTTTGCACCAAGGAGGGATCCCACAAAGTTTGTTAGCCTTATGGTTGGTCCAAATTCCTCGATGAAGAATTTGCCATAAGAGGACAGACTTCTTAATCTCAATAAGGGGATGCCAGATACCCATGAATTTCATGTCCCACCGAAGCGGCGTCCAAGACAGGCGCCACTTCTTGTTGAGGCTGATCTGGAGGTCAGCCGTTTCTTTGATGTTCGGGATTTTGAGTAGGCTATTTCCATTGTGCCATTTGAGACCAAGCGAGTTCCGTGTGTCGTGTCCCATGAGAAGGCGAGTCTTGTGACGATCCCAAGCGAGGCATCTGCTTTGCAAAGTGTTCCATTCTTCGTAGGAGATGTTTATGCGAGGGTCAATATCCTCGAAGTTGATCCAGTTGTTGGTGTCATGTTTCCAGAGGTGTTTCCATTTTTTGAATCCTTTGTTCCATAGCTTCTTGGCATTTTGAATGTTCCACGACTCCACACTCCGGATGCCATGTATCAGAAACCAGATAGAGTCGTTTTGTCTGATTCCGGCCGCCCACTTCCAGTCCTCACTAATTCTTGTGAAGCTTTTGACTTTATTCCAGCCCTTCCAGAGGGAGCACACGAGATTGGAGCCTTTCGGGAAGACGGGGATCGGGGAGAAAAGCAGGGTCATGATGTCAAGATTCTTCCAGTTCGGGAACCCCGTGAGGGCCAACTCATTCTTGTTTCTGAAGATCAGCTTGGCCCACGAGGCCTCCCTATTGCACCAAGCCTTAATCATCCATTTGGCTGCCAGTTTGTTAGCCATACACCCAATGTCCAGGATACCAAGCCCCCCCCCTATCTCTAGGGCTAGTGCAGATGGCCCATTTGATTTTAGGCACCCCCCTTCTGTTGTGATCGCCCGTCCAAAGAAAGTTTCTACAAATACTATTCAGTTTGGACAGGCCTTGCTCATTCGGTCTCCAACAAGAAAGGAAATAGATGGTAGAAGAGAGGAGGAACGTGTTGATAACCATCGCACGCCCAGCGAGATTGATTTGCATACCTCTCCAATAGTTAAGTTTGTTTTCGAGTTTAGCCGGCACCCAGTTCCATCGCTGCTCCATAGAGACGCCAAACCCCAAGGGGATTCCAAGAAGTCGAAGGATTTGGCCCTGCGGAATGATTTGACAGCCATGATCAATGAGAAGGCCAGGATGCTGTCCCACAATAGCCCTAAAGGCGGTCTTGGAGTGGTTGATTTTGGATCCAGAGGCATCACAAAAGGTAGCAAGACACCTCCAGAAAGTCTCCAGACTGGTGTTATCATTGTGAACGAACGCGTTCATATCATCGGCAAAAAGTCTCATGATGATTTGACTGTGGTCGTGAGGCAGCCGGAGGCCTTTGATATTGCCAGCCTCCACATGATGAGCCACAAGTCTGCTCAGCCCCTCAGTGGCGATGGCAAAAAGAAGGGGGGCCAGAGGGCACCCTTGTCTGATAGATCTTCTAAGATGGATCGCCTTTGAAAGTTTGCCGTTAACGTTAATTTGGGTCGTTGCGTTTCCGAGAAGGGTCGCGATCATCTTGGTGAATTTCTGACTAAGTCCGAGATCTTGGAGCGACTGCAGCATATAGTCCCATTCTAGCCTGTCGTAGGCTTTGTCAAAGTCGATCTTGAGGAAAACCACATCTTGATTAGACTCATTTGCAAATTGAATACCTTCCCAAATATCCATAATGGTTTCCAGGATAGACCTGCCTTTGATGAAACCTTTTTGGTCCTCACTAAGCCAAGATCTCAGGTGGCATGAGAATCTGTTGGCAATGACTTTGGCGATGATCTTGTATCCTGTTTGGAGCATCGTAATAGGCCGCCAGTTCTCGATTCTGTTCTTTTCCCCCTTCTTGTGTATCAGCTTGATAATTCCATTATTTAGACAAGAAGGAAGAGCACCAAACTTTAGCGCTTCTTGCCAAACCATCAGAAGAGGGGTGGCAACCACCAGCTTGAAGGATTTAAAGAACTCGTTAGTGAGTCCGTCGGGTCCCGGGCTTTTACCGAGAGGGAGGGCATCAATGACCTCAATGATTTCTGATTCCGAGATAGGGGCATGAAGCAGGGAGTGGAGGTTGGGTGGTATCCTCCGGGGGGAAACCCTAGAGATGGCAGCCATACAGTCCCTTCTATGGTGGGAAAGAGGGTTCGAGGTTCCCAGGAGTCTCGTGAAGTGCCCCTCGATGATGCCAAAATTATCTTCTTCCGAATTTCATACATTGCCATGTGGGTCTAGCAGTAGGGGGATCGATTCTCTGTTGTGTTTCCTTTTAAGGATACGACACATCTCTTTGGTGGGTTTGTCGGCTTTGCCAGCCCACCACTCCTTGAAGAAGATTTGCAAGTTTTTCCTTTGTATTTCTTCCTCGTATCTCAACACTGCTCTGATTTTTCTGAGGCCTTTCTGGGCTTGTTGTTTTCCTTTGTTCACTTCCTCCTCGAGCCACCAGAGTCTGTGGTAAAGGGCTGCCCTACGAGCCCGCCGCAGAGTCTCGAGCATCTTCTTAGTTCTGATCATGATCTTACGAGACTTGTCGACCGCACTTCTCCAGCACTTGGCAGGGGCCAAGCCAGAGGCGAACGCCACTTTCCACACATCGGCAATTTCTTGGTGGACGGAAGGGAGAGAGAAGGTGGTGGTGTTGGCATGGAACCACGGAGCCTTGCGGATTTTGTTGGAAGGTTGAAAAGTGATAACGATCGGGTAGTGATCAGAGATAGTGAGGTCAGTGCGTTGCGTGATGGTAGGGTGGCCCCACTGTTGAGTATAACTCTGAGAGATGTAGCATCTATCGAGTCTAGCTTTCCTCAGGTCCTCGCCCGCTTGGAGATTCGACCAAGAAAAGCCACTCGAGTCTTTGAACTCAATCAAATCCAAGTGGAGTTTGGTCATGTCCCAAGTTTCTTTCTCCCGACTGTCGATGACCCTGCCCTTGCCCATCCATCTGTCCATAGGGTCTTCCACCATGTTGAAGTCTCCACAAATAAGCACGTTGTCGGGAAGCGAGTCTAAGGAAGCCCAAGTGTTCAGTCTCTCCAAATCCCCGTTAGGGGCGTACAAAGAAACCATAGTAACACAAAGAGGAGCACCAACGGAAACAGCAATCCAACGGTGACTTACATCTTCTATGGAGTTCTCAAGCTTTTCAAACCAGAGTTGTTTAACACCGATAACCGTTCCTCCAGACCCCCGCTGGTGCTTCGTTGGGATCCACACATGGGCCGAGGAGATCTGTCTGAGCCGTTTCTGGAGGTCTTCTCCGTCAATTTTAATCTCTTGAATACATATAAAGTCTGGGTTTAAGCTAATGTCGCGAAGCCATTGACCAATGATGGTCGCTCTTGCGGGGTCGGTTAGCCCTCTAGCATTTAGCGAGATGACAATCATTTTTGCATTGATCCCTCTTTGCGGGAGGGAGCTTTGTCCTTTCTTCTCTTGACTTCGTCTTTCTTTTTCGCTGGGATCTGATCCCGACTTAGAAGTCGGTTCTTGTGGGGGCTTTTCCAGGGTAACTCCATAGGCTGTTTTCCTTTGCGGGATGCCCCTTGCTGGGGAGACTTGGGCCCCGTGCTCGGCACCGTTTCCGGGATTGTTGATCCAATGATGGAACTTTCACTATCCATGTTGTCTTCGTTACTAGTGGTGAACCCATCTTCTTTGCTTGTGGTGTAACCCTCCTGGGGGGTTTCTTTATTGTCAGGGATCTCTAGGGCTTTGTCGTAGGTGTCTGTCTCAAGTAGCTTCCCACCTGGGTAGTCAAGCTCATTGATCTCCTTTTCTAGATTGCAATACCAGTTGCTGTGGGGGGTAAGCGGCAGGTTGTTTCTCTCACCGTTGGCCCTAGGGCTTCTTTTCCTTCTTCTTCTAACTTCAATAAAGCCATCAGCATCAGCTTGCGGATTAAGGAGGCCCTTGCCTTCCCCCTCCTTGGTCGAGTGGGTCAAATCGCCAATGTTGTCTTGAGCTGTTTTGGAGGCTTCTTGAAAGCGCTTGTTTTTTTGCCTGAGAGGGCAATCTTTAATCCTGTGACCTTGCTGGCCACAACGAAAGCACGCGTTGGGAAGGTTTTTGTATGTGATGTCCTGTTCCCATACATCTCCTTCGCCCATGTCCACTTTGACCATTGAAGGAAGCGGCGAACTGAGGTCGGCCTCGACATAGATTTGGGGGTGCCACCTAGCATTGAACGAGTGTCTTGCACCTTCATAGATGATACCACCAACCTCTTCGCGTGAAGCCAGCGGCTTGCCGATAGGAGAGACAATGTCCCACACGAAGTTGTACAAGAAGTAAGGAAGGTTAGGGAGCTCAACCCAAAGAGGGTACCGAAGCGACTTCGGTTTGTCAGGAGTAAAGTCCGGGGACCATCTGAATAGGCACAGGGTCGCCCGATCGAACTGCCAGGTGCCAACGCTAAGGGCTTGGAACGCCATCTCTTCATTTTCAAAGACTAGCAGCATGTGGTTCGCTGGTAAGAACTGACATTTGCTAACAATTAGTCCTCGAGGGAACCACTCTTTTCGAAGCCATTGTCGCACAGTTTCGAGTGGGGGCCTAGGGCCAAACACTTGGCCGACGAGGCAAATTTTCTTGAGCTCCTCCTGAGCCGACAGAACTGCGGGTCTACTGAGGGAAACAGTGGGGGATTCAACACTTTCGGATGCCCTAGGGGCGGCACACGACCCCTCCTCCAGGAGAGCGGCCAGGAAATCGGTCTCCCTAGGGGGAGGGGCCCGATTACTTTTGACGAGAGAGGATGAGGCCACATCCATGGCCATCAGGAACTTGCACCCACCTTCGCACCTTGAATTTACTTTGGCATTGAAAGACTTCAACCCATTGCCCACGAGCGTCTTGCCAGAGTAAGCCGACAGTGAGGCCAGAAATCCCACAATAAAGGGAAGCACGCTTCCTCTTTGCTTTTTTGAATCTTTTCTCTTTTTTCTTCTCTTCTCTTCTTTTTTTTCTCTTCTCTCTTTTTTTTTTCTTTTTTTTTTTTCTTTTTTTCTTTTTTTTTTCTTCTTTCTTCTTCTTTTTTTTTCTTTTCTTTTTTTATAACAAAGCACTAAAGCGAAGGCCCTCCATGGCGCTCTGACCACGCGTCACACGAAGGTTTGAAGGCCCGCGACGAATTCGGTTAGCCCCGTGCCACGTGTCTCGCGATATACGACGGAAGGCCCTTCAGTCTGCGATAGACAGACCCGTCCCGCGATACGCGTGGGAAAGCGCCACGTGTCCCGCGACAGACGCGCCCAAATTGACCGCGATAGACGCGCCCAAATTGACCGCGATAGACGCGCCCAAACTGACCGCGATAGACGCCTCTTTCCCCTCGATAGACGCGCCCAAACTGACCGCGATAGACGCGCCCAAACTGACCGCGATAGACGTCTCTGTCCCCGCGATAGACGCCTCGAGTTTCTGACCGCGATAGACGCGCCCAATCTGTCGCGACAGACAGTCCCGCGATAGACGCTACTGATCGTCGCGACACCACTGCCACTTCAGCACTTCTACCGCTGCGATGTAGTTCCGACCACTTTTTCGTTAGCTCCACCTTCAGCTCAACAGTTCCGACAGCTCCAGTTCGACTCTCCGTCAGCTCCGCCGGCACAGTTCTCCGTCAGCTCCGCCATCCCCTTCGCAGCGTTTCCATTCAATCCCGCTGTGGAGTTCTTCAGCTCCGACCTTGTACTCTCACAAAGTCTGAGCCCCCATCTTCTCTCCAGCCTTGACACTTTTTGTGTGGCTTCTGGGTCCAGAATTAACCATTCCAAGACAACACTCAAGGCTATCAAAGGGACTCAACCCAATTTCCTCATTGTGCAGGGATGTCAAAGCATTCAATCGGGTTAGGTCATTCGCATTCTCAGTATCCCCATGGGATTTGGTGTTACTATGGAACAAAGGTGGGCTTGGGTCCTCACTAGAGTTAATAACAAACTTAACTATTGGAGGGGTTTGCAAATTAATCTCGCTGGCCGGGCCATGGTGATCAACACATTCCTCATATCCTCAATCATATGCTTTCTTTCTTGCTAGAGATTGAAGGATCAAGAATTAGCCAAATTGGAAAGTACTTGTAGGAACTTTCTTTGGACTGGGGACCATAACAGGAGGGGAGTGCCTAAAATCAAATGGTCCATATGCACTAGCTAAAAGGAGAGTGGAGGTCTGGGTATTATGGACATTCGCAGCATGGCCAATAAACTTGCATCAAAGTGGATGATTAAGGCCTGGTGCAATAGAGATTCCTCTTGGGCCTCATTAATTTTCAGAAACATGAACGTGATTACTCTAGTGGGCTACCCTGGATGGAAAAACCTCGACATCCTCACCCTCTTATTCTCTCCAATTCCAGTCTCACCCAAAGGATCGATCTTGGTAAGATCCTTGTGGTTGAGCTGGAATAGATTCAAACATTACATCAGAATCAACAAAGATTGGAAGTGGGCTGCATGTATAAGACAAAATGACTCTATTTGGTTCCCAATCCAAGGCATGAGAAGCGTGGAGCCATGGAATGTCTTAAGTGCCAAGAGTGTTGAGCCCATACAAGTTATATTCGTCAAAGTCAATTGCAATCAAAGTCAACTATAGTCCAAGTCAAAAGGTTAAAGTCAAACCGGTTAAAGTCAACATGTTCAAGGTCAAAATCAACATGGGCAAAGTCAAAGTGGTCAAAGTTAAGGTGTCAAAGTGCACAGGTAGTGCATAATTGATTGGTTCACAAAGGGTAAAATTGGAGAAAGTTGGTTGCAGGTTGTAGAGGTATTTGTCTAATTTCTCTAAGGTTCAAAGTGTTTTTAAAGTGTTCTAGAAGGTTCAGGTGAACCCTCTCGTAGGTACACAAGTGAAGAATTAAAAGGAAACATGTGAAGGTATGTGAAGTGGCAGCGTACACAGAAGTGAAAGTATGGCCCCCCAATTAAAATTTTAGTTTTAGTCTACAGTCACTACAGGACAAAATAGGGACTCGTTGGCTGCCCACTTTTGTAGACAATATTGGGACATCAAAGTGAGCACCAAGATACTCTTGCAGTTAGGAGCGTACGTGAATTGACACTGAAATCAAGGCAAGGACTATTCTTGGACTCAAGCAAGACTAAGCAAGGTGAGCATAATCTAAGCTAGGAAAGAGAAAGAAGTGCAAGATACACACAGTGGGCAACTTAGAGAAGTGAAGTGCAAGGTGTGCATGAAGAGTGACTAAGGAAGTGTGCAGAGAAGTGCTAAGCTAGTCCCCCAAGGATCCCAAGGTCCCATTGAAGTGTGCACGTGCTGATAGAAGGTGTCCATCCCTCCCCCTTATTGGAAGCTTGGTGCAAGGTGTGCACAAGTGCAGGCTTGGAGAAGGTGGAGGTCTGGTGCAGAGAAGGCCGGCAACAACAAGACCGTTGGGTATTTGGTATTTTGGGATTGAGCACTCTATGGCAAGAACCCCCCAATAGAATTTGGCACACCCAGTGGGATTCCAAGGAGATTTGAGCATAGGTGAAAACAAGTGCAAAGTGTAGAAGAGGTCAAGTGTCAATAGTACTAGAGTGCTACTTCATTGAGCTAAGAGGTAAATATTCTTATCAATTTTCTGATACTAAGAGGACTATGAATAGCCCATGACCACAACCTAGTCCCAAACATTGAGGGTCACCTGCAAGCAAACAAGAAGGAAGGCTATTAGAAGATCCTCCAGTCCGCTTTCTTCAACTTCATTAGTAAAGAGCATGCCAGGTCAGGTAGACTTGGAAACCCTACTATCAATAATTAAATATAAAATTTCCTTCTGTCAAAGGCTTACCTCAAGAAGATGTCAATGAGCATCATGAAGGGAAAAAATGAGCCTTGCATGGGCCTTGTAAGGATTCCTAATTTTTAGGGATTAAAAAGCTAAAACAAAGAGATTAATGGGGCATATGAAACCACTAGTGGTATTCTCAATAAAATATTATTTCATACATGAATTTATTTGGATTGTGAATTGGAATAAATTTTGGCCGTTGGATTCTTGAAATGAATGGCTTAGATTAAGATGTAAGGGATTGTAGAGAGAGAGAACTTCTGACAAGTTTTAGGCATGGGGAATCTTATGCACATTCTTTGCAAACATTTAAGCCCTTAGATCAAGGCAAATCTGACGTTATTCCGCATTTGGGGCTGAGCTAAAAGTCGGAATTGATTTTAGCCGTCGGATCACACTCAAATCTAATGGTTTAAGATGAAAGGCACCTTTTTCATCATGGGAATGCATCTCAGCCTTTAGATCAATCTTACATCCAATGGCTACAAAAGAAGGCGCTCAAAACTCAAGGGAATGAACCATAGCCATTAGATCGTAGTCCCAATCCAAGGGTGCACAATGAAAGGCGCCTTTTTGAGGCCTCTTTTGATGTAAACCATTAGATCTCAAGCAAATCCAAAGGCCAAAATGCAAAGGCGCCTTGAATTTGGCCATTCAAGCTCAACCTTTGGATCTTTCAAGCAATCCAAGGGCTCTAATACATTTTCGACCTTTTGAATACCATTCAAGTGGCTAAAACGATGAGTTTCAAGTGGTTTTCTCCTCTTTGACCACACAAAAACAAGGGAAGCCTATGCCTAGTCTATGTGATTAAGGCACTAGAGTGTGGCCACCACCCTCTTCTCATTGGTCCATCACTAATCACTCCTTAATCTAAAAGGCCCATCCAGGGTTCATTTTTTCCCCTAATGTATCAGAAGGTTTTTAGCACTATGCAAAACTAGAGGCTTAATGGGAAGAGAGGATGCCTTTTTGATACTCTTCCCTGTCACATTAGAAGGGTTAGCAGGTAAATGGTTCAGCGAGTTTGCTAAGAACCATTTTACAACTTGGGACTTAATGAAAGATGCATTCCAAAATCAATTCGAGCATGGAAATACTATAGACATCATCATAGAGGAATTAGAAAACTTGAGATTGGGTCCAGGTGGAAAATTTCTAGAGTTTGTAACTAGGGCCAAGGCACTAATGGCTAAGTTGCCAGATCCTCCACATGATTTTTTTGTTAAGAAATGGTTAGCTAAGCCACTTCCAGTAACCACACAATGTAAAATCAAGGAATTAGTGTTGCCCATAGCCTCCATAGAGGAGTTCATCAACGCAGCTACACGATTGGAGCAGATAAGACAACAATATGGAGCAGCTTCTTCTCAACTACCATATTCTACAAAAATGGAGGATATAGTAATCCAGCTAAGGAAAGAGCTGGAGGGCTTAAAAGGGAATAAGCCCTACAAGAGGAGGAGAATGCTATTACTTAGTTGAGGAGGGAGATTGAGGCATTAAAGCTCGAAACAGAGGAGGAAGCCCAAGCAGAGGAATTAGCTCAGTTGCGATAGGAGTTGTAGGAACTCAAAGGGGGTGGCATCAAGAGTGGACTTTGGTGTACCATGTGGAGCAAACAAGGTCATATACTAAGTGAATGTCCTATGTTAAGTGTGACTTGCCAACTATGCAAGAAAGGTGGTCATGAGGCCTAGGAATGCCAATCAAGAGGAATGCCTGCAACAACATATTGGACACAAGGAGGATCCCTACCACCGACAAATGTGATGGCAGCTACACCGAGTCAAGGTAACAATTACTACCCTAGACATAGGGATAACTTTGGAAATGGGCCAAGGAGGCCAATTATTTGTTTAAGATGTGGAGAATGTGGGCCTTATCAAAGTAGGTGCAATCTACCTGAAAATGTCCCTCCTTGCAGGAACTGCCCAGAGGCTAGAGAGCACTATACTAATTGTTGTCCTAAGAATCAAGCATCTTCATCTAGTCCCCACATTCAAATGATCTCTTTGTGCAAAGAAGAAATGGTAGATCAAGCAAGGATACCATCAGCATCTTCGAGGATGGTGCAGTTAGAAGAAATTGAATCTTTTAGAGTGCAGACAAGAAGCAAGGGAAAGGCTCAAGTGGACATAGGTCAAGAATCAATGATTAATGGATTGAACAAAGACAAAGTTGCATCTGAAGACAAAGCCACCACATGTGCAGATACAAGGAAAAAAGAAAATTTCATAGGTACCAGTGATGCCATTGGACACACATTCATTAGGGCTCATGAGGAGTTTGATAAGTCAAATGGAGCCCATGCTCTTAAGGAATCAGAAGCTTCTAGACTACTCAAGTCCATGAAAAAGGAGGTCAATATGTTTGATGTAATAAAGATAGATGGGAAGTATAGGTCATAACTCTTGTAGATAATTGATGAAATGTCCACAACAAGCTTAGTGGCAAAGGCTGCTATTATGCATAAAGATAAAGGTGTAGGGGAAGC
The DNA here is from genome assembly GCA_020310875.1 of Ceratopteris richardii. Classification (NCBI taxonomy): domain Eukaryota; kingdom Viridiplantae; phylum Streptophyta; class Polypodiopsida; order Polypodiales; family Pteridaceae; genus Ceratopteris; species Ceratopteris richardii. The sequence continues at coordinate 40,827,670 of CM035415.1, forward strand.
ACCGCTCATAGATTATAAGAGCCCTCTGCCAACAGTCTCTATCAAAGGTCATGAGTTTCAAGGAGTTATTGTGGATGGCGGTTCTCGCATTAACTTGATGCCTGAATATATGATGAAAAAGATGGGACTACACCCTTCAAAACCTCCAAAATTCACTGTAACACTCACAGACCAAAGCATAATAAAGCCTATGGGAGTGTTCCCTGGAGTCCCAATCAAGATACAAGGTACCATCTTTAACTTGGATTTTGTTGATTTAACTTGCTCCCAAGGGTAGAAGGATGTTTCCTTCTGTTAATTGGAAGATCTTGGTTAAGGCATACCAATGTGCTGCACGACTGAGGTAAGGACACAATGTGGGTAAAGCAAGAGGGGAAAGAGTTACAATAGATATTTTTAGAAGAAGGTCCATACAACGAAAGACATACCAGCATGATGCAAACAATTGGTATTTGTATGGAAGAAGAATTGTTGGACAACCCAGAGACAGATCTATTTGAAAGAGCAAATTTATATGAAGATGAAATACATGTTGGCTTGGCTCCATGGAGAAGACCCATCTTCCTGCTATGGAATTTCTCCAAACTCAAGTAGAGAGGATGTTGGAATCAATATCCTATCGGTTCAACAATAAATGAGATGATACATCATGTATAAATCTGTTTGTTAGTCCTTGTACACACAAGCAGACAGGCGCAACCAACATGTGTAGAACTTTTCTATACACTTTGTACAACAAAATAATGTTGGCACGTTGGTTAAATCATGAGTCTCCCATCCTTGTGGTCTGAGTTCGAGTCTTACGAACAACATGAGTGGAAAAGACTTTTGATAATTCTTTTTGAGATACAACAAAAAGATGGAATGAGTTTTTCTTCTTTTCGGATTAAATCAGCGATAGCATTTGCTTTTCGATCCTGCTTTATTTCATGGAAGAATACTATATAAGAACATGATTGGGATCACTTGCATTTATCCTTCACCTAGTGTCCAACACAAGCCTTGTGCTTGGACCTCAATAGAGGTGGTGTTTCTTCTAGCACATGGGGCAGCCATGGTGCTAACTTGAAGCATGTTGAGGAGCAGCTATGGAGAAGATGAAGGGTATGCTCACACTCTAGCTCATGAAGAGGAGTTTATCTCTTGTTTATGGAAAGAAGACTTGGTCATTAGCAGCTTGATGGTGAGGATCGGCCATCTACATGGTGTATTTGAAGATTGTCTTCTACATGAAGATTTCGGGCTAATTCAAAGACATTGGATAGTGTTTAACATAAGATTTACATCTTATGTTAAGTATTCACGTACATATTCTCTTTAAGCACACAGGTACTACTTGGATTTTATGGAGGCAGTAGCATCCATATTTGGAGGAGTCCTATTTGGCATAGGTACAAGAGAATCAGTACGTATATGCTTATGCATATTTGGATGAGGTGTTTGAGAAGGTGCGTTCACATGAGTTTGAGGATTTCTAGTAGCAAACTTGTTAGCATTCTTGGCTACTTTTTAAGTATGTGATCTTTTCACACACGTATCTAACTTAGGGTCTTCCATAGCCTAAGGTTAGATGAGGGTTTGTTGATTATTAGTTTCACACTGATCCTTCCTCTTTCATTCATTCATATTCACTCTTCTATAACCTATTAGGTCACACATCTCATGTATATTCAGATTTCTACCCATACATCTGATATGTTTGTTCCATTTGTACATTCACTCATTCATCTATTTCTCATCACATAGAGTGGTTGAGAGTTTTGCTCCCACATTGTACATTGAACATTGGTATATATGATACTATGAGTAAGCGATGGCTTATGTAACACCTTACACATGTTGTCTATTCTTTCTCTATGTTTGTCTCATCATCTGTATGATTAAGTTGTGGTATGTTCATGTTTTGTCAATATTGAAGATTGCTAGATTCTGTGTTGTATATGCTGGACCTATGGAACCATGGACCTGTGATATGAGCTATGGGACTACCTCATTTCCAACATTTGGTATTAGAGCACTAAGGTTTTGGTTTCAAAGCTTTAGGACTTTGGCATCAATGCATTAAGGCTCATTCAAATTCCTAGGTTTTCCAGACTTCCAGGTTACAACATATGATTTAAGAGCATCTTCTAACATTTGACATTTGACATACACACTTAATCTAGATGAGTAGAGATTTGAGAATTAGACAATTCAGTCACATGTGTATTTATCAGTGTGGAGTATGAAGTTGATGATCTGTTAGCAGTCAAATATTTTTGGAAGAGTATGCAAATACTTTACAAAAGTATTGTTTGAAGACCAAGACTTGATGAAGAGAAGGCTACTTGAAATTCAGGGAAGAACAATGGTTTAGCGAAGATGAAGGAATCATATCAACATCAAATCACAGGTATCGGTTTCTACTATCAGATTATCATTTGCAGGCCATATCTTAGAAGAGCAGTTATGAAGAGATTTGAACGATTCAAGGAATGCTTTTATAGACTTTCATTATTTGAAAGTTAAAGGCTACATCAAAACAGACATCTAGAGGTTTTTCTAGAGAATTTTGAGAGATCTCTTTCATGGCAAGAAAGCTTATCTAAGAAGACAAACGTGAAGATGGGATGAGTTTTGTGTTCAGCCAATTTTGTGTTGTAAGTTGGTTGGATATCAAGGTACAAATGTGATCTAGAGAGGTAACTCTAGAAAGACAATTCATCATTCATACAAAAGGTTGGTGAATTTAGTCATTTCAGACATTTGAAGCTAAATTTTGATTTAGAGATATGAGGAGATGATAAAACATGTTTCTATATTCACTTCCATTTATATACCATGTTTGTTTTGTCTCTTACTCTTAGTACTAGAGAAAGAGAAAGAGTTCATTTGAAGAGGTCAAGAGTGTTTGCTACTTCAAGATGAAGAGAACAAAAGGTATGGAAGAGAAGTTTTGAAGATGTTGACATCATCATAAGGTGGAAGAAATATGTAGAAGAAGAAAGTCCATCATTTCCGAAAGGAAGTAAGGCTTCCTTTTCTCATATATTTTCCATATACTTTTCCTATTTTATCCTCTACACCCAAAGACAAGTCTATGAGAACATCTTGTGTGAAGATAGTGTAAAGAAGAAGCAGTTTCTTGTGTTGCATTACACTTGGTCATGATTTAGTAGATTTGACAAAGAATTGCATTGAGAGAAAGAAAAGCAACAGATTTTGAAGACAACTTGTATATTTTTACTCATATGTATGAGTTATATATAAGTTGAAAATTTTAAGGAGGCAACTTATATGTTCCCTCAAAGAATTCTTGGAATGTCAATACAAAGCTACTTGGTATATGACAAGTTGCAGAGAAGTATACTTGTTCTTTATCTAACTCTTAAGGTAAAAGAGTTTTTTGTAGAAAATGTTGAAGACTTGGGTTGAGGTTTTATGTTTGGAAAAGGTTACCTCATATTCACTATTTTCAGAAACTTCAAAAAAATTCAGTTTTATTGCTGTACAAGTCAATGGAGAATCTACTTTCTATGATTGTCTAGACTTATGGATACATGTTTGTATTCAGAAAGGTGTTCCATCAGATCCTATCACTTGATTGAGAAGTGAAGTAAGCCAAAAGAAAGTGAAGCAGGTACTGTCACATTTCACCCGGGTAGAATATGAAAAGATGAAGTATCAACTTGTAGTTTTTTGGAGTTCTCAAGGTGAGAAGTTTGTCCACTTATGTTTCAAGTAGGAGTTGCAGATTCTTGGGAAGAATTTGATTAAAGAAAAGTTTTACAATTTTGTAAGAAGCATGGACACATGGAGACATTCAGGTAATAAATCAAACATTCAATCATGAAGGTTTGATGAAGAGCAGATTCTACACATGAAAGATCATTGATCTTGGATGATCTCATATGATCTTGTAAGATCTTGATAGATCTAGAAAGATCTTGGATGATCTTAGATGATCTTGAATGATCATGAAAGATCTTGAGTATTTTTGAGTCACTTGTCTATCTTTTGTTTGTGAAGATTCTTAACATTGGAAGAAGTAAGTCAAAGATTCAGGTTCTATCAGATTTGTGTTGCAGAGGAATAGAAGAGGATACTTGTTATGTTACAGAAGGTTATGAATCCTAGAAAGCTTTCAACAAGGTTTTGTTATGTTAGGATCAGCTAACCTTATTCTACAATATGGGAAGCTGAAGACTTACAATAAAAGCTATTAGGAACTGCAGTGCTAATAAAAAGGGTTCAGAGACTTTGTTTCAGATACAGGTATTGATCACTGAACATCAGATTTATGAAGGAAGACGTTCCAGATTTCATAAAGTCTCATATAATTTGAAGAATACTGGATACTAGTGTTAGATCATCTAGGGGGTGATGAAACATGAAGACTTATTTTTATCCATATGTGAAAGAATGCAGAGTCATACCTATAGGTATTCCTATATTTCCTTTGTCAGTTTCTGTTTTTGTTCCAACTTTGTAAGAAGAAGGAAGAAGGAGAATGTCTAGAGAAAGTTCCTATTAGGTGTTCCTGTTCAGGAGAAGGCTCCAAAGTTCTATTGAAGAGAAGCTTGATATTTCAGAAAGGGATGTTTGAGAAATGCGTACATATATGTTTATATCAGATTCTGAAGGAAAGAGGTATGAAGGTTTACAGATGAACAAGGATGAAGACATGATGACATCATAGGTATGATCTTTTGATGAGACTCATATTTCAGTTGATTTCAATTGAGTTGAGTCGATTTGACTTAAGTATAGTCAGAGATGAACCAGTGGTGTTCATAATACACTAAGTTGTGAGTTGTCAGTCACAGGTTCTAGGATTCAAGTCTTGATTTTGTTTAGTGTATCTACATGACACAACAGAAGTACGTTGAGAAACCTTTTTGGAAGGTAAATGCAAATATATGGTTCCTAGTGTTTGTTTTCAGGTTTATGAAGACAGGAGATAGCAAGTTCAGAGACAGTTCATGCTATATTAGTTGTCAAGCAGTGATTGCTTGATAAGTACACTATTGGATATCTAGTTTGCATATTTTGTCAAGTATTATGGTTCATATTCAGCAAGTTCAGGAATTTTGAAGGAGAGTCAAATTTAGTTTTGAAGAAGACTCTTGAAGAAAAGTTTGAAGGTCAGTTTTGAATTTTGGGAGTACAAGCTTTTCAGCTTCTGATAGTTTGCAGATTCAGTTCAGTTTGTACCAATATGACATTGCAGGGGGGATTGTTGGAATCGATATCCTATTGGTTCAACAATAAATCAGATGATACATCATGTATAAATCTGTTTATTAGTCCTTGTACACACAAGCAAACGGGCGCAACCAACATGTGTAGAACTTTTCTATACGCTTTGTACAACAAAATAATGTTGGCAGGTTGGTTTAATCGTGAGTCTCCCATGCCTGTGGTCCAAGTTGGGGTCTTACGAATATCACGAGCGGAAAAGACTTTTGATAATGATTTTTGAGATACAACAAAAAGAACTCGAACGGACAACAATTGCAATGGATTTTTCTTCTTTTCGTCCCCCTGCCTCCCTCCCCCCTGCCCTTTTTTCTTTTTAGTTTATTTTTATTTTATTTACTTTATTTATTTTATTGTTTTTATTTTTTATTTTTTATTATAATTTTATTTTTATTTATTTATTTATTATTTTTTATTTTTCTTTATTTTTAATTTTATTCCCAGCCACGTGCATTCATATATTAAAAAAAAAGAAGAGAGACAAAGAAAAGAAAAGAAAAAAAGGGAGATTTTTATTGAATTTCTTATTTTAATATATATATATATATATATATATATATATATATATATATATATATATATATATATATATATATATATATATATATATATATATATATATATATATATATATATATATATATATATATATATATATATATATATATACCTTTCCACGGTCCAATGCTTATATATATATATATATATATATATATATATATATATATATATATATATATACCTTTCCATGGTCCAATGCTTTTGGCTCTGGATCGCACCTCGGATGGCCAGTTTTTTCAAAACTGGGGTCATTTTCATGTATTTCGACACCACTGGATTCATTTTTTGCCCTAATTTTTCCAAAATCCCCACTTTTTCTCTGACTTTTGGTCAAAACCCATGTTTTGAGCACATTTTTCACATGTTTTTAATTAACCACAAGGTCCACGTGATCTGTTCTCACTTTGTTTTACCTTATGTTTCACACTTTCCCATATGCACCATGTGTAGCTATAGTGTTTGATGAATTCGGCTCTCCCCAAACCCCATAATCCTACAACCTCAACCTCCCTTTACCCTTATGCCCATCCCTATCCTTAACCCTCCCTGCCCTCTCCATCTCAGCCCCCTTAGCCCTCCCTTTCCCCTAATTTCTACCATTCCATTGCACTCATTGCTTGTCCGTGCAAAAAATTCCACTTTTGGGTTCTTCTTTAGGGATTGTTTCTCTTGCTTCTGGTGGACTTGGTACCTGCTCAGGTATCCTTTTGAAGATTTTGCAGCACAAGTATCATGGTTTCCTATTTGGTGAGAGTTTTGGCTATAGCTCTCCAAGAGGGAGAGCAGATTAGCTGGTGGGAAACTATTGATCCCACATAAGTTATAGTGGTCAAAGTCAACTACACTCAAAGTCAACTATAGTCAAAGTCAAAAGGTTAAAGTCAAACTGATCAAAGTCAACACGTTCAAGGTAAAATTCAACATGGGCAAAGTCAAAGTGGTCAAAGTTAAGGTGTCAAAGTACACAGGTAGTGCATAATTGATTGGTTCACAAAGGGTAAAATTGGAGAAAGTTGGTTGCAGGTTGCAGAGGTATTTCTCTAATTTCTCTAAGGTTCAAAGTGTTTTTAAAGTGTTCTGGAAGGTTCAAGTGAACCTTGTCTTAGGTGCACAAGTGAAGAATTAAAAGGCAAAATGTGAAGGTATGTGAAGCGGTAACATACACAGAAGTGAAAGTATGGGCCCCTAATTAATTTTTTTGTTTTATTCTAAAGTCACTATAGGACAAAACAAGGATTCGTTGACTGCCCACTTTTGGAGAACATCTTGGGACATCAAAGTGAGCACCAACATACTCTTGAAGTTAGGAGCGTACGTGAATCGACATTGAAATCAAGGCAAGGACTATTCTTAGACTAAAGCAAGACTAAGCAAGGTGAGCATAGTCTAAGCTAGGCAAGACAAATAAGTACAAGAGACACACAGTGTGCGACGCAGAAAAGTGAAGTGCAAGGTGTGCATGAAGAGTGACTAAGGAAGTGTGCAGAGAAGTGTTAAGCTAGTCCCCCAAGGATCCCAAGGTCCCATTGAAGTGTGCGTATGCCAAGAGAAGGTGTCCATCCCTCCCCCTTTTTGGAAGCTTGGTGCAAGGTGTGCACAAGTGCAGGCTAAGAGAAGGTGGAGGTCTGGTACAGAGAAGGCCGACAACAACAAGACCCTTGGGTATTTGGTATTTTGTGATTGATCACTCTGTGGGATTTTGCATAGAAGCACTGGGTTGTATTATTGGATTGTATTGTGCATCACCATTGTCTTTGTCTTCTTATAATCAATCGATAGAGGCTTCCAATGTGTATCTATCTTATTGTCTTTCCCTTTTCTCCTACAAACACTCAAATCCCTTCTTGTCCAAGAATCCCCCAACAAAGAGACTCTGGAATAAGGGATTTAAACAATGGAAGCACCTCTAGAAACAAGACACAAACAGGTGGGTGGACTTTGAGGAGCTTGATCCTAGTGCTCCGGTCACGTATGAGGAATGGAATGTTTTATTGAGCAGACGCCATGCTTGGGACCGCTCTAAAATCCGTCTACTGATGGGACAGGATGCTCCGGACCTAATGGGCCTTAAATGGTTCAATGGTAATCGCCTCTCCAAGGTTCCTTATGTTGAAGCCCGCAATGACATTCACATCAAACTCAACAAGAAATGGTGTCTCAACTGGACGCGACTCTGATGGGATATGAAATTTATGTCTATCTCAAACCCTCTCATTGAAAACAAAAAGTCGGTCCTCCTATGGCAAATCTTACACTGTGGAATATGGACCAATGCAAAAGCTAACAAGATCTGTGGCATTCTGCCCTGGTGCAAGCAATGTTGCCGTAGCAAAGAGGATATTGGTCACCTGTTCTTTGCTTTTCCTAAATCCCTTTGGTTATGGAGGGTCCTTGGTCATTCTCTAGGACTCCAAGAACAAATCAATTGGAAGCAAGCCCTCATTGGTGAAGCGATTGGTTGCTCTGCGGCATTGTGGAATGTGATCAAGGGAGAGATCCTTTGGAAGATTTGGCAAGAAAGATGTGCTCACAACTTTGGCAATATCCCCAAGGAGTGTTCAATCGAGAACTCCCTATTCCTTCTCGGCAAAAGAATTGCCAACTGTAAGAAAACCCCCCCTTCAGACATCACAAAGAGCTACAATATGTCAACAATAAGCTGAAAATGAGGTGGGCTGCACATGATGGGGATGCAAGGTTTATCAACCTCCTCTATAACTTCATGTAAGCATTGGAAGGTCCACCATGAAGGCTCTAGCAGATTGTCGGAAAGAAAAATAGACTTCAAAAACATATCAATTGGATGCATGCTCTGCTAGGAAAAGCATTCAGTTAGTCCGCCTCTCTCGAACGCCATCAGAGGGGAGGCCCTATGGAATATCTGGCGGGAAGGGTGTGCTTGCAACTTTGGTGACTCCCCCACAACATGGTCGATTGAGAAATCACTATTCCTCCTTGGCAAAAAGATCACTAATTGTAAGAAATCCCCCCCCCCCTTCTTTTTAGGCATCATTAAGTGCTCCCTACAACAAGCTTAAAACCAGGTGGGCCTCGCATATTTTGATGAGAACTTTCACCCACATGTCAAATGACTACTCTTCCTAGCATCTGTGCACTTGTAGCCCCATCATGGTTGGAATGTACATCAGCTTGACCTTAAAACTGCATTTTTGAATAGTGACTTACATGAAGAATTGTATGTTTTTTAGCCGCATGGTTTTGTGCAAAAAGAGCACTAAAACAAAGTGTGCAGATTGGAAAAGGTATTATATGGTTTGAATCAAGCACAATGTGCTTGGTATGAAAAGATACATGCAACCTACTTGATTGCACATGGTTTTGAGAATAGTCCAACTGAGAGCAACTCACATGTTAAGCATGTAAATGACGTGCTTTTGATCATTGTTATTGATGTTGATGAATGCTACTCACTAGTCCTAATGAGGAGCATATTGCCATTTTTAAGGTTGATTTGCATGCCTCATTTGAGGTCTAAGATTTGGGGCCTTTGCATCATTATTTGGGCATTCATTCTATGGAAGTTGATGATGATATAGCTCAGTGTAAAATAAAATAAATTGACAAATTATTGCAAGGTCGTGGCCTTGAAGATTGAAAACCTATCGCCACTCTTATGGAAACACATTATAGTTGTCTTTATGATGTTGGAGATGCATTTGATGTTGTTATCTTTTAGCAAGATGTTAGATGCTTGATTTACTTATGCATAAGGTAGCCTGATATTCAATATTTTGTCTCATAGAAGAGCATATTTATGCATTGCCTTTGTGTGAAGCATTGGTTTTTCTCACTCTCACTAGGCTAGTTTCTTTAACACTCATGTGTCCACTAGTGAATTTTGCTTTATGCTTGGTAGCTCTTGCATATGTTGGTAAAGCAAGAAGCAGCCTACTTTGGCCACGTAGTTGTGAGACTGAGTATAGGGAAGCATTCACAATGAGTGTTGAGTGTGTGGAGATCAAATGCCTTTTCACTGATTTGGATGTTGCTTAGTCTTCTACCACCACCATTTTCATTAAAAGTAAGAGCACATTAGGAGTTGCAAGGAACCATGTGTTTTGTGCTCGCACTAACCATATTGATGTGCACTATCATTATGTCATGGAGAGGTTCTCAACTAGAGGGATGATTTTGGCATACGTGCCCACACAAGATAACATGGCAAATCATTTTAGAAAGGCTCTCCTAGGAGAACTTTGAAGCTTTTTGCAAAGCTTTGGGTTACTTTCTTTTGTGGATTGATCTCTGTCTACATAGCTTGCCACTTATACATGAGTGCTAGCTCCTTGTCCACCGCATCACTCTCGGGGGATTTTTTGATATATTTTGGTATTGATGTGTGTGAATACACTTAGGACCTTTGGGGCACTTTTTTTCCCACTTTATGAGTTTTTTTTTCCTCGGCTTGTAAATATTCCTATAAACCTAACAAGTTGTTTATCTTTGTACACTAAATTGCTAATACATTCAGTATTGTGTGTTGTGCTCCAAGATTCTTCTTCTTCTTCTTCTTCTTCTTCTTCTTCTTCTTCTTCTTCTTCTTCTTCTTCTTCTTCTTCTTCTTCTTCTTCTTCTTCTTCTTCTTCTTCTTCTTCTTCGTGTTGTTGGCATGCTTCTGCTGACCTTAAACTCCAAAATTTTTCACCTAGATCATTGGATGACAAGCTGATCAGATGGATCATATCCATCATGTTTTTTCTCTAAACCCCAAATGCTAGTAGTCCTTAGATCATAATCTCATCGAATGGTGGAAATCAATTGGACATTTGAACTCAGCCCCAACTATGGGCGTCCATTGGATTTTGCATCATCTAAGGGTTCTAAAACATGTAGAGAGTATCCCCAAAAATCATGAAATCTTCTCTCTCTAATGAGCCATCCCGTACATGCAAAAGTTTCTCTCTCTAGTATGCCAACCCTTTCAATCTTAGCCATTTAATAGAAGAATCCAAGGGCAAAAAAATAATCCTTTTTAAAACTTAAAAAGAAATGTCTATTAAATATTATTATCCTTGAGAATACCACTAGTGGTTTCGTAAGGTCATATCTGTCACGAGGAAGAAGATAAGGAAGAGAGCTCACACACACTCTCACTCTCAAGGAGAAGCACACACACACAGATTGAGGCAAGGAAGAATGATCTTCTTCTTCTTCTTCTATTACATAAAAAGGAATGTACAAGAATGACCTAAAAACAAGTACACAACAAGTGCAATATATAAAGATCAGTACCTAAGGAAAAACCTAATGTCCTTGAATGAGTGAGCTAGCAAGGAACAAATATGACATCACTCTCGATAGATAAATCTAATAAATCTTAATGAAGTATCCCTAACATATACTGTCGTGACCACCATACATGTTAGAGAAACGAAAAACTGGTATGTTTCCTCCTAGATCATCACATGTTGAGCTTGATATCTCAACACTCCCCATCAAGCTCAATGCCATATCCTGTAATCCAAGCATCTCCCGAAACTTCGTCAACTTCTCAGCTCCAAGTGCTTTGGTGAAAATGTCAGCAACCTGCTCATCTATTCTCATAAACAAGATCAATATCACCTGCTAATACCTTCTCTCTATTTAAGTGATAATGTACCTCGATATGCTTTGTTCTAGCATGGAAAATAGGATTCTGTGCTAACTGTATGCTGGTAAGATTATCACAATAAATAGTGATAGGCTTTTGCACTTCCACACCTGAATCCACAAGTAGCATCTCCAGCCATGATGCCTTAGATGCTTCCATTGCAGCACCTCTATACTCAACCTCTATACTCGACAAAGCAACAATGGATTGCTTCTTGCTGCTCCATGTAATAGTTGCACTCCCAAGTGAGAATAGAAAACCACTAGTAGATCTTCTATCTGGAATGCTACTAGCCCAATCGGCATTAGTGTATCCATAAACGTGCAAATCTAGACCAGCCTCATAAAACAATGCATAATCCAAACTAGCACTCACATAACGTAGAGTGTGCCTTAGAGCATCCAAATGTGGCTTCCTGGGAACCTGCATAAACTGACTTTCATGTCCAATAGTATAACTTAGATCAGGCCTTGTAATTGTGAGATATATAAGACTTCCCACAATTTTCTTGTACATAGTAGCATTTTCCAATGCTTCACCTGATGTAGTTTTCAACTTCAAATTCTGATTGAATGGCATAGAAATTGGCTTACAATCATCCATGCCATACTTTTGTAGCATATTCAAGGCATATTGCCTTTGCCACATCCATATACCTCTTTCTGTATGTATAAACGTGATGCCCAAGAAATAGCGCAACACACCAAGATCTTTCATGTCAAATTCCTGCATAAGAATTTTCTTTACCTCTTTGATGCTTCCTTCATTATCACCACCTACAATCAGTTCATCAACATAAATAGCCACAATAGTGATTCCATCATCCGCCTTCCTTGCATATAGTGAGTGATCTGCATCACACATAGAAAACATAATGCTGTTTAAGTAATCGATAGTCCTTGCATGCCATGCACGAGGGGCTTGCTTCAGCCCATACAAAGCCTTTTGTAACCTGCAAACATATTCTGGATGATTTGAATCTTCATATCCTTGTGGGTGGTCCATGTATACTTCTTTCTATAACTCACCATGTAGGAAAGCATTTTTCACATCCATCTGATGCAAAGTCCATCCTTTTGCTGTAGCTAATGCAACAAGTGTTCTCATAGTAGACATTTTAGCTACAGGACCGAATGTTTCCTCATAATCAATGCCATATGCTTGTGCATATCCTTTAGCTACCAATCGTGCTTTATACCTGCTTATGCTACCATCAACATTATGCTACTTTGTAAACCCATTTGCAGCCTATGGGGTTCTTTCCTTGTGGGAATGGAACCAGCTTCCATGTATCATTTTCATAAAGTGCAGCCATCTCATCATCAATAGATTTTTCCCAATTTGCATTACTAACTGCATCTTCAAAACAAGAAGGTTCAACATCTTGTATTACCTTTCTCATGTAGGCACAATGATGAGCCATATAAGTGTCATACGTCAATCGTTGCACTGAATTCCGCATCCTCCCAGAACTTCTTGGTCCTGGGTCACTTCTCCTTGTATCATCTGCATGTGCCCTTCTTACTCCTAGAGTCTTCATAGAGGGCAATCCAAGTTCCTCAGCAAGACTCTTTTCTGAACCACTTGAGTCTCCATCAATGTCTTCAAAATGTGCACATGTTTTACTACCAGCAGAAAGCTTTTCTTTACCTTTTTTGGATGTATTTGATGAATTTTCTGGACTCAAATTTCCACACAATCTTCCACTCCATGGATTTGAATTTGAAATATTGCTTGGTGATGCATCCGGTCCACTAAAAAATTGAGATTCTACACTTTATTTTTTAGCATTTTCTTTGTCATTTGGTTCAAGATTCAATCCTTCTTTGGCATCTGCATAGAAGCTTGACATTTCATCAAATACCACATCTCTCCCTTTTGCTCAAGGGAGTATCCAATGAAGACACACTTTTTTGCTTTTGGATCAAGCTTCATCCTCAATTCATCTGGGACATGTACATATGCAATAGAGCCAAAAACTTTTAGATGTGATAAGTTTGGATTTTTATGTCTAAATTTCTCTTTAAGTGTAACTTGATGTACAACAGCAGTCGGAGTTCTATTCATTATGTATACAAGAGTATGCAGAGCTTCTACCCAATAACAATGAGGCATATTCTTCGCAGCCATCAAGGCTCTTGCTATTTCTACAATGTGTCTATTTTTGCATTTAGCAACACCATTCTTTTGTGGTGGGTACCTGCATGAAAACTGACACCAAATTCCATGATTTTTTAGAAAATTGCTGAACTCATTTGACATGTATTCACCTTCTCCATTAGATCTTAATGTCTGAATGTACTTCCCTGTCTGCTTTTCCACCATATCTTTAAAATTCTAGAAGTGAGTGAACACCTCACTCTTCTCTTTAATGAAGTATACCCATACTTTGCGTGTATGGTCATCAATGAAAGTAACATAAAACTTGCAACTGCCCATAGATGTGGTCTTTGCTGGACCCCAAACATTTGTATGTACTACTTCTAGTACATTCTCACTAACATGCTTGTCATGTGGAAATGATGCTCTTGACTATTTACCAAATTGACATGTTGCACATACCTTTTGCATTTCTGCAACTTTGAGATTTGGTAGTCCATGGACAATCTCCTTTGAATGCATTAGTTTTGGCCTTTGCAGATTTGCATATCCAATTCCTTTGTGCTAGATCCCTATATCAGCAATAACTCCTGCACCTTTTGCAAATATGGCTACATTCATTTCAGGAATCTTCACATCTAAGATGAACATCCTACCCACTTTGTTTCCTTTGGCAACCAATCATCCATTCTGCTTCTACTCCTCTACATATAATCCATCAGCATTGAGTCTGACTTGTAATCCCTAGTCAACCATTTGTCCAACAGAAACCAATTTCTTTGTTATATTTGGAACATGCTGCACATCAACAAGATGTTTTACCTTTCCATCCTCCATAGATAGTGCGATGTTTCCTATATGCTCAATAGGATGTGATGTGTCATCACCTGTTTCAACATATCCAGGAACTGGTAATTTCTTCAAAGTACTAAACCATTCCGCATGAATGGTCATGTGATTTGAAGCACGTGAATCCACATACCAGATGTTATCATTTGATTTTGAAACACCAGCAGACATCGTATTCATCATGTGATGTTGAACCATAAATAGCTTCTCAGAATCATCTGCACTTGCGGATGCATAGTCGTTTTGTTGTCTTCTGTTATTTTGATTCTTCAACCTACAATCACGTTCAAAGTGTCCCGGTTTACCACAATTCTAGCATCCTTTACTATCATTACTTGAATCATTTCTTTGGAAATTTCAGTGACCTTTTTGGCTCCCCCTGCCTCGAAACCGTCCTCTTCTTCCTGCATGATTCTATTGTTGACTTGGTCTTGGTTACTATTTCCTCTTCCACTTCCGAAACCTCTACCTCTTCCTCTTCCTCTGCGAGAGTAGAATACGTGCTCAGAATTGGGCTTTCCTTGGGAGTTTGAATCCTCACCAAGATTCTTTTCTTCAATAATCGTCATAGATACTAGATCAGAAAAATTTGGAATATTTTCCCTGGTCTGTATAGAAGTTCGGAATTGCTTATATGCAGCTCCTAAACCACGAAGGCACGCTTCCACCTTATCATCATCATCTACATTCACGACAATAGATGCAAGAGACTCACATATGCTTTTAATTTTCAGAGTGTAGTCACTTATCGAGATGCTCTTTTTCTCGAATGTATGCAGCTCGTTCTTGAGTTGCAATTTCCGTGCCTTTGTATTGGTCTCGTACAATGTGACTAAACTGTTCCAAGCCTCTTTCCGAGTCTTGGCATCCTGTATGTGCCCAATCATGCTATCCTTTATGCTAACAGATAGTCAGTACATTACCTTTTGTGCTCCTTGATTCCATTCCTCATATGCTCTTATTTGTTTTGCAGTACGATTCCTCTCTGGTAACTGTGGAGCATTTTCGTTCTCTCTTTCGATGTACTTCTAGTAGCCTTTTCCCATCAGGGAATTGGTCATTTTGAATCTCCAAACATGGAATTTATTCATGTCTAGCTTATCACTCATAAGGTTCCTCATTACATCTGCGTTTGCCATTTCTACAACAATTCACAACACTGCAAAACACTACAAGCAGCACTTCTACTTGAACACTGTCGCTCTATGATGTGAGAGCTCGATCTCAGAAAAACACAGGTTTTGTGTATCAAGAGTACATGGAATGGCTTGAAATTCAAGATCTGGAATATATGAGTGTTGACAAACACAATGCAAGTTACAGTTTCTGAAACTGACCTAGTTTTTCTGTGGACCCAACCTTCCAGGCTCAAAACGAAGGTCAAGATGGCTCTGAAACTTCAATCTGACAAAAGCAAGTGATCCTAAAGGGATAATTCTCAAAATATTTTGAGGTCTTTTACCTTCACGCCCATTTTCATAGCAAACGGAGGTCGTTTGTGAATCACTTACTGCATACTCTTCACCGTTGCCTTTTCTACGAGCTCTCTACATTCACACTGGCTTTGATACCATGTCACGAAGAGGAAGATAAGGAAGAGAGCTCACACATACACTCTCACTCTCAAGGAGAAGCAGACACACACAGATTGAGGCAAGGAAAAATGATCTTCTTCTTCTTCTTCTTCTATTACATAAAAAGGAATGTACAAGAATGACCTAAAAACAAGAATACAACAAGTGCAATATATAAAGATTAGTACATAAGGAAAAACTTAATGTCCACGAATGAGTGAGCTGGCAAGGAACAATTATGCCATTACTCTCGGTAGATAAATCTAATGAAGCTCAATGAAGTATCCTTGACATATACCAGCGTGACCACTATACATATTAGAGAAACAAAAAACTGGTACTTGTCATCCTGGTTCATCACATGTTGAGCTTGATATCTCAACATGGTCAAATAATCTCTTAGAGTAAGCCTTTTAATCCTTAAAAATTGGGAATCCTTTCAAGGACCATGTAGGACTCACTTTTTGCCTAATGAAGTCAGACAATCATAGTAGTTGTTTGTTTGAAAATTTAATTAATCAAAGTATACATGTAAGAAATGCTTTTGCAAGTTGAACCTATATACTTATCACAATAGAAAATCATAAAAACAATAACATGAATACAAATCATACATATGAAAGAGATGCATATGGGAATATAACATATGCATGATACACAATAAACATAACAATAAAATAGAAAATAAATAGAAATAAATCAATACAAGAATGCTATGGTCAAGAAGGGAGCTCTATGAATTGTATGTTAGATGATCAAGTTCTATAAACGTGCTCTCAAACACGTGCACAAATGAAAGTTTTCGATCGAATGAAGAAAATAAATTTTATCCTTAGAAAATGATTTATGATCAGCATCGATAAATGGATAAACGGATCAGTATTAAAAATTCCTGAATAAATGGATTATTTTTGGTACTTTTTTATTATCCAGCACAAGAGAACCGACATAGAACCGAGCACAAGAGAACCGACATAGAATTGAGAGAATGATACTCGATCCCCCAAAGAGGTTGAAGACACCTTAGCGAGGTTTTAGAAATGAGGAGTAAACTACAGTGTACGATGACACCTCAGCAAGGCGCTCGACACCTCAGTAAGTCACCCAACACCTCAGCAATATTAAAACATTAAGGACTTCCGAATGTGTGTTACGTTTTGGGTCGAATATTTACTCTCTATAAAGAGGCACGAGATTGAGATAAGGATCTATCAGTATCAAGCTACATTTAAGAATGGATATATTCCAAAAAAGTGTAATGTGTGTATGTTGGAAAGGTGACTTTTGAAATCGTCTGACCAAGAGAGTCAAAGTCATAGTTATTCAATAAGCTATCCATCTCTTGAGTAATAATTGATGATTCAATTAACTCTTCAGATTTCTAATAAAGTATTACTTCTTTTGAGATTTTCAATTCATACATCATCATACATCGTCGACATTGAAGAGCCGTACGACGTGTACAGAAAAAGTATTTTGGAGAAGAAAACGATGACATCACTTGTGACGGCATGTGAGTCATGTTTCATCACCACCTACGCTGTCCTTAGTCCTTTTTTGGCTTTTAGGATAACATCACTCGTGACGACATATGAGTTATGTGCCATGACAAGATATGTTATCGTTACATCTTTTTATTTGAAGTTTTATTATCACTCTTTCCTTTAGACTTGACTCACATATTGTCTATTCTAGTGCATGTGAGTTTCTCTTATTCTATGGAATATTTTTTCTCTTCTACTCTTCTTGAGTGATTGAGAGATTTTGAATGTGAGAAACGTTGCAGCCTCTATTTTCTTGTAAGGTTATTTGCCAAAGATCAATATTAAGAATTCTAATGCTAGCGATTCCTTGGGACAAAAGTCGATGTCTGACTAGATTTATGGCAACCCTCTCCTATTCGGATCACCAATGAGGAGAAAATTCCTGAAAACTCTTTCGTTCTTAATAAGGATCATCAATGAAGAGAAAATTATTCCAAAATCTTCCCATGATAATAACATAAGAATCTAATAGCCTCCACCAAACTAGGAAAGAGAGGATGAAAGGTCATAAAAACCAAACTTAAATTCCATATAGTTTGAGCACTATGGCTTGAAATTTCCATTCCACCGTTTGAGAATAGTGTTATTTAAGGCATTCGTTGGTAATAATAGCACAAAGAGTATTCTTGGACTATTCCTATATTCTTTTTGAGCTAGTTTTGACGCTACAAACAATTTTACTTCCTGATGCCCATCTCTTGTCTTCCAATCCATAAAACCTTCTATTTATCTGGTCTCAAAAGAGAGGCGAAAATAATATAAAACACACTACGGTTCATGTCTTAAAGTATTAAGAGAGACATAATAGAAAAGAAAACCTAAAGAATAAATATATATTTTATAAACGAGTCGTATATTGTCTCCTCGAAGCTTCTTATGTGGTTCAGAGACAGGACCCATAAAGATACATATATACGTACAATACATTCAGACATTATATATATATATATATATATATATATATATATATATATATATATATATATATATATATATATATATATATATATATATATATATATATATATATGTGTGTGTGTGTGTGTGTGTGTGTGTATGTATGGATGGATTCTTGAAATTCAAAATCTCACTTGGGATCAACCAACACAGAGTTGTAACTTGTGAGCAACAATCATTTATATGAATGAAAAAATACACGAGTATAGCCTCCCCACATTCCAATGTTCTTTTGGAGTACCTAACAGAAATCAACGTTTCAATTTTCCGTTAAAATTGAATCTTCAAACTATCTCCTAAGCTATGTGGTGGACTTTTATAACTGAGTAAAACGTTAATGAACAAATTGAACTTACTAGTTGCATCGATGTCTTTTTCTTCTTTAGTTTCATTATCAACTTTATTAACTAAGAAAAGAAATCCCACTATTAAAGATACTTTCTTGCTTGCATTAGAAGTTTGAGTCACCATATCTATCACGTTCATTACTTTAAAGGACTGTAGCCAACGAACCATTATATGGTCTTTTCACCCAACCTACCATTATATGGTCTTTTTGAATAATAGAAATTTACCAATCTAGAATCCACATATGCATGTGTGAATTATCAGATATTTTTTTAGTTGAAAATACCACTAGTGGTTTTCTAAGATTCTATAATATTTTTGATTAAGCCTTTTGAATCCCTAAAATTTAGGTATCCTCACAACGCCCATGTAAGGCTAAGTTCTTTTCTAATGAAATCAGACAATCACAATAGTTGTTTGTTTTTAAATTTAATTAATCAAAGTATACAAGTGAGAAATGCTTTTGCGACGTGAGCTTGTATACTTATGATGATATATAAGAAAACATTAAAAACAATCACATGAATACAAATTTTACATATGTAAGAGATGCATATTGAAGTGATAACATATGCATGATACATAGAGAATATAACAATAAAATAGAAAATAAATAAAAAAATCAATGTCTGAATGCTATGGTTAAGAAGGGAGCTTTAGGAATCGTATGCTAGACAATAAAGCTCTATGAACTTTCTCTCAAACACGTGCACAAATGAATTTTTTCGATGGAATGAGAAACATTATATTTTCCTTAAAAATGATTTTTGATCAAAAAGTGCTTTCAATCCAAAGCATTTCAATCAAAATTCTTTTCCATTAAAAAAGAAAATGAACTTCAAATATTTATTCATATGTATTAAAGAATTCCTGAATAATTTGTATTTGGTATTCTTTAGTATTAAATTAAATACATGCAAGATAGATGAAGACGTTACTCGCAAGTTGATAGAGGACCACAAGAGAATCGACACAAGACCGAGAGAATGATATTCGATCCCCCAAAGAGGATGAAGACACCTTAGCAAGGTTTCACGAATGATGAGTGAACTACAGTGTATGATGAAACTCAACAAGCCAGTCGGCACCTCAGCAAGCCACCCAACACCTCACCATTACCACAATCAACTACTTGAAATGCAAACAAGCCATTTTTAAAATATTAAGGACTTCCAAATGTGTGGTAAGGTTTGGGTCGAATATTGACTATCTATGAAGACGCACGAGATTGAGGGAAAGATCTGTCAGCTGTATCAAGCTACGTTTAAGAACGGATATATTTAAAAAAGTCCTAGTTAGTCAATAAGCTATCCATCTCTTGAAGTCTAGGGTTTATACTAAATGCGTACATGTTCAAAGTATTTACCACTACACTCCGGACACCCAAGGAAGTCATCCTGAAATGTCGTACAACAACCTTTCTAGATTTCCTGAAGGTAGCATGGGAGATTACCAAGTCATCTATTTTTTCTACGAACAGCATACATTCACTCGTACTTCTCATAACGTGCGATCTAGACAGTGAGCGACAATGGACGACCCCCACATGAACGAAATGCCTGGAGGTCAGGGATCAAAGGTGGGTTCCATAACTTAGAAAGCAGATTTGTTAGCTTTGCAGATGTATATAGTGGTTAGTATCCAGTCTGTGAGTCATGAGGAAGACTTGACTCACAGTGACCGAGAGAGAGAAAGAGATGTTGTCCGAAAAGCTGTTCATGTGCATTCTCGCGTGTTTATGCGAACAAATGCTTTTGCGTGCAGCTTGTCAAAAAATGCTTGAGAAAAGTATTTTTTTCCCATAGTGAAGCAGAGAGAGAGAGAGAGAGAGAGAGAGAGAGAGAGAGAGAGAGAGAGAGAGATCCGCAAATGTGGTTTCTGCGTATTCACGCTCGTTCAGAAGAACAATTGCTTTTGCATGCAGCTTGTGAAGTTGTGAGAAATGTTCGTCGAAGGTACTTCTCTTCACACAGGTAGTACGAAACAGAGGTGTAGGTGTAGAGAGAGAGAGAGCATAATAGACACACGGCTGTGTGAATGATACATTTCATTATCGTATGCATCATTTTTTTTTTAATATAAAGGAAGTTCGGCAATAGCCTACTCTCCCGGACTTGAATTAAATTAAGAAAAAAAGGTACAGAAGAAGGGGACTAGTGCCCACGGGACCCCCCAAATCCCACAAAGCAGGGGAAGCTTGGTTGATTCCTAGGTTGCAATACAAAGAAGGTTGATCACCCTCTCGTCGCCCTCATGCGGGACCCACTTGGGTTTGAGCTTGTTGTTGATCAAAAGGAGGACTTGATGGTGCCTGAAGGGGGGGGACTTCTTACTGCTGACAATTCTTTTGCCAAGGAGGAATAGAGATTTTTCAATCGACCACTCCCTGGGGGGGTCGCCGAAGTTGAGAGCACATCGCTCCCGCCAAATTTTCCACAGGACTTCCCCTCTGATTGCGTTCCAGAGAGCCGCAGAGCATCCAATCGCTTCGCCCAAAAGGACTTGTTTCCAGCTAAGCTGTTTCTGAACTCTGATTTTCAGTCCAACCATCTGCCAGATTCTGTGGGAGTTGGGGCAAGTAAAGAAGATGTGTGGGACATCTTCGATTGCACGGTGGCAGCGTTTGCACCACGGAGGGGTCCCACAAATTTTGCTTGCCTTATGGTTAGTCCAAATTCCGCGATGAAGAATTTGCCATAAGAGGACCGACTTCTTAATCTCTATAAGTGGGTGCCAGATACCCATGAATTTCATGTCCCACCGAAGCCGCGTCCAGGACAGGCACCACTTCTTGTTGAGGCTGATCTGGAGATCAGTCGTTTCTTTGATGTTCGGGATTTTGAGTAGGCTATTCCCATTGTGCCATTTGAGACCACGCGCGTTCGGAGCATCATGTCCCATGAGAAGGCGGGTTTTGCAACGATCCCAAGCGAGGCATCTGCTTTGCAAGGTGTTCCATTCTTCGTAGGAGATGTTTATGCGAGGGTCGATATCCTCGTAGTTGATCCAACTGTTGGTGTCATGTTTCCAGAGGTGTTTCCATTTTTTGAATCCTTTGTTCCATAACTTCTTGGCATTTTGAATGTTCCACGACTCCACACTCCGGATGCCATGTATCGGAAACCATATAGAGTCGTTTTGTCTGATTCCGGCCGCCCACTTCCAGTCGTCACTGATTCTAGTGAAGCTTTTGACTTTATTCCAGCCCTTCCACAGAGAGCAGACGAGAGTGGAGCCTCTCGGGAAGACAGGTATTGGGGAGAATAGCAGGGTCATGATGTCAAGGTTCTTCCAGTTCGGGGACCCCGTGAGGGTCAACTCATTTTTGTTTCTGAAGATCAGCTTGGCCCACGAGGCCTCCCTATTGCACCAAGCTTTAATCATCCATTTGGCTGCCAGTTTGTTAGCCATGCACCCAATGTCCAGGATGCCAAGCCCCCCGCTATCTCTAGGGCTGGTGCAGATGGTCCATTTGATTTTAGGCACCCCCCTTCTGTTATGATCACCCGTCCAAAGAAAGTTTCTGCAGATGCTATTCAGTTTGGACAGGCCTTGCTCATTCGGTCTCCAACAAGAGAGGAAATAGATGGTAGACGAGAGGAGGAACGTGTTGTTAACCATCGCCCGTCCAGCGAGGTTGATTTGCATACCTCTCCAGTAATTGAGCTTGTTTTCAAGTTTGGCCAGCACCCAGTTCCATCGCTGCTCCATAGAAACGCCAAACCCCAAGGGGATTCCAAGCAGCCGAAAGATTTGGCCCTGCGGAATGATTTGACAGCCATGATCACTGAGAAGGCCAGGTTGATGTCCCACAATGGCCCTAAAGGCGGTCTTATTGTGGTTGATTTTGGATCCAGAGGCCTCACAAAAGGTATCAAGACACCTCCAGAAAGTCTCCAGGCTGGTATTATCATTGTGAACGAACGCGTTCATATCGTCGGCAAAAAGTCTCATGATGATTTGACTGTGGTCGTGAGGTAGCTGAAGGCCTTTGATATTGCCAGCCTCCACATGATGAGCCACAAGTCTGCTCAGCCCCTCAGTGGCGATGGCAAAGAGAAGGGGGGCAAGAGGGCACCCTTGTCTAATAGATCTTTTAAGATGGATCGCCTTCGAAAGTTTGCCGTTAACGTTAATTTGGGTCGTTGCGTTGCCGAGAAGGGTCGCGATCATCTTAGTGAATTTCTGACTACATCCGAGGTCTTGGAGCGACTGCAGAATATAGTCCCATTCTAGCCTATCGTAGGCTTTGTCAAAGTCGATCTTGAGGAAGACCACATCTTGATTAGACTCATTTGCAAATTGAATACCTTCCCAAATATCCATAATGGTTTCCAGGATGGACCTGCCTTTGATGAAGCCTTTTTGGTCCTCACTAAGCCAAGATCTCAGGTGGCACGCAAGTCTGTTGGCAATGACTTTGGCGACGATCTTGTATCCTGTTTGAAGCATGGTAATTGGCCGCCAGTTCTCGATTCTATTTTTTTCCCCCTTCTTGTGAATCAGCTTGATAATTCCATTATTTATACAAGAAGGAAGAGCACCAAATTTTAGCGCTTCTTGCCAAACCATCCGAAGAGGGGTGGCAACCACCAGCTTGAAGGATTTAAAAAACTCGTTAGTGAGACCGTCGGGTCCCGGGCTTTTACCGAGAGGGAGGGCATCAATGACCTCAATGATTTCTGATTCTGAGATCGCGGCATGAAGCAGGGAGTGGAGGTTGGGCGGAATTCTCCGGGGGGAAACCCTAGAAATGGCAGCCATGCAGTCCCTTCTGTGGTGGGAGAGGGGGTTCGAGGTTCCCAGGAGTCTCGTGAAGTGCCCTTCGATGATGCCTACATTATCTTCTTCCGACTTGCATACATTGCCATGTGGGTCTAGCAGTAGGGGAATCGTCTCTCTGTTGTGTTTCCTTTTAAGGATACTGCACATCTCCTTGGTGGGTTTGTCGGCTTTTCCAGCCCACCACTCCTTGAAGAAGATTTGCAAGTTTTTCCTTTGTATTTCTTCTTCGTATCTCAACGCCGCTCTGATTTTTCGGAGACCTTTCTGGGCTTGGTGTTTTCCTTTGTTTACTTCCTCCTCGAGTCGCCAGAGTCTGTGGTAAAGCGCTTCCCTACGAGCCCGCCGCACTGCCTCGAGCGTCTTCTTAGTTCTGATCATGATCTTGCGGGATTTGTCGACCGCACTTCTCCAGCACTTGGCTGGGGCCAAGCCAGAGGCGAATGCCACCTTCCACACATCGGCAATTTCTTGATGGACGGAGGGGAGAGAGAAGGTGGAAGCGTTGGCATGGAACCACGGAGCCTTGTGGGTCATGTTGGAAGGTTGAAAAGTGATAACGATCGGGTAGTGATCAGAGATGGTGAGGTCAGTACGTTGCGTGATGGAAGGGTGGCCCCACCGATGAGTAAAACTCTGGGAGATGTAGCATCTATCAAGTCTAGCTCTCCTCAGATCCTCGCCCGCTTGGAGATTCGACCAGGAAAAGCCATTCGAGTCTTTGAATTCGACCAGATCCAAGTGGAGTTTGGTCATGTCCCACGTTTCTTTCTCCCGACTGTCGATGACCCTGCCCTTGCCCATCCATCTGTCCAAAGGGTCCTCCACCATGTTGAAGTCTCCACATATAAGCACATTGTGGGGAAGCGAGTCAAGAGAAGCCCAAGTGTTCAGCCTCTCCCAATCCCCGTTAGGGGCGTACAAAGAAACCATAGTAGCACAGAGGGGAGCACCAAAAGAAACCGCGATCCAGCGGTGGTTTACATCTTCAATGGAGTTCTCAAGCTTTTCATGCCAGGGATGTTTAACACCGATAGCCGTTCCACCGGATCCCCGCTGGTGCTTTGTTGGGATCCACTCATGGGCCGAGGAAACCTGCCTGAGCCGTTTCAGAAGGTCTTCTCCGTCAATTTTAATCTCTTGAATGCATATAATGTCTGGTTTTAAGCTAATGTCGCGGAGCCATTGACCAATGATGGCCGCTCTTGAGGGGTCGGTTAGCCCCCTAGCATTTAACGAAATGACAATCATTTTTGTGTTGATCCCTCTTTGCGGGAGGGAGCCTTGTCCTTTCTTCTCTTGGCTTCATCTTTCTTTTTCGCTGGGATCTGATCCCGACTTAGAAATCGGTTCTTATGGGGGCTTTTCCAGGGTAACTCCAAAGGCTGTTTCCCTTTGCGGGATGCCCCCCGCTGAGGAGAATTGGGCCCCGTGCTCGGCATCGTTTCCGGGATCGTCGATCCAATGATGGAACTTTCACTATCCATGTTGTCTTCATTATTAGTAGTGAAACCATCTTCTCTGCTTGTAGTGTAGCCCTCCTGGGGGGTTTCTTTGCTGTCAGGGATCTCTAGGGCTACGTCGTAGTTGTCTACCTCAGGTGGCTTCCCACCTGGGTAGTCGAGCTCGTTGATCTCCTTTCCAAGATTGCAATACAAATTGTTGAGTGGGGCAATTGGCAGGCTGTTCCTCTCACCGTTGGCCCTCGGGCTTCTTTTCCTTCTTCTTCTAACTTCAGTAAAGCCTTCGGCGTCAGCTTGTGGATTGAGGGGGCCCTTGCCTTCCCCATCCTTGGTCAAGTGGGTCAGGTCATCAGAGTTGTCTTGAGCGGTTTTGGAGGCTTCTTGAAATCGCTTGTTTTTTTGCCTGAGAGGGCAGTCTTTAATCCTGTGACCTTGCTGGCCACAACGAAAGCACGCGTTGGGGAGGTTTCTGTAGGTGATATCCTGCTCCCAAATATCTCCTTCGCCCATGTCCACTTTGATCGTTGCTGGAAGCGGCGAGCTGAGGTCGGCCTCGACGCAGATTTGTGGGTGCCATCTAGCATTGAACGAGTGTCTTGCACCCTCATAGATGAGGCCACCAATGTCTCCACGTGAAGCCAACGGCTTGCCGATAGGTGAGACTATGTCCCACACGAAGTTGTACAAGAAGTATGGGAGGTTAGGGAGCTCAACCCAAAGAGGGTACCGAAGTGATTTCGATTTGTCGGGGGTAAAGTCCGGGAACCATCTGAATAAGCACAGGGTCGACCGACCGAGCTGCCAGGTGCCAACGCTTAGGGCTTGGAACGACATCTCTTCATTTTCAAATACTAGCAGCATGTGGTTTGCTGGTAAGAACTGGCATTTGCTGACAATTAGTCCTCGAGGGAACCACTCTTTTCGAAGCCATTGTCGTACGATTTCGAGCGGGGGCCTAGGGCCAAACACTTGGCCGACGAGGCAAACTTTCTTGAGCTCCTCCTGAGCAGACAGAACCGCGGGTCTGCTGAGGGACACGAGGGGGGATCCAACCCTTTCGGATGCCCCAGGGGCGGCGCATGACCCCCCCTCCAGCAGAGCGGCCAGAGTGCCGGCCTCCTCAGGGGAGGGGGCCCGATTACTTTTTACGAGAGAGGACGAAGCCACATCCATGGCCGAAGGAACTTGCACCACGTATAATTTTCAATGCCCAGCGGCAAGACCCTCCAACATAGAGAGAAAGCCAAAGACAAGGAGAAATCCCCCCACCGATCACATCGCATCCAAACACTCCGCTTTTCAGGGAAAGACAAAAGGGCCAAAATCCCACAAAAGAGGGGAGTACACTTCTACTTTTCTAAGTTCCTTTTTCTTTTTCTGCTTTTTCTTCTTTTTTCTTCTTCTTCTTTTTGTTCTTTTCTTTCTCTTTTTTTTTCTCTTCTTTTTCTAATTCAAGCTATGAAAACCTTTCAAATAGGCGGCGGAAAGAAAACTAATTTTCGAACAAAAAAGAGCTGGCTGCAGCTGTCGGGCTCAGAACCGCCAGGCAAAAGTGCATTCCGAGGTGGGCAGAGCCCGGCAGAATTCGAGGGGGACCTGAGCACTGCAATTGCGGGCGGTAACGCGCGGAAAAGACTGTTGTCTATCGTGAGCCACAAAGTCTTTATCGCATACCATTGTCTATCGTGGAAAAAACTGACTATCGCGAGCCACCAAATAGTCTGTCTGTCGCGATTCGCTAGCTGTCTGTCGCGATTCGTGAGCCACCAAGTGTCTATCGCGACACGCCCCGATAGAACCCCTCTCTGTCTATCGCGGGTCAACCTTCTCTGTCTATCGCAGTGTGGATTTCTCTGTCTGTCGCGACTGTAGCAACTCCCTCTATCGCGTGGACATCTCTGTCTGTCGCGGCCGCAACAACACCCTCTATCGCCGAACAGCGCCCGTCAACGGCAACGTCCAGTGAACGTGTTTCTTCAACGCTGGTCTCTGATGTCGTTGCTGATCTCTTGAACTCCTCCCTTTGGTACTGCTGAAACGGATCTGGTGATGAAGCACAGCTGTTACCTCCATCGCGCAAGCCACGCCAAGCTCGCTATCATAGCCTACGTGATTCTTACTTCTTGCCTACTAAAGCGGGCTGTGCAGAGCATCCATGATTCACTAGTAGCAGAGTTGAAACTTTATGGTAGATCGTCACCACGTGACCTTCACGGCATACAACTGATCATCTTCGTACAAGCTTTGCCTAATAAGCTCTCAATGCGCAAGTAGAGATCACTATCGTTGAGATCGCTGGATGCCGGAGGTGATGTTGCTCGTATGCATCATTTTGATCTGTCAACGATCAACTGAAATAAATTCACGAATAGAATGAACAGAGGAAGACGCTGCCATGAGGTGTACCTTCCTTTGTTCGATCCGAGGGTCCCATGAGTGATTATGCTTGTTCACTTGTTTTTTTTTTTAATATAAAGAAAGTTCGGCATTAGCCTACTCTCCCGGACTTGAATTAAATAAAGAAAGAAAAGTACAAGAGAAGGGGACTAGTGCCCACGGGACCTCCCAAGTCCCACAAAGCAGGGGAAGCTTTTACAGAGCTTAGATGACATCACAAAGAAGGTTAATTACCCTCTCATCCCCCTCATGTGGGGCCCACTTGGGTTTAAGCTTGTTATCGATCAAAAGGAGTACTTGATGATGCCTAAAGGGGGGGGATTTTTTACAGTTGACAATCCTTTTGCCAAGAAGGAACAGCGATTTCTCAATTGACCACTCCTTGGGGGAGTCACCGAAGTTGAAAGCACATCTTTCCCGCCAGATTTTCCATAGAACCTCCCCTCTGATGGCGTTCCAGAGAGTCGCGGAGCAGCCGATCACTTCTCCCAGCAGGGCTTGTTGCCAACTGAGACGTTTTTGAAGTCCAATTCTCTTTCCAACCACCTGCCAGAGTCTGTTGGAGTTGGGGCAGGTAAAGAAGATGTGAGAAACATCTTCGATAGACCGGTAGCAGCGTTTGCACCAGGGAGGGCTCCCACAAATTTTGCTGGCCTTAAGGTTGGTCCAGATTCCATGATGAAGAATTTGCCATAGGAGAACAGACTTTTTGATTTCTATGAGGGGGTGCCAGATAGCCATGAACTTCATGTCCCACCGAAGCCGCGTCCATGACAGGCACCACTTTTTGTTGAGGTTAACCTGATAGTCGATCGTTTCTTTGATGTTCGGGATTTTTGATAGGCTATTCCCATTGTGCCATTTAAGACCAAGCGAGCTCGACATGTCGTGTCCCATGAGAAGGCGAACTTTGTGTCGGTCCCAAGCGAGACATCTGCTTTGCAAAGTGTTCCATTCTTCATGCGAAATGTTGATGCTAGGGTCAATATCCTCAAAGTTGATCCAACGGTTGGTGTCTTGTTTCCAGAGATGTTTCCATTTTTTGAAGCCTTTGTTCCATAGCTTATTGGCATTTTGAATGTTCCAAGATTCCACACTCCGGATGCCATGGATCGGAAACCAGATAGAGTCGTTTTGTCTGATACCGACAGCCCACTTCCAGTCTTCACTGATTCTTGTGAAGCTTTTGACTTTATTCCAACTCTTGCAAAGGGAGCACACCAGATTAGAACCTTTCGGGAAGACGGGGATCGGGGAAAACAGCAAGGTCAAGATGTCAAGATTCTTCCAATTTGGGAAACCCATGAGCGCCAGCTCATTCTTGTTTCTGAAGATCAGCTTGGCCCACGAGGCCTCCCCGTTGCACCATGCCTTAATCATCCATTTGGCCGACAGTTTGTTAGCCATGCACCCAATGTCCAAGATACCAAGTCCCCCACTATCTCTATGGCTGGTGCAGATGGACCATTTGATTTTAGGCACCCCCCGCCTATTGTGGTCGCCCGTCCAAAGGAAGTTTCTACAAATACTATCCAGTTTGGATAGATCTTGCTCTTTCGGTCTCCAACAAGAAAGGAAATAAATGGTAGATGATAAGAGGAACGTGTTGATAACCATAGCACGACCAGCAAGATTGATTTGCATACCTCTCCAATAGTTAAGCTTGTTTTCAAGCTTGGCAAGCACCTAGTTCCACCGCTGTTCCATAGGGACGCCAAACCCCAAGGGAATCCCAAGAAGCCAAAAAATTTGGCCCTGCGGAATGATTTGACAGCCATGATCAATGAGAAGGTCGGGCTGTGACCCACCAATAGCTCTAAAGGCGGTCTTAGAGTGGTTGATTATGGAACCAGAGGCTTCACAAAAGGTAGCAAGACACTTCCAGAACGTCTCCAGGCTGGTACTATCATTGTGAACAAAAGCGTTCATATCATCAGCAAAAAGTCTCATGGTGATTTGACTGTGGTCATGCGGCAAACGAAGGCCTTTAATGTTACCAGCTTCCACCTGATGCTCCACAAGCCTGCTAAGCCCTTCCGTGGCAATGGCAAAGAGAAGGGGAGCCAATGGGCACCCTTGTCTGATAGATCTTTTAAGTTTGATCACCTTTGAAAGTTTTCTATTAATGTTAATTTGGGTCGATGCATTTTCGAGAAGGGTCGCGATCATCTTGGTGAATTTCTGACTACATCCAAGATCTTGTAGCGACTGTAGAATATAGTCCCATTCTAGCCTGTCGTAGGCTTTATCAAAGTCGAACTTGAGGAATACTACTTCTTGTTTAGACTCATTTGCAAATTCAAGACCTTCCCAGGTATCTATAATGGTTTCCAAAATTGACCTGCCTTTGATGAAACCTTTTTGGTCCTCGCTTAACCACGCTCTCAAGTGGGAAGAGATTCTCTTGGCAATGACTTTGGCGATGATCTTGTATCCTGTTTGGAGCATTGTAATGGGACGCCAGTTCTCTATTCTGTTCTTTTCCCCTTTTTTGTGTACTAACTTGATAATGCCATTGTTGATACAAGAAGGAAGCGCGCCAAACTTGAGTGCCTCTTGCCAAACCAAGCGAAGAGGGGTGGCAACCACCAACTTGAAGGATTTAAAGAACTCATTAGTGAGCCCGTCGGGTCCCGGGCTTTTACCTGAAGGGAGGGCATCGATGACCTCAATGATTTCGGCTTCAGATATAGTGAAGTAGAGAGTGGAGGTTGGGTGGAATCCTGTGGGGGGAAACCCTAGAAATGGCTGCCATACAATCCCTTCTATGATGGGAGAGGGGGTTTGAGGTCCCCAGGAGTCTCGTGAAGTGCCCTTCAATGATCCCAAAATTATCTTCTTCCGTATTGCATACATTACCATTTGCGTCTAGCAATAAGGGGATCGATTCTCTGTTGTGTTTCCTTTTGAGGATACGGCACATCTCTTTGGTGGGTTTGTCGGCTTTGCCAGCCCACCACTCCTTGAAGAAAATTTGCAAATTTTTCCTTTGTATCTCTTCCTCGTATCGCAGCAGCGCTCTGATTTTTCGAAGACCTTTCTGGGCTTGAGATTTTCTTGTTGTATACTTGTTCTTTCTATTAATTAAAGTTTGGGAGAGTAGACTATTGTCAAACTTTGTTTTGATAAAATAAATACAAAGCAATAAGATGGAGCAGAAGAGGGAAAAAAAAAACAAGTTTCTATGTGTGAGAAGGCATACAAAGAAAACGAACTCCATCAAGCTAGCATAATTAAAGAAAAACGATATTCTTGAAAGCCTTTTGGAAATACATCTTTTTTGATTGGGTAATTATTTTTGTGCTCCAAAAGATTATACTTTTCTTGAAACAATGAGAAAAAGAACCTTTGTCCTTGTCTGAATAACAGAGCAATTCCACATATCGAAAAAAACATACACGCTTTTCTTTTTTTTTTTCCAAAAAAAACCTTAAAAATACACTTATAAAAGAGCGAGAATACAAGATAAAGGGAGAAACACGAGGCCAAGAGGGTTTTTGACCCAACCGTGAGAGATCAATCTACTGCATTACATGCACTTGAGAAGCCAAATGATTTTTTCATCACTTTCATGTAGAAGATACTTGCTTTTGAGCTTATTGTTTTAGTTACAAACACTATGGTGCTTGAGAGCTTTTAAAGTTCTTAATTCTTTTAGTAAGGAAATCTAGGGAACTTTAGTGCTCCCTTTTGTTTTACTTTAGTTTGTATGTATGCCTCCAATGGGGAGTTGGAGAGATTGAACACTTGGGCCTCCTTGGACTCGCTCCCTCACAATGTGCTTATTTGTGGTGATTTCAACATGGTGGAGGACCCTATGGACAGGTGGAAGGGAAAGGGCAGGGTCATCGATAGTCGGGAGAAAGAAACATGGGACAAAACCAAACTGCACTTGGATTTGGTCGAACTCAAAGATTCAAATGGCTTTTCGTGGTCAAATCTCCAAGCCGGCGAGGACGTGAGGAAAGCCAGACTCGATAGATGCTACATTTCTCAGAGCTTTACTCATCACTTGGGCCACCCTTCCCTCTCACAACGCACTGACCTCACCATCTCTGATCACTACCCGATCATTATCGCTTTCCAACCTTTCACCAAAATCTGTAAGGCTCCTTGGTTCCATGTGAGTGCCACCTCCTTCTCTCTCCCCTCTATCCATCAAGAAATTGTTGATGTGTGGAAGGAGGTGTTCGCCTCCAGCTCGTCCCCAACCAAGTGCTAGAGACGTGCAGTCGATAAGTCACGACATATCATGACTAGATCCAGGAAGATGCTCGAGACTGTGCGGCACGCTTGTAGTGAAGCTCTATATGATAGACTGTGGAGACTTGAGGAGGAAGTGAACAAAGGAAATTCTCAATCCCAGAAAGGTCTCTGAAAAATCAGAGAGCTGTTGAGATACAAGGAAGAAATACAAAGGAAAAAGTTGCAAAGTTTCTTCAAGGAGTGGTGGGCTGGTAAAGCTGACAAACCCACCAAAGAGATGTGTTGCATCCTTAAAAGGAAACAAAATAGAGATCCGATCCCCCTATTGCTAGACTCAAATGGAAATGTATGAAATGTGGAAGAAAATAATTTTGGGATCATTGAAGGCCACTTCACGAGACTCCTGGGGGACCTCAAACCCCCTCTCCTACCATAGACGGGACTACATGGCATCCATATCTAGGGTTTCCCCCCACAGGATACCACTCAACCTTCGTTCCCTGCATGATGCCCCAATCTAAAAAGTAGAAATCATTGAAGTCATTGATGCCCTCCCTTGTGGTAAAAGCCCGGGCCCTGACGGGCTCACTAATGAGTTCTCTAAATCCTTCAAGTTGGTGGTCGCCACCCCTCTTCGTCGCGTTTGGCAAGAGGTGCTCAAGTTTGGCACGCTTTCAACTTGTCTCAACAATGGCATTATCAAGTTAATACACAAAGAAGGGGAAAAGAATAGAATAGAGAATTGGCGTCCTATTATGATGCTCCAAATGGGATATAAGATCATTGCCAAAGTCATAGCCAACAAAATCTCTAGCTATTTGAGAGCGTGGTTAAGCGAGGACCAAAAAGGTTTCATCAAAGGCAAGTCAATTTTGGTAACCATTATAGATACTGGGAAGGTCTTGACTTTCCAAATGAGTCAAAACAAGATGTGGTCTTCCTCAAGATCGACTTTGATAAAGCCTACGCTAAGCTGGAATGGGACTATATTCTGCAGTCGTTTAAAGATCTTCGATGTAGTGAGAAATTCACCAAGATGATGGGGACCCTTCTAGGAAACGCATCGACCCAAATTAACCTTAATGGAAAACTTTTGAAGGTGATCAAACTTAGAAGATCAATCAGACAAGGGTGCCCATTGGCTCCCCTTCTCTTTGCCATTGCTATAGAAGGGCTTAGCATTCTGGTGGAGCATCAAGTGGAAGCT
Organism: Ceratopteris richardii; assembly: GCA_020310875.1. Classification (NCBI taxonomy): domain Eukaryota; kingdom Viridiplantae; phylum Streptophyta; class Polypodiopsida; order Polypodiales; family Pteridaceae; genus Ceratopteris; species Ceratopteris richardii. The sequence goes on from CM035415.1 coordinate 40,860,507, forward strand.
GGTAATATCAAAGGCCTCCATTTGCCTCATGACCACGGATAGATCACCATAAGACTTTTTGTTGATGATATGAACGCGTTTGTCCATAATGATAGAACTAGCCTGGAGACATTTTGGAGGTGTCTGGATACTTTTTGCAAAGCCTCCGGATCCATAATTAACCACTCTAAGACCACCTTTAGAGCTATTGTTAGGTCCCAGCCGACCCTCTCATTGATCATGGCTGTCAAATCATTGCATAGGGCCAAATTTTTTAGCTTCTTGGGATTCCGTTGGGGTTTGATGTCTCTATGGAGCAATGGTGGAATTGGGTATTGGCCAGACTTGAAAAGAAGCTAAACTATTGGAGAGGTATGCAAATCAATCTCACTGGTCATGCTATGGTTATCAACACGTTCCTCATATCATCGACCATTTACTTCCTTTTTTTTTGGAGACTGAAAGAGAAAGATCTATCCAAACTAGATAGTATTTGTAGAAACTTCCTTTGGACATGTGGCCACAATAGGAGGGGGCTTGCCTAAAATTAAGTGGTCCACCTACACCAACCAAAGAGATAGTGGGGGCCTTGGCATTCTTGACATTGGGTGCATGGCTAACAAACTTGTGGCAAAATCGATGATTAAGGCTTGGTGCAATGAGGAGGCCTCGTGGTCCAAGTTGATCTTCAAAAACAAGAATGAGTTGGCTCTCATGGGATGCCCAAATTGGAAGAATCTTGATATCTTGACCTTGTTATTTTCCCCGATCCTTGTCTTCCCGAAAGGCTCGAATCTTGTCTACTCCCTATGGAAGAGTTGGAATAAATTGAAAAGCTACACAAGAATAAGTGAAGAATGGAAGTGGGCGGCCGATATTAGACAAAATGACGATATCTGGTTTCCTATCCATTGTATCCGGAGCGTGGAATCTTGGAACATTCAAAACGCGAAGAAGCTATGGAATAAAGGCTTCAAAAAATGGAAACATCTCCAGAAAGAAGACACCAATTGGTGGATCAACTTTGAGGAGATTGACCATAGCGTCAACATTTCGTATGAAGAAGGGAACACTTTGCAAAGCAGATGTCTTGCCTGGGACCGCTATAAAGTACGCCTTCTCATGGGGCACGACACGTCGAGCTCGCTTGGTCTCAAATGGCACAATAGGAATAGCCTATCAAAAATCCCAAACATCAAAGAAACGATTGATTATCAGGTTAACCTCAACAGGAAGTGGTGTCTATCATGGACGCGCCTTCGATGGGACATGAAGTTCATGGCTATCTGGCAGCCCCTCATAGAAATAAAAAAGTCTACCCTCTTATGGAAAATTCTTCATTATGGAATCTGGATGAAGCTTAAGGCTAGAAAATATTGTGCAATACCTCCCTGGTGCAAATGTTGCTCCCGGTCTATCGAAGATGTTTCTCATATCTTTTTTACCTGTCCCAATTCTAACAGGCTCTAGTAGATGGTTGGAAAGAAAATTAGTCTTTAGAAACATCTTAATTGGAAGCAAGTTCTGCTGGGAGAAGTGATCAGCTACTTCAAGGCTCTCTGGAATGCCATCAGAGGGGAGTTCCTATGGAAAATCTGGCAGGAAAGATGTGCTTTTAACTCTGGCGACTCCCCCAAAGAGTGGTGAATTGAGAAATCGTTGTTCCTCCTTGGCAAAAGGATCTTTTACTGTAAGAAATCCCCCCTCCACCCCTTCAGGCATCATCAAGTGCTCCTTTTGATCAATAACAAGCTTAAACCCAAGTGGGCCCCACATGAGGGTAATGAGAGGGTGATTAACCTTCTTTGTAATGCCATCTAAACTATGTAAAACCTTCGCCTGCTTTGTGGGATTCAGGGGGTCCCGTGGGCACTAGTCCCCTTCTCTTGTACTTTTATTTAATTAATTCAATTCTGGGAGACTAGGCTAATGCCGTATTTCCTTTATTTTTAAAAAAATATAGGGAACTCTCCATGGACTACTCTCTCAAAGAGCGTTCAAATTTAGCAGAGCATTTCTCTTCCCCAAATTTCTAGAGGGCTTTGCTACAAATAGCATTCCATAAGGCTAAAGATGACTTCATTATTGTAGCAAGAAAAGCTTCTTTCGTGCTGATCAAATACTGAAGCATCTGGTCACCATTGATGCCTTTTCAATTGAAGATATTCTTTGTAAAAGACAAGAAGAGGTGAAAAATATTTTCTCTCCCCTTAGGACATCTTTACACCATAAAATAAAACCTTAAATTCTGGAAGCTGTCATATTAATCTAGATCCCCAGCTGAGGCGATAAGAATTTGATAGCCTGCACCAAACAAGGATAATGCATCAAGACAAAATTTTTGCAAAATCTTCGCATATTTAATAGATGGGAATCTATATATGATGAAAGCTAAGAAAAATGGGTAATAATGTGATAGCCTCCACCAAACTAAGAAAAATGTATTGATCATCATAAATTTGCAAGCAAACTTAAATTTCATACCCTTTCAGTACTATGGCTTGAAATTTAAGGGATTCGTTCGATATAATAGCCCCAAATAGTGTATTTGAATTATTCTTATATTCTTTCATAGATACTTTCGACTCTACTTGGACTATCCTTATGTTCTTATGCCCATCAACGCTCTTGACTTCCAATCCGTGAAATCTTCTATTTATCCGATATCGAAAGAGAGGCCAAAATAATATAAAACAGACTACGGTTCATGTCTGAAACCATTTAGCGAGATGTAATAGACAAAAAATCTAAATAATAAAATATATATTTTATAAACGAGTCACATATTGTTTCCTCGAAGCTTCTAAAGTGATCGAGAGAAACAACCCATTAACTCTATTGATCGAAAACGATGAGTTCTAATGTTTATCAAACACAAAACGTACAAAAATCGGCATGGAAAGGTTCTAGTAGAAACTAAATATACATATATACGTACAATACATTCAATGTTTGAGAGTGTGTGTTATGTGTGTATATATCTCTGTAGGTATGTGTGCGTGTATATATATATATATATATATATATATATATATATATATATATATATATATATATATATATGTGTGTGTGTGTGTGCTTGAAATTCAAAATCTAACTTGGAATCAATCAACAAAGAGTTGTGAGTCGCGAAGTGACGAAGTTTGCTTTAGACAACTAGCTTAAGATTAGCCCTTTAACTTATGGAGACTCAAACATACCTTATAGAAATATGATAAGTGCAATAAAAGCCACTATGTACTTTGGAATATCAAGAAGAAACAGTCGATACAAAACAAATTGTTATGAATTATAGAATGTGTTGAACAAGGAATTGTTGGAGTGTTGATTTATTAAGGTATTAACGTGTTTTGGTGTTTTTGATATAGTAGCTCAAATTTCGTGAGGGCGTGAAAGGCGTGGAAGGGCAGACATCAATAATCTAATTTATAATTCATATACTTTTTAAATAAAGCTGCGTAGAGGGTTCTATTGTTAGAAATAGTTAGAAAAGTAGTGGTTCGAATAAGGGCCATTGTAGAGTGCAATTATTGATATTGAAAGCAAAAACTTTCTACAAAAGTTACCAACTTTTACTTTCATGCATGCTTTTCGAAGCCGCTCTCATATAACCACTATTTTGACATAACAAAGGATTCCTATAAATACATGCACTCTGTGGATTGTCGAAACAGAGTGCCTGAGGGGAGATTGACTGTGTTCTGTCTCATCTCTTGGTGTATCTATTTTTCTATGTGTTTTTGCATTCATAACCTATGTGTGCACAAGAGCAAGATCTTGATAACAATGGTATCAGATCCCGGTTCGCATCACTACAGAGGGGTCTGTCTTTGTTTATTTTGGAGATTGATCTCTATTTTGTTGTTCTTTGTTCGCGGTCTGATTATGATTTCTATGTCTATTTGTGTTTTCGATTAATATCACGATTCCTATTCCATTTTCATTTCTGTTTCCATATTTCGTTCTAGTTCTTATTCTTGTTCCTATTCCTATTTGAGTTCTAGTTCCAGAACCAGAACCTACGTTCACACCTACGTTCACACCTACGTTCACACCTACGTTCACACCTATGTTTACATCTATGTTGACACCTACATTTACTCCTTCTTCTTTGGCATCTTTGCCACCCAAGGCTCCCTTGGTGATTGTTGGCAGCTGTTGGCTATGCACAAACCAATTTTAACTTATGAGTAGTAATAAGAAGTTCTAGATTCACCAAGGCTTGGGCAAGGTGGCGCAGCACGGTGCAATGCAGTGCACCTCAAGGTACATCCTATCAGGGTACATCTAGATAGGGTACATCCTATTAGGGTACATCACGCTAGGGTACATCCTTCTAGGGTACATCCTGCTAGGGTACATTTCCCTAGGGTACATCCCGATAGGGAAGTACTAGATTGAGGATCCAAGATAACTAGCATGGGTGAGAATTAGGTTCAATAGACTGAGCTTGAGAGCAAGTAAAGTCTATGTGCAAGTGGCCAAGAACCTTCCTTTTACATTTTAATTCAAGCAATCTCAAAAAATGTTTTTACATATACAGCAAGAGAGTTTTATTCTCTACATACTCATGGACCCTACGAACACCATCGAGGATTTCATTGAGTCACCTCTACCGACGGTACCAATCGAGCAACAATTCGAGCTCCTGTGGCATGAAGTTTGAGGCGCTCAAAAGGAGATCCAACAACGTGAGGAAGTACTCCAGAAGATGCAAACTCATGAAGATAACCTTAGTGTAGAGGAGGTACTGGGGTATCCGCTTTTAACAAAAGTACAGAGTGAAGATTAAACACGTCCAGTACATCACCTACTCAAGGGAGGTTATCTTTAGGGAAGTATACCCTTTAACATTTCTGTGAGCAGGTAGATAACACGGATCGCACAGATTGGTAAATACTTCAGAAAATATGAACAATATGGATGCTTCAGAAAATATGAACAATATATGACCAAGGAAGACCGTACACTGCTCGACTTAAATCAGATGATTACAAAGTTGGGCAGAGTGATGCTCAAAAATGCAAGCTTAGGGCTGACAAGCCACCCCAAAAGTATTAACCTTGTTGGTGTGTGAAACACCACAAGAACTAAACTAATGTGGTATTAGAAGACCTCCATAACCATCATTAGCTTAGCAAACCTCTAAATATGAACCTTCAACTCTGAACTTAGTGAAAAACAAAAATTTCACTTCACAGAAATCTGCGCCTCTTCTTTAAACTTTCAATCTGACCTGTATCAACTTGATCTTTGCAAATTCTTCTGATCATTTGCTAGGAAAGGTTCTTGCTAATGTTCAGTAACATATAACAAGCAAAACTTTCAAGCAATAACTTCACAATCTTCTGATTTTGTACCAAACTTTACACTATGTCTGAAAACTGGAAATTTACTTCATCAATTTGACATACCTTCACTCTTAAGCTGATTTCTCTGAGTACGCGTCCCGTTTCTCAAAGATCTTTTGACCAAATGTAGTTGAGGATAGTAGCTTTCAAACAAGCTATCACTTACCAAAAACTTTACACTGTGCTTTGAGATCTGACCTTCAGAAGATCAGTCAAATGTGCGCCAGAAAAGTCGTAACTGTCAACTACCTTACATAGTCATATGAAATGACTTAGAACTCAATGTACAAGAGGAATTAGACTCAATCCTTCTACACAAACATGTGTTGATTATCAGAGAAGATGTGTACAAAATGGCTTGGCCTAATTTTGCTCACAGCCATGGAAAACTCTCTCAGACTCAGAAGTTTTCTCTCACCATCTCTCACATAAATTACACGACTTTTCTCTACTCACTCAGATTACAAAATTGAGTTCTCTCATACATGTTTCTGACTCAAATTAACTTATATACCTAAAGTTTACATCCTTCTAGACTTGAACTCGTAAGTTCTAAAGATCAAATACAAATCTAGACTCTAATTTTGCACTAATTTACAATAGTGAAATTGTCCCTTCACTTAGGCTTGATTTTCTGTAAGTCTTTTCTTCACTTCTTCTTTCCTCCATCATATGTCTTCATATGTCTTCATATATCCATGCCTAATTAGTGAGTGAAGCCCCAACAGCTCCCCCTCAATCACTAATTAGCATGCTTTGACTTCTTCACACAATCTTCTTCTCTTTTATTCCTGCCATCTCCTTGAACCTATTTGTCTTCACTCCATCCAAACTTTTTGTCATAATATCTGCAATCTGATCTTTTGTAGAAGTGTACACCACTTCAATCTCTTTCTCCATTACCTTTTCTCTGAGAAAATGATATTGTATCTCTATGTGCTTTGTCCTTGCATGAAATACAGGATTTGCTGCAAGATATAAAGAACTCATGTTATCTCCATGAATTATGGGTATACCTTGATCAATTCCCAAGCTTTTGAATAATGTCTGCATCCATATTACTTCTTTTGCTGCTTCCACAAGTCCTTTGTATTCAGCTTCTGTTGATGATAAAGCCACTGTGTGTTGTTTCTTTGAACACCAACTCACAAGCTTATCTCCAATATATATCATGTAGCCATGTGTAGACCTTCTGTCATCTTGACTTCCTGCCCAATCTGAATCACTATAGGCTCTCAACCTTATATCTGATGTAAAAGAATAATACAATCCTTCTTTCAAAGTCCCTTTGATATATCTAAGGACTCTTTGACCTGCAATCCAATGTGGATCTTTTGGACAATGCATGAATTGGGAAAGAACACCCACTGCATAACTAAGATCAGGCCTTGTTAGAGTTGCATAAATCAAACTTCCCACTAAAGATTGATACTTCCTCATGTCTTTGAATTCTGCTCCATCATATCTACTGAGTTTATGATTGACCTCTAATGGTGTAGATGCCTCTCTGCAATTCTCCATGTTAAACTTCTTTAGAAGATTCAAGAGATACCTTTCTTGTGATACATAAATACCATGCTCTGCATAGGTGATTTCCATTCCAAGAAAATATGATAATTTTCCTAGATCACTTATCTTGAATTCCTTCTCAAGTAGCTTCTTCACCTCCTTGATTCCTTCATTTGAGGTACCTGTAATTATAATATCATCTACATATATACAAATGTAGATCATACCTTCATCTGTTCTTTTGATAAGTAGACTTGCATCTGCCTTTGAACTTTGATATCCAAGGTCATTAAGATACTTTACAAGTCTATAATTCCAAGCTCTTGGAGCTTGCTTCAAACCATAAAGTGCTCTTCTTAATCTGCAAACATAATTTGGAAACTTATGATCTGCAAACCCTTGAGGTTGCTCCATGTAAACCTCATCTGATATATATCCATTCAAAAATGCATTCTTAATGTCCAATTGACTCAATATCCATCCTTTTGATGCTGCAATGGCAATGATTGTCCTTATGGTTGACATCTTTGCTACAGGACTGAATGTCTCATCATAATCTATGCCAAATGTTTGAGCATAGCCTTTAACCACCAATCTGGCTTTGTATCTGGCTATAGTTCCATCTGCATGCTTCTTAACTTTGTAAACCCACTTATTTCCAATCACTTTCTTACCATTAGGCTTTGGGACAAGTTCCCAAGTTTTGTTCTCTTCAAGAGCATCAAATTCTTCCTTCATTGCTACTTCCCATTGTCTCTTACCTTTTGCTTCATCATAGCTTTGAGGTTCTTCATCTTCTTTAACCATGTAAGCATAATTTTTCTGAGTCAAATAAGAAGTGTCATATGAATACCTTGTAGGTTGCTTCCTCATTCTGGTTGACCTTCTTGGTTCACACTCTTCATGTATATCTGGATGTACTTCTTCATCAAATATTGGCCCATCTTCATTTCTTCTGTATGATCCAACTCTTGATGTGCTTGCTTGCATATGTTCTTCATCTCCATCTATCTGCATATGTGACTTACCTCTTGCACTCCTTCTTATCTCTTCTTCAAATGTTTCAAGATCACATTCTTTATCTGCATACCAACTCTTCTGTTCATCAAAGGTTACATCTCTGGAAACAATAAAATGTTTAGTTAAAGGACTCCATAGCCTATAACCCATTTGCTTTTCATCATACCCAGTAAACACATATTTTTCTGCCTTTGGTTCAAGCTTATGTCTGAGTTGTGATGGTACATAAGCATAGGCAATTGACCCAAACACTTTACAATGGTCAAGTGTTGGCTTCTTACCCCACCAAGCTTCATAGGAGGTCATACCATTCAAAACTCCACATGGTAGCCTATTCACAAGATATGTGGCTGTATTTACAGCCTCAGCCCAAAGATAATTAGGGCAATTCTTTTCCTTTAACATTGCTCTTGCAAATTCAACCAATGTTCTATTTCTCCTTTCTGCCACCCCATTATGTTGAGGTGTATACCTGCAAGTTATCTCTCTTTTGATACCTGCATTCCAAAGATAGTCATTAAACTCTTGGGAGAAGTATTCTCCCCCTCCATCAGACCTTAGCCTCTTGAGTTTGTGACCTGTAACTCTTTCTGCATAAGCATGAAAATGTTTGAAGGCTCCAAAGACTTCTGACCTTTCCTTTAGAACATAAAGGGTTATCCACCTTGTAGCATCATCAATAAACAAAACATAATACTTAGATCCATTTATTGAACCTTCTTTTGTTGGCCCCCATACATCTGTATGTATGAGTTCAAGCAAATCATCATGCTTGAAACCTTTCTTCTGAAATGGTTGTCTATGAGCTTTTCCCATCTGACAAGCTTCACACTTGTATATCATATGTTGATTCTTCACATTTGGTAGTCCCAATACAGATTGGTTCTCCACCATAGTTCTGATTCCTCTTTCATTGAAGTGTCCCAATCTCTTATGCCAAAGATCTAACTCTGTAATTACTTCATCACCATGTGTGATTAGGGCTTGACCAACATTTCCTTGTACTTTGAGAGTAAAAAGTCTACCTTCCTTTTTACCACAAACAATGAGTTTGTAAGCATCCTCTGGATCTTCAACAAATACCCCTTCATTTGTAAATCTGACTTGAAAACCTTTTTCCACTATTTGTCCAACACTAATCAGATTCTTTGGTATTGTTGGAACATACAAAACATTTGTTAATAAATCAGCTCCACTCCTGCACTTCACTTTTCCAATTGAATGCACATTATGCTTTGTATTGTCACCTGTTTGTACTGTATGACTTGAATTTCCTTCTTCCAATTCTGACAACAATTCTATATTACCTGACAAATGATTTGAACAACCAGAATCAATATAGAATACCTTGAGATCCTCCTTCTCTGATGAACTAATTGAATTCATCATCAATGTTGTATGGTTGTCATTCTGTGTATCATTTGCATAATTATAATATGTGGTGTTGTATGATTGGTTCTGATTCCAATTTCTACCACCACCTCTTCCATAACTTCCTCTTGAATTTTGTCTTCCTCTTTGAAATTGATTTTGAAACCTTCCACCTCTTCCTCTGCCATTGTTGTTCTGATTTTGGCTTGCTCCTTGTTGATTGTGCCAACAATCATATGCTAGATGATTGCTCAATCCACAAATCCAACATGTCTTCTTGTTATTGTTCTGATTACCTCTACCTCTTCCATTTCCTCGACCTTTACCTCTGCCAAAACCTCTTCCTTTTGCATAATTTGCTTGAGTTGTTGACTCTTCTTCATCCTTTGCCTTGCCTTTATCTCCTTTCTTTTTATTCTTCACATACATTGCAGAACTTTGACCTTTGTCTCCATCTGACTTCAAGTCTTGCTCAAATGTGAGCATCAATCCAAGTAATTGATTTAATTCTGGCACATAATGATTTAATGAGAGTTCTGTTGAAAGTACAAAGGGCTTCCACCTCTCATCACCTCTTAACCCTGCAAGTAATTGTGCTATCAACCTATGATCTTCAATATCCTCATCAATAGATCCAAGGCTATCTGCCAAATCCTTCATCTTAGTGACATAATCACTAATGCTTTGATTCTGCTTTTTCTTGAATGTGGTGAACTCTGACCATAAGCTAGCTTTCCTAGCTTTAGTAGTGTTTTGGAAGTGGTCTTCCAAAGCATTCCAAATATCTTCAGCTGTTTCTAAACCTCTGATGTGAGGCAACAAATGATCTGTAATAGTGTTGTATATATAAGCTCTTGCACTTGCATCTCTCTTCTGCCATAACTTCAAAGCTTCTAGTTCTTCCTTTCTTGGATGACTTTCATCTTCAAATTTAGGCTTCTCCTCTTCACCTGTCACATATACCATTAGATCCTTACTCATAAGTAAGGCCTCCATCCTCATTACCCAAGCAGGATAGTTATCTCTGTCCAATTTGTCAATGGACACATGATCTGCCATGGTATCCTTGCTTCTGCTTCAACCTGTAAGTGTAAGGTTTAAGAATGATACCTTTTGTAGACCTTTACCCTTGGAAGCAACTTCGAAACAATCTTCTGATGACTTTTGTTGTTGAACACCTCAGCTTCCTCCTTCTTTGATAAAGAACTCTTCAATTCTTCTTGTATCTGCTCTCCTTTACTTCTCGAGGACCTTATCTGCTCTGATACCACTTGTTGGTGTGTGAAACACCACAAGAACTAAACTAATGTGGTATTAGAAGACCTCCATAACCATCATTAGCTTAGCAAACCTCTAAATATGAACCTTCAACTCTGAACTTAGTGAAAAACAAAAATTTCACTTCACAGAAATCTGCGCCTCTTCTTTAAACTTTCAATCTGACCTGTATCAACTTGATCTTTGCAAATTCTTCTGATCATTTGCTAGGAAAGGTTCTTGCTAATGTTCAGTAACATATAACAAGCAAAACTTTCAAGCAATAACTTCACAATCTTCTGATTTTGTACCAAACTTTACACTATGTCTGAAAACTGGAAATTTACTTCATCAATTTGACATACCTTCACTCTTAAGCTGATTTCTCTGAGTACGCGTCCCGTTTCTCAAAGATCTTTTGAAAAAATGTAGTTGAGGATAGTAGCTTTCAAACAAGCTATCACTTACCAAAAACTTTACACTGTACTTCGAGATCTGACCTTCAGAAGATCAGTCAAATGTGCGCCAGAAAAGTCGTAACTGTCAACTACCTTACATAGTCATATGAAATGACTTAGAACTCAATGTACAAGAGGAATTAGACTCAATCCTTCTACACAAACATGTGTTGATTATCAGAGAAGATGTGTACAAAATGGCTTGGCCTAATTTTGCTCATAGCCATGGAAAACTCTCTCAGACTCAGAAGTTTTCTCTCACCATCTCTCACATAAATTACACGACTTTTCTCTACTCACTCAGATTACAAAATTGAGTTCTCTCATACATGTTTCTGACTCAACTTAACTTATATACCTAAAGTTTACATCCTTCTAGACTTGAACTCGTAAGTTCTAAAGATCAAATACAAATCTAGACTCTAATTTTGCACTAATTTACAATAGTGAAATTGTCCCTTCACTTAGGCTTGATTTTCTGTAAGTCTTTTCTTCACTTCTTCTTTCCTCCATCATATGTCTTCATATGTCTTCATATATCCATGCCTAATTAGTGAGTGAAGCCCCAACAAACCTCAATACAACTAATCAGCATAAGGGCCACTGATATGCAGACTACCTCAGAACAATACAAATGGTAAGAACTTCTCAAAAGAATCAACCGCAGTGACTTTCAGAAAAGAAAAAAAAAGAATCCAAGCTACTCTCTTACACTATAGTGCTCATAGCCCTCCACTGAGAAGCCTACCCTTTGTATACACACTACAGAGTATCTCCTACAATAGGCTTGAAACCACCAAGTGCAAGTGAGGACTTCTGCACGTATACACGAACCTTTGTATCTCTAAAATTGTACCGTATACTTGTATGTATATGTAACACCAAATGAGCACAAATCCTTTGATTTTATAGGTCTCAATAGGCCAAGAGGCCTTGCCGAATCTTCACGTCTATTGATCACGCGCCCCTTGATTGCCAAGATTGGGGGGTAGGTCAAATATTCTACTTGATTTGAATTAGATCCACAAAAATAGGTAGTAGCCGTGAACGGTTGGTGGCAATAGTATTTTCTCCGCTTCCACTTTTTACCATGCACACTTTTATCACATACCCTTTTGTAGTCAAATTGAGATCCTTACTTTGTGTTGCCGGTGATTTAGAAACACCCATTGAGTGTGAGAAAGGGAGGGTAGATATGGATTTTAACTTCACCAATCCCAGAGCCCCAAGAAATACCTTAATTGGAAGGTCATCTCCCTCATGCTTCTGCTCCAATCACCTGATACCCCTTCTTGAGAGTAGCCATCTTCCCATGGTTTCTTTGCAAGATGGCAAGCTTCATCCATCGCATTCATTATTTCATAGTAAAATACAGAATGATTCAAGGCGAGCCCCAGTCGGATTGGATGAGTTGAGGATAAATCTGTAGTGGCAATATCCATAGCCTCCTTGTGTGTATGTGTGGGTGTGTGTGTGTATGTGTGGGTGTGTGTGTGTATGTGTGGGTGTGTGTGTGTGTGTGTCGGTGTGTGTGTGTGGGTGTGTGTGTGATTGGGTGGGTGTGTGTGTATGTGAATGTGCATATGTGTGTATGTGTGGTTATGTGCGGGCATGCGGGTGCGTATGAGTGGGGTGTGTGTGTGGAAATGTGTGTGCGTGGGGGGGGAGGTGTGTGAATGTGTGAGTGGGAGGGGACGCGCAGGAGGTTGAGGAGAGGGGATGCAAGGGGGAAAAGTGCGGGTGCGCGGGCGGGTAGAGGAGGAGGAGGGGAGGCGGAAGAGTGTGGGGGGAGGTGGAGGGAATGCGGAGGCGGGCGGCGGAGAGGAGGCATGCGGAGGGTGGTGGAAGAGGGAGGGCACGCGGCGGAGGGTGGTGGAGGAGGGAGGGCACACGGCGGAGGGTGGGCGGAGCGGCGGAGGGTGGTGGAGAGAAGGGCGGGGGTGGAGGGTAGCGGGGGGCGGGGGAGGAAGGCAGCGGGGGCGGGAGAGGAGAGCAGCGGGGGGCGGGGGGAGGAAGGCAGCGGGGGCGGGGGAGGATGGCAGCGGGGGGTGGGGGAGGAAAGCGGGGCGGAGGGAGGAAGGCAGCGGGGGGCGGGGGAGGAAGGCAGCGGGGGGCGGGGGCGCGGGAGGCGGGGGAGGAAGGCAGCGGGGGGCGGGGGAGGAGAGCAGCAGGGGCAGGGGAGGAGAGCGGGGCGGAGGGAGGAAGGTAGCGGGGGCGGGGGAGGATGGCAGCGGGGGCGGAGGGAGGAAGGCAGCGGGGGCGGGAGAGGATGGCAGCGGGGGGCGGGGGAGGAAGGCAGCGGGGGGCGGGGGGAGGAAGGCAGCGGGAGCGGGGGAGGATGGCAGCTGGGGGCGGGGGAGGAAAGCGGGGCGGAGGGAGGAAGGCAGCGGGGGCGGGAGAGGATGGCAGCGGGGGGCGGGGGAGGAAGGCAGCGGGGGGCGGGGGGAGGAAGGCAGCGGGAGCGGGGGAGGATGGCAGCGGGAGCGAGGGAGGATGGCAGCGGGGGGCGGGGGAGGAAAGCGGGGCAGAGGGAGGAAGGCAGCGGGGGCGGGAGAGGATGGCAGCGGGGGGCGGGGGAGGAAGGCAGCGGGGGGCGGGGGGAGGAAGGCAGCGGGAGCGGGGGAGGATGGCAGCGTGGGGCAGGGGAGGAAAGCGGGGCGGAGGGAGGAAGGCAGCGGGGGGCGGGGGAGGAGGACAGCGGGGGGTGGGGGAGGAGGGTTGCGGGGGGCGGGGGAGGAGGGCAGCGGGGGGCGGGGGAGGAGAGAGAGAGAGAGAGAGAGAGAGAGAGAGAGAGAGAGAGAGAGAGAGAGAGAGAGAGAGAGAGAGAGAGAGAGAGAGAGAGAGAGAGAGAGAGAGAGAGAGAGAGAGAGAGAGAGAGAGAGAGAGAGAGAGAGAGAGAGAGAGAGAGAGAGAGAGAGAGAGAGAGAGAGAGAGAGAGAGAGAGAGAGAGAGAGAGAGAGAGAGAGAGAGAGAGAGAGAGAGAGAGAGAGAGAGAGAGAGAGAGAGAGAGAGAGAGAGAGAGAGAGAGAGAGAGAGAGAGAGAGAGAGAGAGAGAGAGAGAGAGAGAGAGAGAGAGAGAGAGAGAGAGAGAGAGAGAGAGAGAGAGAGAGAGGTTCACGCGGGGTGGCAGAGAGGAGAGAGAAAAAGAGAGAGAGAGAAAGAGAGAGAGGGGGGAGAGAGAGAGAGAGAGAGAGAGAGAGAGAGAGAGAGAGAGAGAGAGAGAGAGAGAGAGAGAGAGAGAGAGAGAGAGAGAGAGAGAGAGAGAGAGAGAGAGAGAGAGAGAGAGAGAGAGAGAGAGAGAGAGAGAGAGAGAGAGAGAGAGAGAGAGAGAGAGAGAGAGAGAGAGAGAGAGAGAGAGAGAGAGAGAGAGAGAGAGAGAGGGAGAGGGGGGAAGTGCGGAGGAGGGTGGAGGAGGGTGGAGAAGGGTGGAGGAGGGTGGAGGAGAGTGGAGGAGTGTGGAGGGAGAGAGAGAGAAAAAGAGCCTCTTAATCATAGAGAAAAGACTAAGAGGATCCTTTCCGAGCTCTGTTCTTGGGGTTCAGACAAGCATAAAGGGAACAAGCCCTTCTACACCACAACCATGTCGACATATCCGTAGAAGCTCAAGGGAGGGTGCCAGCTTTCAGAGAGAGAGAGGTGCTCTACAGACCCCCACATCAAGCTTTTGCACCGTCCCTGGTGCAATTCCTTTCTTATTTTACTCGTTTCCATGAGATCTAGTTATTTTGCAATTACTGAAAGAAATATGATATGTACAAGGGGTGGAATGCTTCCACTTTGACCTAGTTCAGATACTTCTTCACCCTGGAGATGTTAACCAGGGGAATCCTTTTACCCTCCTGATCTTCGAGATGCACAGCGCCATGTGGCAATACTTTGATTACCTTATAAGGTCCTGCCCATTTGGGTGCCAATTTAGTTGAAATTGCTGGGACCTGATGCACTAAAACCATGGACCCTTCTTGAACTTCATTGGATCTCAGATACCTGTCATGCAATCTCTTGCGCTCTTCTTGTGTCACCAGAAGTTTCTGCATTGCCCCTTCTCTATATTCTTCTAATGCCACCAATCTCTGAATGGGGGGTTCAATTCCAATGGTTTTGATTCCTATTTCCCTTCTGATAATGAACTCAAATGGGGCCAATGCCTCTTTTCCATATACTAACCGAAATGGAGTCTCGCCCGTGGTTCCCCTCTTTGTGGTTCTGAAAGCCCAGATTGCACCAATCAATGCTAGCGGCCAGGAGCTTTGATGATCGAAAGATAATTTGCAAAGCAGTCCAATCAAAATCTTATTGGAACTCTCTGCTTGGCGATTTGCGCTGGGGTAATAGGCACAAGACTTTTTATGGAAGATTTTGTACCTGTCAAATATAAACTGGAGCAATTGATTTACAAAATGTGTGCCCCTATCACTCGTAATTTCCAGTGGGCAACCAGATCTTTAGAAAATACGTTTATACATAAATTTAGCTACTGTTAAAGCCGTGCAGTCCACTGTAGCTTTAGCCTCTATCCATTTAGTGGCATAGCATGTGGCCATCAAAATATACTTTTTTCCTCCAGGTTGACCAGTTGGATTAATTGGTCCTATGAAATCAAGACCCCATCGTTCAAATGGGAGCCATCCTGTAGATATGACCAATGGTTGGAAATTCAATCTGGTTGGCGCGGAAGCACACCTCTGGCAGATGTTGCATTCTTTAGAAAACTTGATTGCATCCTTGAAAATATGAGGCCACCATAAACCTTTGTGGATGATTCTATGAGCCAATTCTTCCCCCTTTAGATGTCCTTCATTGTGTGCAGCCTCTAGCAGAAGATTTACCTCCTCTGGATAGACACACCTTCTCAATATATCATCCTGACAGTATTTATATAAATTTCCATTTATAAGAGAATACGCTTTGGTTTTCAGTAGCAATCTTCTCTTTTCTACAGGTGTCAAGTGTTCTGGGATATTTCCAGTAGTAAGAACATGGAGAATTTCATCATACCAACCAGTCCGGATCGCTACTAGAAAAAGATTGCTATCCACCGATTCATCATTAATACCTGTTGCCTTTTCGCTCATTGCCGTCCTGGACACTTGATCTGCCATGTAGTGCTCTTTTCCTGGCTTAATATGAATATCAAAATTAAATTCTTGAAATAGGAGTAACCATCTCCAAATCCTTCCAGCTACTCTAGGCTTGTTTATCAAATACTTCAAGGGCTGATGATCAGAAATAACAATGAAATGTACACCAAGGAGATAATGTCGGAACTTCTGAAGAGCAAATACGATAGCCAAACCTTCTCTTTCCGTTGTACTGTAATTTCTTTCAGCTTGGTTGAGTAGTCTGCTTGCATAAGAGATAGGTCTATCCACTTTGTGAGATGATGGTTGAGCTAGAACTGCACCAACAGCATGAAGACTAGCATCTGTATGCACATGAAATTCCAATGACCAATTAGGAACACTTAAAAGTGGAGCAGTACATAGCCTCAACTTTAGTTCACAAAATGCTTTGTCAGCTTCAGCACTCCATGAGAAAGGGATCTTTTTGCTGGTAAGCCTTGACAAGGGCTTAGCAATTTCCGAATACATCCTAATGAATCTTCTATGATATCCTGCATGGCCCAAGAAACTTTGCACTTCCTTTGGGCTTTGTGGAATTAGCATGGAAAGAATAGCTGTAACCTTTGCAGGGTCAACAGTTATGCCTTTAGCAGATACTATGTGACCAAGAAGAGTGCCCTTAGTGACCAAAAAGTGACATTTATCAGGATTCAATTTCAAACCTGTTTTGAGACATTGCTCAAAAATTTCTTTTAGATTTTCCAAATGGTCATGGAAATCTTGAACTGCTGCCCTTCTATCTGTACCTGAAAATACTGAAAAGTCATCCATGAAAATGCGTAGAAAAGTTGTTAACCATTTGCCCAATATCAGATACATCGTTCTATTAAATGAAGCCGATGCATTCTTCAAACCAAAAGCCATTCGAGTATAGACATAAGTGCCCCAGGGAGTGACAAAGGCTGTTTTGTCCCTATCATCAGGATGGATCACTATCTGATTGTAGCCACTAAAACCATCCAAGAAACTATACAAAGTGTGACCAGCTACCTCTTCAAGTACTTGCTCTGTGAAGGGCTGAGGAAATCTATCTTGAATAGTCACTTTATTCAAAGCACGGAAATCAACACATACCCTTATTTTTCCACTATTTTTCTTCGGCACAATAACCATAGAAGAAAGCCACCTCGAATGTTCTACTGGCACAATTATACCTGCTTCTTCTAGTTTTGTAATCTCTGCTTTTACCGCCTCAACATACTTCGGATTGAGTCAATATGGCCTACTTCTTACAGGCGCGGCTCTCTCAACTAAGGGTATCCGATGTAACCCAAGCTCTTCTGTATTCCTGTTAAATCTTTGTAGGACCATGCGAAGACACTTTTGTAAGTGAAAAGCAAAGAAGTTACCTTTTGTAGCAAAGGAGGATAATGCCACAACCAGGATGCCAAGTGAACTATTTGAGGGTTCTCTTCATCCCCTAAATTTACTTCTCGAACCAATGTTTCAGGACTGGTCTTGCTTGAGAAATCATCTCCACTATATGCAGGAGTGGATTTTAATTTATATTCTACAACCTGTTCTTTCATCCATCCTTGAGGTATATCTGCAAAAGGAAGATCTTCTCTGCTCTTAGGTTCATAATCTTCCCTCTCTGATACTTTTATATTGGTTGCCTCCTCAAAGCTTGTATTTTCCTTCAATTGCTCATTCTCCAACACCTTGTGGTCTTCATTGCTCTTTTCTGTAACTTCCTTATCTGCAACTTCTTCCTCAATTTCATTGATCTCTACTGCGCAACACTCTGCACTTCCCATCATCCAATTTAACAATGTATCATCTTCTTGGGGTAGAGAGGGCATTACCTGAGCATCCACAGTATACCCAGTGGTTTTTCCTGAATCGAACCCTTCTTCCAAATGTAGTTGCAGTTGGCTATTGGTGCTTGTTGAAATCCATAGTTTATTTTTTCCCCAATCTTGCAAAGCTTTTGCTTATCTCAGCCAAGGTCTCCCCAGGAGTAGAGGGTAAGATGTCTCCTGTGGAAGTGCAATAACAACAAAATCTAGAACAAAATGGCAGCCCTGTACTACCATCAGTACCTTCTCAATAATGCCCAGTGGCGCAACCCGATGTTGATCTGCCAATGTAACCGTGAATGGTGCCAACTTGGTGGGGTTCAATTTCAGCTTCTTCATTGTAAAATCTGGCATTAAATTGATACCAGAGCCTCCATCTATGATCACACCTGTGAGAGTTTCATCCTTTATACAAACAGATAATCTTGAACTTTGGTAGTCTGCTAAGGGTGCAGGGGGAAAATCAACCATGAATCCATCTATACTAGGTGATTGGACTAAGTGAGCAGAGTGTATAATCTTCAGTAAGTCACTTCTTATTTTTGAATCCATCCTTATAAGTTCATATAGACTAACCTTGTGATGAATACCTTTCAAGATCTGTTCAATGTTTACCTCCTAAGTATTTTCTTGTAGACGTGTTGGTTGGCCCCTTAGAGAAGTAGTCATCTTATTATAAGCTCCTTCAATTTCTACTTGATCCTTCCATCCAGACTCCTTTTCTTCCTCTTTATCCTGAAATCCTTGTTGTTCATCTCTGTGGGTTGCAGCTGCTTGCCTAGCTCTAGTCATTATGGGCATAGTAGAGGATGAGAGAGCATAAGTCTGAGTGGTTTTCACTTCTTCATGTGGAGAGACTGCAATCATGTGGATTGGAGCAGGACGACCTCTTGGGCAATCTTTAGTATAATGATCCTTGGCCTCTGGACAATGTTGACAAGGAGGTGCATCTTCTAGAAGAGAACATCTATTTTGCATGTGACCGTACTCACCACAACGATAGCACATCAAGGGTCTATTATATCTAGGCTTTGCAGGCCTATTCTCCTCTCTGTTAGGTGTATTCGAAGTACTAGCATAGTATGAATCCAAAGTTTGAGGGTTACCTCTCTGCTGTGTACCCTTGAGGTAATAATAATCTTTGGCTTCATGACCATCTTTTCCACAAAATTGACAGCTTACCTTAATAGGGCAATTAGCATTGGAATGTCCATTGTTGTTACAGATTGTACACCAAATTTGCCTCCTTATATCCTGAGTGGTCTTCAAGTCTTCTAATTCTGGGCGAAGTTGGGCCACTTCATCATCAGTTCGACGCAGTGGTGGCAAGACCTTCTCTTCTTGTTGATTTTGTTGCATCTTCAATGCCTCCAGTTCCCTCCTTAGTTGCTCAATAGGATCCAGGTCTGCAGCATACTTAGGTTGTGTATCCCCTTCAAAATGTTGCCTTGCTTCTTCAATGCGTGATGCCGCTGCAACAAAATCATTGAGGGTGGCATCCAATCTAAGAGACTCACGAAGCTTCTGCTGAGATGACCTGGGTAGAGCCTTCTCTATCCACTTTTTAACCAAAAAGTCACCTGGAGCATGTGGCAGACGGGCAACAAGTGCTTTTGTTCTAGTATGAAGTTCATGAAAAGATTCACCTCATCTTAGCTTCAAATTCTCTAGCTGATCTAGAGCTCTTTCCGAGGAATCACTTGGTCTGAATGTTTGTGAGAACTCTGCCTTCAGAGCTTCCCATGTAGTGAAATGGCCATCTGCATATTGACTATACCATTTATCTGCAAGACCCTCCAATGTGGATGGAAAAAGTGCCAGCATTGCATCCTCTCTATTTTGCAAACCTCGTCCACGGCATAAAGAGATGAATCTCCTCACATGATCATCAGCATCCTCATAAGCATGTCCTTTGAAGGTAGGGAATTTGATGTTTAATCTGGAGAGCAAATGAGAGAGATCCTGCATTTGTACTGGTGTTTCTTCGGACGTATCTGAGGAGAAGTCTAGAGTTCTCCTATACCTCTCTTTTGATAACGGTGTCGCACTCAAATCAATAGATAAATTTAGGGAGGGCAGAGGGGAGGTAGACTTACTAGCCGTGGTTATTGCTAACTTGTTAAGGCTCCTCCGAACACGAAGAGATTCGTATCTGCTCGTGTATGGGTCATGTACCTATTTGCAATTGCAATAGGGCAAAACACCTCTCACAAAAATGCAAAGGTCCCACGGGGCGTGCCAAACTGTAGAGGAGGTACTGGGGTATCCGCTTTTAACAAAAGTAGAGAGTGAAGATTAAACACGTCCAGTACATCACCTACTCAAGGGAGGTTCTCTTTAGGGAAGTATACCCTTTAACATTTCTGTGAGCAGGTAGATAACACGGATCGCACAGATTGGTAAATACTTCAGAAAATATGAACAATATGGATGCTTCAGAAAATATGAACAATATATGACCAAGGAAGACCGTACACTGCTCGACTTAAATCAGATGATTACAAAGTTGGGCAGAGTGATGCTCAAAAACGCAAGCTTAGGGCTGACAAGCCACCCCAAAAGTATTAACCTCAATACAACTAATCAGCATAAGGGCCACTGATATGCAGACTACCTCAGAACAATACAAATGGTAAGAACTTCTCAAAAGAATCAACCGCACTGACTTTCAGAAAAGAAAAAAAAAGAATCCAAGCTACTCTCTTACACTATAGTGCTCATAGCCCTCCACTGAGAAGCCTACCCTCAGTATACACACTACAGAGTAGCTCCTACAATAGGCTTGAAACCACCAAGTGCAAGTGAGGACTCTTCACGTATACACGAACCTCTGTATCTCTAAAATTGTACCGTATACTTGTATGTATATGTAACACCAAATGAGCACAAATCCTTTGATTTTATAGGTCTCAATAGGCCAAGAGGCCTTGCTGAATCTTCACGTTCATTGATCACGCGCCCCTTGATTGCCAAGATTGGGGGGTAGGTCAAATATTCTACTTGATTTGAATTAGATCCACAAAAATAGGTAGTATCCGTGAACGGTTGGTGGCAATAGTATTTTCTCCGCTTCCACTTTTTACCATGCACACTTTTATCACATACCCTTTTGTAGTCAAATTGAGATCCTTACTTTGTGTTGCCGGTGATTTAGAAACACCCATAGAGTGTGAGAAAGGGAGGGTAGATATGGATTTTAACTTCACCAATCCCAGAGCCCCAAGAAATACCTTAATTGGAAGGTCATCTCCCTCATGCTTCTGCTCCAATCACCTGATACCCCTTCTTGAGAGTAGCCATCTTCCCATGGTTTCTTTACAAGATGGCAAGCTTCATCCATCGTATTCATTATTTCATAGTAAAATACAGAATGATTCAAGGCGAGCCCCAGTCGGATTGGATGAGTTGAGGATAAATCTGTAGTGGCAATATCCATAGCCTCCTTGTGTGTATGTGTGGGTGTGTGTGTGTATGTGTGGGTGTGTGTGTGTGTCTCGGTGTGTGTGTGTGTGGGTGTGTGTGATTGGGTGGGTGTGTGTGTATGTGAATGTGCATATGTGTATGTGTGGTTATGTGCGAGCATGCGGGTGCGTATGAGTGGGGTGTGTGTGTGGAAATTTGTGTGCGTGGGGGGGGAGGTGTGTGAATGTGTGAGTGGGAGGGGACGCGCAGGAGGTTGAGGAGAGGGGATGCAAGGGGGAAAAGTGCGGGTGCGCGGGCGGGTAGAGGAGGAGGAGGGGAGGCGAAAGAGTGTGGGGGGAGGTGGAGGGAATGCGGAGGCGGGCGGCGGAGAGGAGGCATGCGGAGGGTGGTGGAAGAGGGAGGGCACGCGGCGGAGGGTGGTGGAGGAGGGAGGGCACACGACGGAGGGTGGGCGGAGCGGCAGAGGGTGGTGGAGAGAAGGGCGGGGGTGGAGGGCAGCGGGGGGCGGGGGAGGAAGGCACCGGGGGCCGGAGAGGAGAGCAGCGGGGGGCGGGGGGAGGAAGGCAGCGGGGGCGGGGGAGGATGGTAGCGGGGGGCGGGGGAGGAAAGCGGGGCGGAGGGAGGAAGGCAGCGGGGGGCGGGGGAGGAAGGCAGCGGGGGGCGGGGGCGCGGGGGGCGGGGGAGGAAGGCAGCGGGGGGCGGGGGAGGAGAGGAGCGGGGGCAGGGGAGGAGAGCGAGGCGGACGGAGGAAGGCAGTGGGGGCGGGGGAGGATGGCAGCAGGGGCGGAGGGAGGAAGGCAGCGGGGGCGGGAGAGGATGGAAGCGGGGGGCGGGGGAGGAAGGCAGCGGGGGGCGGGGGGAGGAAGGCAGCGGGAGCGGGGGAGGATGGCAGCGGGGGGCGGGGGAGGAAAGCGGGGCGGAGGGAGGAAGGCAGCGGGGGCGGGAGAGGATGGCAGCGGGGGGCGGGGGAGGAAGGCAGCGGGGGGCGGGGGGAGGAAGGCAGCAAGAGCGGGGGAGGATGGCAGCGGGAGCGGGGGAGGATGGCAGCGGGGGGCGGGGGAGGAAAGCGGGGCGGAGGGAGGAAGGCAGCGGGGGCTAGAGAGGATGGCAGCGGGGGGGCGGGGGAGGAAGGCAGCGGGGGGGCGGGGGGAGGAAGGGAGCGGGAGCGGGGGAGGATGGCAGCGGGGGGCGGGGGAGGAAAGCGGGGCGGAGGGAGGAAGGCAGCGGGGGGGGCGGGGAGGAGGACAGCGGGGGGTGGGGGAGGAGGGTAGCGGGGGGCGGGGGAGGAGGGCAGCGGGGGGGCGGGGGAGGAGAGAGAGAGAGAGAGAGAGAGAGAGAGAGAGAGAGAGAGAGAGAGAGAGAGAGAGAGAGAGAGAGAGAGAGAGAGAGAGAGAGAGAGAGAGAGAGAGAGAGAGAGAGAGAGAGAGAGAGAGAGAGAGAGAGAGAGAGAGAGAGAGAGAGAGAGAGAGAGAGAGAGAGAGAGAGAGAGAGAGAGAGAGAGAGAGAGAGAGAGAGAGAGAGAGAGAGAGAGAGAGAGAGAGAGAGAGAGAGAGAGAGAGAGAGAGAGAGAGAGAGAGAGAGAGAGAGAGAGAGAGAGAGAGAGAGAGAGAGAGAGAGAGAGAGAGAGAGAGAGAGAGAGAGAGAGAGAGAGAGAGAGAGAGAGAGAGAGAGAGAGAGAGAGAGAGAGAGAGAGAGAGAGAGAGAGAGAGAGAGAGAGAGAGAGAGAGAGAGAGAGAGAGAGAGAGAGAGAGAGAGAGAGAGAGAGAGAGAGAGAGAGAGAGAGACGAGAGAGAGAGAGAGAGAGAGAGAGAGAGAGAGAGAGAGAGAGAGAGGAGAGAGAGAGAGAGAGAGAGAGAGAGAGAGAGAGAGAGAGAGAGAGAGAGAGAGGAGAGAGAGAGAGAGAGAGAGAGAGAGAGAGAGAGAGAGAGAGAGAGAGAGAGAGAGAGAGAGAGAGAGAGAGAGAGAGAGAGAGAGAGAGAGAGAGAGAGAGAGAGAGAGAGAGAGAGAGAGAGAGAGAGAGAGAGAGAGAGAGAGAGAGAGAGAGAGAGAGAGAGAGAGAGAGAGAGAGAGAGAGAGAGAGAGAGAGAGAAGGAGAGGGGGGAAGTGCGGAGGAGGGTGGAGGAGGGTGGAGAGGGGTGGAGGAGGGTGGAGGAGAGTGGAGGAGTGTGGAGGGAGAGAGAGAGAAAAAGAGCCTCTTAATCATAGAGAAAAGACTAAGAGGATCCTTTCTGAGCTCTGTTCTTGGGGTTCAGACAAGCATAAAGGGAACAAGCCCCTCTACACCACAACCATGTCGCCATATCCGTAGAAGCTCAAGGGAGGGTGCCAGCTTTCAGAGAGAGAGAGGTGCTCTACACTTAGGAGGGTGGTGAAAGCTATTGTATCCACCCAATCAGATGGTAGACATCCCAAAGTTGGTGTTACGAATTACTTATTCTTACTATTTGATAGCCATAAGGATGGCCCTTTGGTTCTTTCATGATTATCAGATTTTGACGATCTTTATACTGAGGAAACATATGCTGAAAGTGAAAAAGTCAAATTTGCCACTAAGTATTTTGCACAAAAAGCTCAAATTTGGTGGAATGACCTTTGTCATAGTGCAGATTGTCCAAACACATGGAAGGCTTTTCAAGAAAAGCTTAAGGATTCTTTTCTACCCATATAGTTCAACCTACATGTTCGATGATTATGGTTTACATTTACGTGAATGGAAGGTGATACGTGAACAACCTATACGGATCGGTTCTATCCAATATCTAGTATTTTTCTGCCTCCTTGAAGATGTTTCTCATGATGCTATGAAGAAGAAGTAGGACAATGGTATAGAGAAGGAGATTCAAGAAAAGATTCACTCATGCCAACCTACATTGCTTCATGAAGCTATTTCCTTTGCTCCTGATGCAGAGAAAGAGTACCAATTGCTTATCAAAATGATTAGTTTGAAGCAGCCATGTTTGCAACAGTAATCTTCTCACTAGTCTAATTTTGTTTGAGTATATGGGATGCATTTATACATAAAGTTTAGTATGTAGTTATACTTCCTTAAATAAATTAGAATATTTTGAGCAAAGAAAAAACATTTTGAATAGTTAGTAATATACGTTCTTTTATTCACTTATTTAGAGACTATGCCAGCACCTCAATCTTAATAGTTTAATGCCTCCATGAACATTCTATGCATGTGTTTTTACATGGAAAATGCTTATTTTCGTTCACTTATGAAACATGTGAGTGGTCATCCATGTTTATTATTCTTTTATCAATTAAGGTTACTTGCTTTTTCAACTGAGAGGCAAGTTATGAATTATGGAATGTGTTGAACAAGGAATTATCGGAGTGTTAATTAATCAATGTATTAATGTGTTTTGGTATTTTTGATATAGCAATTGAGGGTTCGTGAGGGTGTGAAAGGCGTGAAAGGGTGGACATCAATTGTAATATGCCTCTTTTCTAGTGAAATAATTCAGTTTGAACTTTTTGAATTTCATTGTGGGGATAATGCTTAGAATGAATAATTAGGTCACTTTTTGCATGTAGGGAAAAATTTGGGATGATAAGTTTCATATTGTCTCGCTAGATCTTATTCGCATCATGTTTTTTAGTTGAAATTTGAAGGTGAAGATGAAAGAGTTAAGGAAAACTTTGTATGAGAGAAAGGTAGATGAAGTATTGGAGAATAAAAGTATATGAGTGAAATTTTTATGAATCATGTTTAAAGCACCTTGTTCAAGGCTCTATATTTATTTCATTGAAAGAATTTATGGGTTTTACTCTCTCTCTAGAATTTTGAAACTTGCAAGGCTCAAACATGGCATTTGGAGGCAGATTTGGACCTAGGTCGTCTCTACTAGTATTGTGCAAATGGAGAAATTGAATAAAAGTGTCTCTCACAAGCTGACGCTAACTCCTCACCCTTTTTGAGTTACAACGCTTTGAAAAGTGTTGTTTTTCAACACTTAAAAAAAACTAGGTCTTCTCTAATTCCATTCGAATCCGTGATCCTAATGCTTACATGTCACCATGTCTATTTATGGATATTTTTTGATATGTGTTTTTGGTGCTTTTCTCCTATTTTTGGAGAGGTATGCAAAAAGAAAGCACACTACGATCACATTGCTTTTTGCGAAACTTTTGGATCGAGAAACTTGACTTTTCTTTCTAAATTTGGTGGATTGCACACCTCTTTGGTGGGGCGGCGATAAAACTCTACTATAGGGAGATCTATGCATCAACAAAGGGGACACACATAAATGAAAGAATTGCCTTGTGATTGAGAGTGAGAGCGAGAGTGAGAGTGATCATGTGATTGAGAGTGCGAGTGTGAATGAGATTGTGATAGGTGATTGATTGATTCATTGATATTCATGTTTAAAAACCTCAGATTCTTGGATTTGGATATCTCTTTTTCTCATTTTACATGTGTAAAGGTCTAGGCTTTTACATTGGTAATTTACCCATAAAAAACTTCAGAAAGTATACAATAAATGAGCATAAATAAAGGAACTCTTCCATGGATATCGTTTTTACATAATCCAAACAATACCTTTTTCATGTAGATCAAATCCACCTCAAGCATAGTGTAAGCTTGATATTTCAACATATTGCACTATGGGCAATAAGCAATATTGTGGGTTCATGCATTTCTTCATTCTATTTTTTTTTTGCATGTTTCCACCATGTGGTTTGAAGATCAATTTTACTATAAAAATCCCATTACAGAACTTGAGGTGTATTATTTTCACTTTATGGAATATAGCATACTTGAGCCCTCCATCAAAAGGGATGCATCTTGGAAATGAATAAATGAAAATGGGAACAAACATAGGTTATTTGATGTTTGATCTTCCATATTCACATGCATATCTATACATGGATTAGGCATCACTACTACCATTTGTCTCTCTGACTGTTGAGTAGTATTGGGCCTCACTCTCATTCCTGTCTTCCTCTTCTAGTACTCAAAATTGATAAATTTGATTTTATCTATAAATTGTGGTTGTTTTCTAATATCCCATGTTAAGGATTATGCCACTTTTACTATTTGTCCAAAAATTCCCATGAACTTTGTATTCATTTTCTCACCTAAAGTTTTTCTCCTCATGATACTTTTCCAAATTTATGTTTCATGTAAATATAGATCTTCTACATAAAACTTTGATAAAACCTTTGTAATTTGATACATCCATTGCTAATGTTGACTTGTCTTCTCTCATTCCTTACATGTAAGAGTATGAATGCTTCTAAAGACTTCCTCTCCTGCTTATTTATGTTACTTTCCATCTATGAAAATATAACAAAAACACTATCAGATAAAATTAAAATCTTGAATATATTTAAATTTTTAAACACTATCTTAGTTCATAAAACTAATAATAAAAAAATAAGACTCATAAATTAAATGATAGATTTTTAAACATATCTTTAGGTAGACATATAAGTAGATAGATCGAGAAGTGTATGGATACATAGATCAATATATAGATAAACACACACACACACACACACGCACACACACACACACACACACATATATATATATATATATATATATATATATATATATATATATATATATATATATATATATCGACAGATATATAGATAGATAGATAATCTAATGGATAGGTAAATGAATAGATACATAGATGGATATAAAAATAGATGAATAAGTGCACAAATAGGTAGATGAATATATAGATAAATATGGATGGATAGACCAATGTATAGAAAAATAAATGAGTAGATAGGTAGATGACTAATTGAATGGATAGAAAAATGAATAGTTAGAGAGATGGATATATAGATAGATGAGTAATTAAATGCATAGATAAGTGAATGAACATATAGATGGATATATAGATGGAAGAATAAATAAATGAATAAATAGACCATTATATAGGTAGATATATAGATAATTAGAGAGATGAAAAAATATATGGATAGATAAATAGATAGATAGATAGATGGTTATATGAATAGATTGATACATGAATAGATAAATACATAAGTGAATAATTGAATGGATAAATGGACAAGTATATAAAAAACTAGGCAAATAGTATGATACTTAGATAAGTGGATCTATATAAAAATAGAAATTATTGTTATAATCTTAAATTGAACCTATGTAAGTATCAAGAATGTAAGAGTTCAAGAATCATACATTCATAATAGATTGTATACACTTGTTATACTATGTATGATTCTTGTCACATGAATGTATATAACTCTTGTGAAAGTAAGAGTCAAAGAATTAGACAATCACAATAGCTTTTATAAAACCATGTCCCTATACAATGTTTAAGTATGCTCAAACAAATATATGTGTCTATTGTGAGATTACGAGTCGAAGAACCATACAATCACAATAATATCTATAAACTCCCTATTTGATTGAGAGAGTAGGAATCAAGGTAGTGATTCAAACAATCTCAATAGATCTATTGCACAGTCCTATACTACTATGAGACTAAGAAGCAATGTAGCACATTAGGGTTAAAATGAATCATATATGGGCCTTTTGGATTAAGGACATATTAAGGATAGGGCAATGAGAAGGGGGTGGTGGAAAGAGTATAGTCCCTTAATCACAAAGGACAGGCATATGCTTCCATGGTTTTTGTTTGGTCAAAGAGGAATAAACCACCTTGAGCTACTGGTTTCAGTTAGTTGAATGGTTTTGAAAGGCTTAGGAATGAAGTAGACCCCTTTGATTGGCCTCATGATCCAAAGGCTAATGTTGAGTTGTTTTTTCTCTCAGCCCCAAATCTTGGTAGTCATTAGACCATCCTCTCATCACATGGTGGAAATCAATTGGAAATTTGAACTCAACCCCAAATGTTAGTAGCCATTGGATTTTCATCATCTAAGGTTGTAAAACATGTACTGAGTATCCCAAAAAATCATGAGATCTTCTCTCTCCAAAAAATAATGAGATCTTCTCTCTCTACTAAGCCCTTCCACACATGCAAAAGTGTCTCCCTATAGTGTGTTAACCCTTTCATTCTTAGCCACTAAATAGAAGAATCCAAGGGCAATAAATATTCATTTTTAAGACTCAGAAATTAATTTCTATGCAATACTATTATACTTGAGAATACCACTAGTGGTTTTATAAGGTTCCATAATCACTTAAATTAAGCCTTTTTATCCCTAAAAATTAGGACTCCTTTCAAGGCCCGTGTAGGACTCACTTGTTTCCTAATAAAGTCAGACAATCAAAGTAGTTGTTTGTTTTAAAATTTAATTCATGAAAGTGAACATGTAACAAACGCTTTTGGGAGTTGAACCTTTATACTTATGATAATAGAAAATCATTAAAAAACAGTCACAGGAATTCAAATCATGGATATGTAAGAGATGCATATGGGAATCATAACATATGCATGATACACAATAAACATAACAATAAAATGAAAAATAAATCAATACAAGAATGCTCTGGTCAAGAAGGGAGCTCTATGAATGGTATGCTAGATAATAAATCTCTATGAACTTTCTCTCATACACGTGCACAGATGAATCTTTTTTATCGAATGAAGAAAGTATATATTTTTCTGTAGAAGATTATTTTTTATCTCAATCGCTTTCAATCCAAATGGTTTTCAATCAAAAAAAGAAAATGAACTCCAATTCTTTATTCAAAAGTATTCAAAAATTCTTGAGCGAGTGGATTATGTTCGGTATTTTTCTATTATTCAGTTGAATAAATGTACCATAGATGAGGAAATTACTTGCAAGGTGACACATGATCACAAGAGTACCGAGACAAGATCGAGAGAACAATACTCGATCCTCCAAAGACAAGATCGAGGGAACAATACTCGATCCTCCAAAGAGGTTGATGACACCTTAGCGAGGTTTCCTGAGTGATGAGTGTACTACAGTGTACAAATGACACCCAACAATCCCGACACTTGCACTCCTTTTGTGAGTGCATAATTGAAAAATATGAAGGACTTCCAAATGTGTGCTAAATTTTGGGTCGAATATTGACCATCTATGAAGACGCACGAGATTGAGGAAGGATATATTCCAAAACGATGTAGTGGCTATATGCTGAAAAGGTGTGTTTTGAAATCGTGTGACATATTAAAGTTATTTGTGTACAAGTGAAAAAGTTTTGACCAAGAGAATCAGAGTCATAGTTAGTCATAAGCTTTCCATCTCTTGAATAATAATTGATGATTCAATTACTATGCAGATTCTAATAAAATTTTCATCTTACAGTATTAGTTCTTTTGATATTTTCAATTCAAACATCATCATAAATAGTCGACATTGAAGAGACGTACGACATGAACAGGAAAATTATTTTGCAAAAGCAAAGGATAACATCACTTGTGATGGCATGGGAGTCCTTAGTTCTTTTTTGTGGGTTTTAGGATAACATCACTTGTGGCAGCATATGAGTTGTGTGGCATCACAGAAACTGTTATCTGTTATAACTATTATATGAAGTTTGATCATCACGCTTTCATTTAGACTTGAATTTGAAATGAACAAATTCAATGAACAGAAGAGGTCAAGCCTCATGCACCTCAGGTTAGAACTTTAACGTCAGGTTAGAACGAGGTTTTGAAGTCTAGGGTTTATATTAAATGTGTACAAGTTCAAAGTATTTACCACTCCACTCCGGACACCCAAGGAAGTCATCCACATATGTCGTACAACTACCTTTCTAGATCTCCTGAAGATACCAAGTCATTTTTTCTACGAACAGCATTTATTCACTCGTACCTCTCATGACGTGCGATTTAGAAAGTGAGCGACAATCGACCACCCTCATATGGACGAAATGCCAGGGTCAGGGAGGAAAGGTGGGTTCCATGACTTAGAAAGCAGATCTGTTGGCTTTGCAGATGTATATAGTGGTTGGTATATATGATGAAGACGAGAGAGAGAGAGAGAGAGAGAGAGAGAGAGAGAGAGAGAGAGAAAGAGAGAGAGAGAGATGTTGTCCGAAAAGGTGTTCATGTGCATTCTCGCGTGTTTATACGAACAAATGTTTTTGCGCGCAGCTTGTCAGAAAATGGTTTGAGAAAAGTATTTATTTTCCCACAATGAAGCCGATGAGAGAAAAAAAGGGGCCCGCAAATGTGGTTTCTGTGTATTCACGCTTGTTCATAGGAACAATTGCTTTTGCGTGCAGCTTGTGAATTTGTGAGAAACGCTCGTCAAGGGTGATTCTCTTCAAACAGGTAGTACCAAACAGATGTGTATGTGTGGAGAGAGAGAGAGAGAGAGAGAGAGAGAGAGAGAGAGAGGGGGCTCGGTGAATGATATATTTCATTACAATATGCGTAATTTTGATCTGTCAACGATCAACTGAAATTAGTTCACGAATAGAACGAACAGAGAAAGACGCTGCCCATGAGATTGACGATAGGGTTATCAATCTTCTTTATAATGTCAACCTTACATTGTGGATTGGGGACTTTGAGTGACTAGGTTCATTCAGTTTTTTTAATTTTTTTTTTGGTTGTTAGAGATAAGCCAAACACTACTTTTCCAAGTTTTAACTTTTAAATTATAACTGTACAAATTGAATGGGCATAGTGCCCATGGATCTTCCTTATCGCACAAGAGCAATAGGGGTTAGATTAGTTTGACACGGACTTACAACCACCCAAAGGTAATGTTAGAGCTGGTTTAGACTCATTACACATGCTTGAAAACAAGCTTAGTTGTTGTGCTAGTGGAGAGGGTCGAATTCTCACCCTTGCCTCAAGAGGCAAGGGACTCATCCAATTGACCCATCACACGTGAATGCTGGGCCCCTTCACTTGTACAATTGTTTTTTCTATTAATTAAAGTTTTAAAACGTTTTGGAGAATAAGCTAATGTCAAACTTCATGAGTTCATTATTCTAGCAAGAAAAGCTTCCTTCCTGCTGATCAAATATTCGAGCATGAGGCCATCATTGATGCGTTCCCAAATTGGGATATTCTTTGTGAAAGAGAAGAAGAGGTGAGCAATATTTTCTCTCCCCTTATGACATCTTTTACACGATGGAATGAATCCTTAAATTTTGGAATCTTTCATATTATTCTACATCCCATAGTTGAGGATTCCCTAGAGACGGTTCACTTTCTTGCATTCCATTAGCTAGTGCGAAAGATCTCAAGACTTGAGATCCCAACGAATCCAAGACCAATTTTTGCACAACTATTATTGAGATCTTGATGAAATTCAATCGAGTTCTTGAATCTTGGAATACCTCCTATTTCATTTCCATTCGTTCACTTTACCGCCTTAAAATATGGATCTTATTGAACAAGGAGAAGATGAATCTCATACTTTATCCACACGCCAATTCTTTGCCTTAAACGGCACCAATCATCATAGCCTATTTTGATCCTTTGATCCATATCTTACAAGCTTATTGAGTTTTGTCTAGTCTTTCCCTATAGAGGTTTCATTTCATAAAAGCCCTTGGACCATAATTGTTTGCCTCTCCAAACGTTCTTCTTCTCAAATTACCTTCTGTGAAAGATGGGGAAATAGATGAGCTCATTGTATTTGACTCGTTGTGCCCACTTCTAACCACTACTGTCAAATGAATGAGCCTTGTTTTGGTTCCAAGCTCTCGAAATGGAGGCAAAAAAGTTGATCCTTTGGGGATCACAAGAATTGTGGTAAAGACGAGAGTGACCTCGTCATTGCTGCATCACTTGAGGTAAACGATAATGGAAATTTCTAACTTCAAAAACTCGGCGTCAACCAAGACTCCTTAATATGGATCAAAGCTTTGATCATTGTAATAAGCCAATAGATACTAAAATAATCCATTTTGATCTTTCGGTATAAATGGTGTAGATAATGTTTAGAGTGACTGTTTAGGGCATTTTATGCACGTAGATAAAATTTATGGATGAATGTTTTTATTCTCTCTCTAAATCTTATTTGCATCGTGTCTTCTATTTGTAGTTCGAACATGAAATGAAAGAAATAGCAGAAACATTGTATGAGAGAAAAATAGAACACATAAAGTAGAGTAAAAATATTTTCCTATGAATCATGCATTAGGTACCTCATTTTAGGCTGTGAAATTACTTCACTCTAAAATAACGGTTTTTTAATGCTTTCTAACATTTTAAGATTTGAAGGGTTGGAAATTGATATTTGGAGATCAATTTTGACGTAGGTGTCTTTAATATTATTATGCAGATTGAAGCGTTGAACATATTTGCCTCTCACAAGCACTTTGGAGTTCCATAGCTTTTGGGTTGAACGTATTTGCCTCTCACAAGCACTTTGGAATTCCATAGCTTTTGTTTCTGTTATAGGACCCAAAAAAGTGAGGACTTTTCGAAGAATTACACAAAAGATTGTCTTTTTTTTCATTACTTTTTGAGTCTATGATTTTGGTGCATACGCGTTATTTTGCATGTTTTGGTTGTCGACATATGTATCTTTTCATTACTTATTCTTCTACTTTTGAGGTGTCACTAAAGAGAGCAATAGACTACTAAAGAACATGCTTTTCACCAAACTTCTGCATACAACACTTGAAGATGTAAATATAACTACATTTGGTGAATCATGACCTTCCTTAAAAGGCAAAAAATCAGCCCTAATTTGGGGCCTTGGTCGAGCAACAATAGGTTACAAATCAAAGATTTTCCCTTTGATTTTGATTGAGATTGCGAATGTGAGTGACAGTTGCTTGAGAGTGTGAGTACGAATGAGATTGAGAATGCTTGTGGGTGATCAAGAGATTGCGGCTCACTGCAAAGCTATTTTACATAAGCTATTGTATTCTTTCTCTTTCTACGTTACATATTGTCTATTCTACTGCATGTGAGTTTCTCTTATTCTATGCAAGATTTTTTCTCTTCTACTCTTGAGTGACTGAGAGGTTTTGATTGTGAGAAACGTTATAACCTCCATTTTACTGTAAGGTTATTCGCCAAACCTGAAGATTAAGAATTCTAATGGTAGAGATTCTTTGGGATGAGAGCCGATGTCTAACTGGATTTTGGGCTACCCTCTCCTATTCAGATCACCAATTAGGAGAAAATTCATGAAAACTCTTTTGTTGTTAGTGAGAGTTTGTCAACCTCCACTAAACAAGGATCGTCAATGAAGAGAAAATTCTTGCAGAATCTTTCCATGTTAATTAGATAAGAATGTAATAGCCTCCACCAAACTACGAAAGAGATAATGAAAGGTAAGAAAAATATATAAATGTGTGTGTGTGTTAGTGTATGTGTGCATATATATATATATATATATATATATATATATATATATATATATATATATATATATATATATATATATATATGCGTGTGTTTAATTTATGGATTCTTGAAATCCAAAATCTTATTTGAAATCAAGCCACAAAGAGTTGTGAGCAACAATCAATCATATGAATGCTAACATACACGAGTATAGCCTCCCCATCTTCCAAACAAATTTTGGACTACCCAACAGAAATCAAGGTTTCAATGTTTCGTGAAAACTGATCCTTCAAACTATCTCCCAAGCTATGTGGTGGAGTGTTATAACTAAGTAAAACTTACGAGCTGCATCGATGTCTTTCTCTCCCTTACTATCATTATCAATTTTGTTAAGTAAGAAAAGAAATCCCACTATTAAAGATGCTATCCACTTACTTTCATTAGAAGCTTATCGAGTTTTCTCTAGTCTTGCTCTTTAGGGGTTTCATGCATCAAATACCTTGGACCATAATTCTCTTCCTCTCCAAACTCTCCTTCTCGAATTACTCCTGTGGAAGATGCGTCAACAGATGGGTTCATTGTATTTGCCTCATTGTGCCCACTTCCAATCACTAAAGAAAAGGAAGTGAGCCTTCATTTGGTTCCATGCTTTCCAATTGGAGGCCATCAAACGTGATCCTTTAGGGATCACAAGAGTTGTGGTAAAGATGAGAGTGACCTTGTCGTTGCTGCATTACTTTGGGTAAACGAGAGTGGAAATTTCTGACTTCTAGAAATCAGCTTCAACCAAGACTCCTCAATATGGATCAAAGCTTTGAGCATTTTAATAAGCCAATTGATACTGAAATAATTCATTTTGAACCTTTGTTATAAACTGTGTAGATATTGTTAAGAGTGACTGTTTAGGGCATTTTATGCATGTAGACAAATTTAGGGATGATACTTTTTCATTCTCTCTCTAAACTTTATTTCCATCATTTCTTCTTATAGTTCGAACACGTAATGAAGGAATTAGGAAAAAAATTGTATGAGAGAAAAGTAGAACACACATAGTAGAATAAACGTATCTTTTTGTGAATCATACATTAGGTTCTTCATTTGAGGGTTTGAAATTAGTTCAATACAAAATAAGGGCTTTTGTAGTCTCTCAAGAATTTTTGGATCTTTAGTGTTGAAATTGATGTTTGGAGACCAATTTATGTGAAGAGATGGATAGGTATGTGCTTGAAGATGAAGAGGTGTTGCAAAATCCTTGATCTACACCAGCCAAATGAACTCAAGGAGTGTATGATGGGCCCTTTAAGCTTGCCAATGGATGTATTAGACACCCTAGGTACCTTGGAAGTTCACTCACAAAAAGATAGATCAAAAAAGATAAGTTGGAGTTAGCTTAGAGGTGAAGAACTTGCTATTTTTGGTTCATACACCTGTCGAGTGTTTTGCATAATTCTCTGAGCACAACAGCAATTAGCTTAATTCCTCTTGGGGAAGTCTAGTTAACTTAAAGAGATAAATTTCAAGAGTAATCTTATCAATG
Source organism: Ceratopteris richardii (assembly GCA_020310875.1). NCBI lineage: Eukaryota > Viridiplantae > Streptophyta > Polypodiopsida > Polypodiales > Pteridaceae > Ceratopteris > Ceratopteris richardii. The sequence goes on from CM035415.1 coordinate 40,895,522, forward strand.
ATAATGAACCACACACTAAGAATGAGTTTTAACAAGTGATGACATCATCCCGATTCTCACGGGCTGCTATAGTTTGAGACCAGTGAGCAGAAAAATGCACATACCTCCAGATTTAAGAAACCAATGATTATGAAAATTTGTATGCTTATACTAGCCCGTATGTTGAATCCAACAAGCTTTAAGTCATGGAGATTGGATAAGTATGCACTGAGAAACAACTCTGACAAAATGAGTAAAAAAGTCGGGTACCTAACAGAGAAGTGAAAATGACAGATAGGGTTGACTTCAACTGAACATAACTAAAGATTGCAATACCCAATAGAAATGAACTTTTGTGAGCATATGTTAGACTAATAGAGCTAAATTTACCAAGTTAAATCATAGAAAATGATGCACCAAGCTCAGAGAAACAATCTCTGCAATCTGACTGAGAAAACTGAGAGATATGGCAGTGAGTAGTACACTTCACAAGAAGATGAAATATGAACTCAAATGATCATGAAAATGAAAGTATGTTGCTTGTACAATACAATGGACGTACTGATACATATGTGTGCCTTGTAATCACACCTTGATATGACATAAAGCTTAGCTCTTAGAGGTCTTCACATAGGTCTCTCTAACCACGACTAAAGCTGCCATCTATTTATAGTTCAGTTTGGGAGGCTAACTTCCCTCAATCACTCTCCAATCAATTAGTGATTGATTTGATTCTCTACCTACCACAAATCACGAATTCGTGGCTCCTCTTTCCCGTTTTGATCAAGTGGACTCAACCACTTAAGATTCTCTCACTTTTACATTAAGTAAACTCTTCAAAAGTTACAAGAGGTAGTTCACAAGTGAACTTTGCATAGTCTTCATTTTAAAGCTTCTTCTTTGACTTTGTGGGAGTCAAGCCAATACTTAGGCTTGTCATAGACTTGCTCCAACAGCTCCCCCTCAAGCCAAGTATGCTTAAGGTCTTCAATCTTCCAAGATTACCTGTAAAACAATCATAGCCTTGAATTTGCAAAGCTTTGTACCATCCAATGCTTTGGTTAGAATATTTGCACATTGTTGATGAGTGGACACATATGATATTTGAATCACTTTACTTAGAACCTTCTCTTGAACATAGTGATAATGAACTTCAATATGTTTAGTCCTTGGATGAAAAATAGGATTAGCAGCCAAATGAATAGAACTCATATTGTCACCATAAATAGTTTGAGTTCCAAACTCCAACCCAAGATCTTTGAATAATGTCTTCATCCACATAGCTTCTTGTGTAGCTATGGCAAGACCTCTGTATTCAGCTTCAGTAGAAGAGAGAGCAACTGTGGGTTGCTTCTTGGATGACCATGGAATAAGCTTTGAACCTACAAAGGTAAGATAACCTCAAGTGCTCCTTCTATCTTCCTTGGAGCCAGCCCAATCTGCATTAGAAAATAGCTTCAAACCTAAATCAGATACATAAGGATAATAAAGTCCTTCATTTATGGTTCCTTTGAGATACTTGAGAATCCTTTTGGCAGCATCCATATGTGGTTTCCTTGGTGTGTGCATAAACTGACTTAGCACACTCACACTGTAACATATATCTACTCTTGTCAATGTGGCATAGTTAAGACTACCCACTAGACTTTGATATGATGTGATGTCCTCTATGAGTTCACCTTCATGTGAGCTCAATTTGTGATTGACCTCCATTGGAGTACCTGCAATCTGACAATCTTGCATCTTGAATTTTGCCAACATGTCCTTAATGTACTTTCTTTGAGTGAGAAACAAGCCATGATCTTTGTAGACAACTTCCAAGCCTAGGAAGTAGGTAAGTGAACCCAAATCACTTATCATAAACTCTTCTCTCATCTGATCTTTGATCTTCTTCATACCATCTGCATCATTTCCTGTCAATATAATATCGTCTACATATACACATAAGTAGATGACCTCAGAATTACTCTTTTTAATAAAGAGTGAAGGATCTACCTTGCTTGGTTGAAAGCCTTTGTCTTGCAAGAATGAAACAAGCCTGAAATTTCAAGCTCTTGGAGCTTGCTTGAGACCATACAATGCTTTTTAAGTTTACACACATAATATGGATAAATTTGATTCTCAAAACCAGGTGGTTGTGCCATATATACCTCTTCCGTTATCCAACCATTAAAGAATGCATTCTTTACATCTAGTTGACGTATCTTCCAATTCTTGGAAGAGGCAATACTAAGCAAAGCCCTAATAGTAGGCATCTTTGCCACAGGAGAGAAGGTCTCCTCATAATCAATGCCCTGAGTTTGTGCAAAGCCTTTTGCTACAAGCCTTGCCTTATACCTGTTAATGGAACCATCAGAACTCTTCTTGAGTTTATAGAACCATCTTGAGCCTATTACCTTCATGGATGAAGTCTTGGGCACCAAATCCCAAGTGTTGTTTTGCTCAAGTGCTTCAATCTCTTCCTTCATTGCATGCTTCCATTCTGTTTTTGCTTTGGCGTCTTCAAATGATGATGGCTCCTCTTGGTTTATGTCCTGTGCTATGTAGATAGAATGTTTAGTTACTAATGAGATGTCAAACCCGTACCTTTCTGGATTTTTCTTTTCCCTCATAGATCGTCTTAGTCCATGATGTGATGATTCTGCCTCATGTGCAAGTTCCTGCAATTTTGCTTTACCTTTAGACTTCCATGCTTTGATCTTTTCCATCTGAGATTCTTCATCATCCTCTAAGGTGTCTTGTTCTTCAATCTTCGGTTGTTCTCTACCAAGCTTTGGAAAATCTTCTTCAAGATCATATGGTAAATTGACCTTCCTGCATGAATCTTCATACCATGAATTGTTTTCATCAAAAACTACATCTCTGCTTACCAAGAATCCTTTGTTGGTAGGGTTGTATAACCTGTAACCCTTTTGATTGTTGTCATATCCAATAAATACACACCTTTCTGCCTTTCGATCCATCTTGCCTCTAACCTCTAAAGGAACATGAGCAAAAGCAATACATCCAAAAATTTTACAATGATCTAAGCTTGGTCTTCTTCCACTCCAAGCGTCATATGGAGTCATCCCATCAAGGGATTTTGAAGGCAACCTGTTAATCAAGTAAGTGGCTGTAGATACAGCCTCAGCCCATAGATAATTAGGCAAATGCTTTTCATTTAGCATGGACCGTGCGGCTTCAACAATTGTCCTATTCTTCCTTTCTACCACTCCATTTTGCTCAGGAGTGTACCTTGTAGTTACCTCTCTTTTGATTCCTCTTTCTTGAAGAAAAGAATCAAAATCATGGGAGAAGTATTCTCCCCCTCCATCTGACCTTAGCCTTTTTAGTGATTTACCTGTTTGATTCTCCACAAGAGCATCTTTTGAAACATGAAAAAACTTCATCTTTGTGCTTCATAAAGAATAGGATAGTCCATCTGCTACAATCATCAATAAAGGAGACATAATACCTTGATCCAAATATTGAAGCTTCCTTGCTAGGTCCCCATACATCTGTATGAATCAACTCCAAGATATCTCCATGCATATAAGTTTTCTTCATGAATGGTAACCTGTGAGACTTTCCAAATTGACATGCACTACACTTATAAATCATATGCTGTTTTGACAAATTAGGGAGTCCAAGTACACTTTGGTCCTTGCAAATTTTCTTTAATGACCTTTCACCAATATGTGCTAACCTTTTGTGCCATACTTCCAATTCTGTGAGTGTCTGACTACCATAATTAAAGAGAGCAATGTTTCTAGTGTCTTGTAGTTCAAATGTGAACAATCTACCTATCTTTTCACCTTTTGCAATTCTTTTGAATCCTTGAATTGGATCTTCAACAAATGCTCCTGTTTTTGTGAACCTGACTTGCAACCCTTTCTCTACTATCTTCCCAACACTTATCAAATTCTTTGTAATGGTAGGGACATAGAGTACCTTACTGAGTAGCATGATGTTTCCATCAAGTGCTTTGACATTGCCTATTTTCTCCACAAGATGTCTTGTATGATCTCCTGTTTGTACCTCATGCTTATTCCTTGGATCCTCTAAATCTGATAGGAGTGCCACATTTCCTGCCACATGCTTTGAACAACCTGAATCTATGTAGCAAACATGCTCATCAGATTTACCTTGTCGCATAGCCATGTTCATGATCAATAATAAATCCTCTTTGTTTGAGTCTTCTGTGTAGTTATTGAAGTCTCTTCTTCCTTTGTAGCCTCCTTGATAGGTTGAATGGTTGTAGTTGTTGTAGTTGCCATGATAATTGTTGAACCTTCCTCTTGAGTAGCCATAACTTCCTCTATTGTATCCTCTACCTCTTTGATTCCTGGAATTCCTAAAGCAATTTTCAGTTGTATGATTAGTTAATCCACAAATAGAACATGAGTTGGAGTCTTGGGATCTCCCCATGCCTTGTCTACCTCCTCTTCCTCTACCTCTACCATGTCTTCCTCTACCTACATAGTTAACTTGATATGTAACTACTTCATCATCCACTTTCTTTGCCTTTCCTTTGTTATCTTTGGACTTGCTTTTATCAGTGTATAAAGCTGAAGATTGATTACCTTTAGAGCTTTCTCCATTTTTGATAAGCTTTGCCTCTTGAGTAAGTAGTTGTCCAATGAGTGTATTGAAATTAGGTACATGCATGTCCATGTACAAATCCATAGCTGTGGTGAATGCTTCCCACTTGTCATCTGCCTTCAAGCCATTGATGACCTACCTTACAATTTGCTCTTCATCTATTATCTCTCCAATGCTTCCCAACTGATCCGCTATGTCCTTGAGCTTTGTGACAAAATCAGTCACATTTTGTTTGGGAGCCTTCTTGAGAGTTGTGAAATCCAGCCATAGTTGATGCTTCCTAGCTTTGGTACTTGAAGAGAAGAAGGCTTCAAGTGCATCCCACACTTCCTGAGATGTCTTACAACTTCTAATGTGAGGCAACAAAAAATCTGAGATAGAGTTGAGGAGATAAGACCTTGCAAGTGCATCCTTGGAGCACCATGTGCTCAATCTTTCCTGCTCTTCTTGTGTTGGTTGACTTTTGTTCTTGAAACTTCACATAACTTCATCTCTAGCCACATAACCATATAAACATCTACCTTGGAGATAATCTTCCATTCTTAATGACCAAGCTGAGTAGTTACCTCTGTCCAATTTCTCAATTGATGAAGGAAATCCATCTGCCATGTTGTCCAACCTTGCTCTGATACCACTCTCAAGAGATGGATAGGTATGTGCTTGAAGATGAAGAGGTGTTGCAAAATCCTTGATCTACACCAGCCAAATGAACTCCAGGAGTATATGGTGGGCCCTTTTAGCTTGCAAATAGATGTATTAGACACCCTATGTACCTTGGAGGATCACTCACAAAAAGATAGATCAAAACAGATAAGTTGGAGTTAGCTCAGAGGTGAAGAACTTGCTATTTTTGGTTCATACACCTGTCCAGTGTTTTGCATAATTCTCTGAGCACAGCAGCAATTAGCTTAATTCCTCTTGGGGGAGTCTATTTAACTTAAAGAGCTAACTTTCAAGAGTAATCGCATAAGAAATAATGAACCACACACTGAGAATGAGTTTTAACAAGTGATGACATCATCCCGATTTTCATGGGCTGCTATAGTTTGAGACTAGTGAGCAGAAAAAAGAACATAACTCCCGTTTTAAGAAACCAATGATTATGAAAATTTGTATGCTTAAACTAGACAGTATGCTGAATCCAAAAAGCTTTAAATCATGGAATTTGCATAAGTACACACTAAGAAACAAGTCTGACAAAATGAGTAAAAAGTCGGGTACTTGACAGAGAAGTGAAAATGACAGATAGGGTTGACTTCAACTGAACATAACTGAAGATTGCAATACTTAAATGCAATGAAATTTTGTGAGCATATAAAAGACTAATAGGGCTAACTTTAACAAGTTAAATCATTGAAAATGATGCACCAAGCTCAGAGAAACAATCTCTACAATCTGACTGAGAAAACTGAGAGATATGGCAATGAGTAGTACGCTTCACAAGAACATGGAAATATGAACTCAAATGATCATGAAAATGAAAGTATGTTGCTTGTACAATACAATGGAATTACTGATACATATGTGTGCCTTGTAATCACACCTTGATATGGCATAAAGCTCAGCTCTTGGAGATCTTCACATAGGTCTCTCTAACCACAACTGAAGCTGCCATCTATTTATAGTTGAGTTTGGGAGGCTAACTTCCCTCAATCACTCTCCAATCAATTAGTGATTGATTTGATTCTCAACCTACCACAAATCATGAATTCGTGGCTCCTCTTTCCCTTTTTGATCAAGTGGACTCAACCACTTAAGATTCTCTCACTTTTACATTAAGTAAACTCTTCAAAAGTTACAAGAGGTAGTTCACAAGTGAACTTTGCATAGTCTTCATTTTAAAGCTTCTTCTATGACTTTGTGGGACTCAAGCCAACACTTAGGCTTTTCATAGACTTGCTCCAAGAATTTAGACCTAGGATGTCTAATATTATTGTGCAGATTGAAGGGCTGAACATATTTGCGTGTCACAAGCCTTTTGGAATTTCATACCTTTCTTTTTTGTTATAGCTTCCAAAAACGTGAGGATTTTTTCCAAGAATTAGAAAAAAGTCTTTCATTTTCTCATTATTATTCGAATCTATGATTCTGGTGCATAGGTTTTATTTTGCATGTTTTAGTTTTCAACATGTGTATTTGTTCGTTACTTATTCTTCTACTTTTGACACCTACCACTAAAGAAATCAATAAGCTACTACGGAACATGAATTTTTTATCAAATTTGAAGATGCAAATCTAGCTAAATTTGGTAAATCATGCCCTTCCTTAGGTGAGAAAAAATCAGCCCTAATTTGTTGCCTTCATCGTGCAACAAAAAGTTGCAAATCAAAGATTTTCCTCGTGATTGTGATTGAGATTCACAATGCGAGTGAGAGTGGGATTGAGAGTGTGAGTACAAATGAGATTCAGAATGTTCGTGGGTGACCTAGAAATTGAAGCTTCACTATACAACTATTTTATATAAGCATTTGTGTTGGATAGAGATCGAAAATACAAGCTTCTCTCTCTTTCTGTGTCACATATTGTCTATTCAGCTGCATGCAAATCTCTCTTATTCTACGCAAGCTTTTTTCTCTTCTACTCTTCTTGAGTGATTGAGACATTTTGATAGTGAGAAATATTATAACCTCCATTTTCCTGTAAGGTTATTTTTCAAAGACTAATAGTAAGAATTCTAATGCTAGAGATTTCGAAAGCTCAATATTAAGAATTTTAATGCTAGAGATTCCTTCGGATGAGAGTCAATGTCTGATTCGATTTTTGGGGACCCTCTCCTAGTCGGATCACCAAGCTCAATATTGATAATTTTAATGCTAGAGATTCCTACGGATGAGAGTCAATTTCTGATTGGATTTTTGGGGAGCCTCTCCTACTCGGATCACTAATACCGACACTTATACTAATGCCTATATCGACACTTATACTGACGCTCATACAAACAATTATACTGACACTTATACTGGCAATCGCGGCATACCCCGACGATCTATTTTAAACGGTCATACCGACGGTCACTTAGCCGTCGGTATCTTTAAGTGGCCTTTTCCAATGTTTATACTAATGCCGAAAGTGACCATCGGTATATGGAGTGTCGGTATCCCCTTCATATGTTATAGTGAATAATATTATAACCTCTATTTTCATGTACGTTTATTTTTCAAAGATTCATATTAAGAATCTTAATGCTAGAGATTTCGAAAGCTCAATATTAAGAATTTTAATGCTAGAGATTCCTTCGGATGAGAGTCAATGTCAGACTGGAGTTTTGGGGAGCCTCTCCTACTCGGATCACCAACAAGGAGAAAATCCATCAAAACTCTGTTAGTTAGATATGAGTTTGAAAACATCCACCAAACAAAGATCATCAATCAATTTATAAAGTACGCGAACAAAGCCCACTATTAAATAAATCTATCCCCTTCGTTAGTGTAAAGAACTCTAACCTACAACATGCGAGACAATGACCTCTAACTTTCCACCTAACCGACTATTATATAGTCTCTTTGGACTAATAGAAATTTACCACTCTATCTAGAGTCCACATATGCATGTGTGATCTCCACCACTGCTTTAGCACCCTTTACTAAAGTCTACTAGTTTTGGGTGCACTTGCAACTTGAGTTCAATCTCATAGAACTAAAGTTAACTTACATTAACCAAAGGGGATGGTTTTAGAAGCTTCTCCCCAAGCTTCTCATGGGGGTTGAAATCAAGAGCTCCTCCTTTAGATCCTTTAGAGATGACCAGTAGGATAATCATAAGAGATGTATAATACTCTAGAAGAACCTAATGTTATTAGCTTTGACCCTTTTTTATACTAATTTCTAATCCCCCCTTGAATAATATATTTATTCTTAAAAACATTTTTCTAGGTATAATTGTATAACAGCCTTTCGCTTGGGTCTATGGTTAAAACTAAGGAGCATTATTATCATCTTTTTTATTCACATCTCTAGTGAACAGGGGATCATGTAGCACAATGGATCTAAAAGGAGTAGAATCTATGTGTGCTCTCATCCCTCCCAAATTCACTATCTTGCTATGTGTGGACTAGGTACTCATATCACAAATATGTGAAGCAGCTGAATTATAAATATGTTCGACCAATTTTCTACCTAGGTCCAATTTTGTGTTGGACTTGTGCATGGATGTAGAAATTTGAATGGAGATTAAAACTATTCAAGAATCTAAGAACTCTTTTCAAATTCACATGAACTTATTGTGGATAAATGAAGTTTTTCAATGGTTGAAATAAAAATCTAAACTAGATGCTTCCATAATGGTCCATATCTAACCAACATACTTTGATCTCTTTCATGTGTATGAATTTCTGAACTATACAAACCTAGGATACTTATCAAAGGCTTGAACTTAAACTTTAATTTAGACACCCATGACCGTTAGGTATGGTATCCCATGCCACCACACCCACATTGATGCTAATGAAAACGTTAATGTTCTAGACTGTAAATCCCACACCAACACCATTATGTTCTGACTTTTTCTTCAATGAAATAGTATTCGAGTTCAACATTTTCTACTATAAATGGAATACTATGTCAACTTCTAATAACGTGAGCCTATGTGCAACAGAGCACCTTGCTCCATGGTTAACATATTTGTTTCATGCAATGAAAAAAGCATACAAGATTCTTTGAACGTCAAACATGATATCCTTTATTTAGAGATTCTGGTCTTAATGTTAAAGTCTCAATTCCTTGGAACCTCTAGAAAGAATCTTTTACCTCTTTATACCTCATTTTGGCAAAGTCTTTCTAAGACACAATCGACTCCTTATGATTATCCAATTAAGAGGCAAAACGTCTACTTCTCATGATTTAATTGATGAATCTATTGTAAGTTCTAAGTTTATCATTTATTCAACACTTACTAATCTAGTAGGATTTATAGTGTTTCCTATTGTGATTCCCTAGAAAATTTTGCTCCAAGTCAAATCAAATCTTTTTGATCAAGTATTCGTCTTGAGATCTCGTTCCCAATCTTCGAATCTCAAAAGCTTAATTCAGGGATTTTCTAGATATCCTCCCCTTCAATAAATTCTAAGCATCCTCCAAAGCTTTTTAGATTTCAAAGCTATAGAATCTATCAAACAAATCATTCCTTTTTTGGTTGTACCAATCGTATGACTTAAGTATGACTACATATGGTTTGAGGCTCACTTGCAAACTAATTTAGATTCTCGTATCTCTCTTACCTACTCATATTTTATCTTAACAAGTTCTCTTGTGCTAAGACTAATTCCACATTTAGGGGGTTCTAAGTGAATTGGACGAGCCCTATCAGCTCCAAACCTTACTTTAATCGTTCTGGTTAAAACCTCTTGGAATAAGCCCGATACTAAAAAGATGCATATATTTATGATTGCATTAGAAGAAAATTGGTGGGAGACTTTAAGATAAAATAATCAACTTAGAGACCCAAACAACCTCTCTTGTCATCTTAAGAGTATGCATATGCATCTTCTAATTCAAATACATATCATAGGCATAAAAGAGTGGAACAAAGGAGTAATCATATGGGAGATAGTGTTAGACACACTCCTCTATGAAAAGACATGAAGGTAGCCACAATCATAATGGATGAAAATAAGGATGAAATCCACATTTATCTTACAAGAATGGATATACTTGCATTAATTGAACGTAACCCATTTCATTATCACATCCTTCAAGGGACCATGTTGTTGGATGAGATTTAAGGTATCTATATGTATTTATATTAACTCGAACCACTTTGAAACTATTTAAAAATGAATCTTTTCTGAGAATGATAATTACTCATTCTTCTACTAATAGGCCAGGCAGTTTTTCGATTGACCACTCCTTTGGAGGGTTATATTACAATTACTCATTCTTCTACTAATAGGCCAGGCAGTTTTTCGATTGACCACTCCTTTGGAGGGTTATCGAATTTGCCCAAGCATCTTTCATTCCGTATCTTAATTGCATTTCATAGGGCATCAAAGCAACGGATCTCTTTCCCAAGTATAGCTTCCTTAAAATTTAGTTTGTCTGACTATAGAGCCAAAAGCCTCCCCATGGCCTACCAAACCAATAAAGGTCTTCAGCATGAAAAGAAGACGTGGCTTAAGTGTCCCCTACCGTTGAGGCATCCCTTACACCATGGAGGGCCCCTATAATTCTTTTCTGCTTTAAAATTATTCCAAATTTCATAATGGAGAATCTACACTACAACATATGAGGGGCATACCGACGTTGTCCATACCGACGGTCATGCCTCCATGTCGGTATAACTGTTGAAAATGCTTGGAAAATCACGGATGGAATACCAATGGTATGAGTGTCAGTATATGCATCGTTAATTTACTGAAAATTATAGACGCTTATACCGACACTTATAGCGATGCTCATATCGACACTTATACCGAGGCAAAGTTTTGACGCGACCCGAGAGCAAAAATTCGACATTTGCTCACGTTTTGAACAGAAGTCTGCAACTATCGAGTTTGTGCACGCGAACTACATTCTGAGCATATTGTGTACACACATCTCTCTCTTTTTGTCCCTCTCTCTCTCTCTTTGTCTTTCTCTACACACACCTCTCTATTCTCTATATCTGAAATTTTGGTGAATATCGCACACACTGTAGCACCCTTTCTCTTTCTTTGTGTTTTCCCTTTCTAATTTCTCTTCTCTTTAGTTTTGCAAGAGCTTGTTGGTGTGTGTTCTTTGGAGTTCGATGGAGGACATCATTAAGTGGACTTTGACGACAACGCTCCAAACAAATACATCGAGGTAAGTGATTCTTTTGTTTTTGATTGATATAGAATGAGATAGAGAGAGAGAGAGAGAGAAGAAAGAAAGCAAGAGATATAGAGAAACATAAAGAGAGAGAGAGAGAGATGAAAGAGAGAGAGAGAGAGAGAGTGAAAGAGAGATAGAGATATGAAATAGAAAGAGAATGAGATAGGGAGAGATGCATACATGCATACACAAACATATGCATACACATACTCACGTACATATTACATACACACATGCATATTACATACACACTCACATACATATTACATACACACATGCATATACATACACATACATATTACATACTCACATGCATATGCATACACACATATACATACATACATGCATATTACATACACACATGCATATTACATATACACACATATGCAGACTCATACTCACATAGATACATGTACACACACATATACATACATACATGTACACACACACATGTACACACACATGTATACGTACACACATGCATATGCATACATACATACACACATATTTGCATGTACACACACACATACATACACATGCACATATACATACACACTCACATATGTATACACACACATATGTGCATACACATATGCATATGCATACATACATACACACACATATGCATGTACACACACACATACATACATACACACATCCATATTACATACACATGCACATATATATACACATTCACATATGTATACACACACATGCATACATGAACATACACATACACACACACACCACATATACATACACACATACACACATACACACATATACATGTTTTAGGGTTAGGGTTTTAGGATTATGGTTTTTGACTCTTTCACATATACAAACATAATACATACACACATGCACACATATACACATGCATACACACAACTCTTTGT